>CM040117.1:44871489-45261998 GCA_022559845.1 Amorphophallus konjac | reverse complement strand
GTAAGGGCGTTTATCTATTTTACATTTTTACAAATTTTCAATATTTCCGTATTTTACCAAAAACGCACCCTAGTAAGGGGCGTTTAATTAAAATTTGACGACGTATGCAATGGTCGTTCATTCTTTACCTCTATTTTTGTAGAATATATATTTTCAGTAATTTATCAGAAACACGCCCTGGACAGGGGCGTTACTTTTCAATTCACGCCCTGAACAGGGGCGTTAGTAAAGTGAGAGACGACCTATACAGGGTCGTGTATTTCAAGAATTTACAATTTTTCAAGCATTGAAATTTCCAGAAAACGAGATATGGTCATGACAGGATAATATTAGGATGCACTGATTTAGAATCATGTTTAAGTGAATATTGGACTAATTAACATGGGTAATTATCAGGTAATGAAATTGACGTCTGTGTACAGGGCGTCAAATCTTTTGAATTGACGACCTTGTCAGGGTCGTTTATTTAAATAGCGCCCTAGTCTGGGTCGCGTATAAAATTAGCGCCCTTGGAAAGGGCGTTTCTTTCCAACAATAGAACTTTTAAAACTCGTGAAAACTATATGCATGAACTAATATATATGGTTTAATATAGTTTTATGGTGATTTGGGCTACAGTGCTTGAGAAAACCTACCTTGATGATGATAAACTGACGGATGAACAGATTTCTGAACGATACTCTGTTTTATAAACAGAGTCTTTTTGAAGCTTTCGATCCTAACAACAGCAGCAAGGGTAGTAATAGGTTGCAGATGAAGAACCCTCAATTCTTCAGTAGGTTATGATGACTCCTACAGAGAACATATATATACGATCATTAGTATTATCTTCATAATACTTGACTGAAGGTGGAAGAAAGAAGAACTTACCCTTTTGTTCTTCACAACGATAATCTTCTTAACCTGTAAGAAGAGAAGAAGATGAAGAACCTGTTAATGTTCTTCATACCATCGTAAACAGAAAAGAAGAAGAAAGAACCTTGGTTCTTCACATACCGTAGAATAGTCCGAACGCCAAATAGCGTTCTTGGTTCGAGCAGTAGGTTATTTATAGGATTTCTAGAATCCTAATAGAGTTAGTGTTTGATTGGAAGTAATACTTCCAAGATAGAGTTATTACTATATTCGAACTCTTTCTCATAGTTATCAACTTACCCTGGATAGACTCCTGGGTCGAACGAAACTCAAATTGAATTAGTGACCTAGGTCAGGGCGTCGAATTTAAATTGACGCCTTGTCAAGCGTCGTTTCTTGTTGAAAAGCGTCCACCCAAAGGACGTTATGCAAACTTGCCCTTTTTATTTATTTTGGTCGTTTGAAATTTGACGCCTTGATGTGTGGGCGTCCTTTCTTCAAAACACGCCTTATGTTAGGGCGTTTTCTTGTAAAGTAGCGCCTTTATCTGAGGCGTTATTTCCATCAGGGTTTAATTATTTTTATTCCAAGCTCTTTCGTTTATTTATTAAATCTTTTAATCTATTTTGATTTATTTATCCCTTTTAAATTTATCAGGGTTGCTACAGAGATAGATCGTGGAGAGAAGATTGAAGCAACCTGAAGACCTATTCCATTGGACCTTTGATCAAATCCAGGCCAGTTAGCTCCTGCGAGAGCTATATCTGATTTGCAATTTATTTCAGCTTTCTGGTGCTGTGATTTTCCATCTTTTGTTTTTCTTTTAAACCTTTGTTACAAGCTGTGAGTCAGCAGAGCAAGATGTGTTGCTCAGCAGTTATAGAGGATCGGTCAGCTAAGCTGTATTGCCCAGCGGTCAAGCTATTCGTCAGCAGTTGTAGGCAAGCTGTAATGCCCAGCAATTAAGCTGTGTGTCAGCGAGAATCCACACTCTGGTTTGAGTGTGGGGTGGACATAGGTCTGGAGGACTGAACCACCTAAAAACCTTCTATCCATCATGGTTTGTTTGCCTGGTCTGATCCGCTAGATGTTTGCTTAGGTTCGATCTACATTTCCCATCTAGAGGGTATTTGGTTTGCTCACCGAGCATTTGACTCTGGTCTTGAGAGAGTCACTTTGAATTATTGTTCATTGTTACTGGAGAGTGTAAAATTCACTCAAGTCATCTGAGCGTCTAAATTGCATTTCACTGCTTGATTGGGTTCGGCCAATAGCATAGGTCTGCTTAGGAGTATGCATTCTTGCAGCTCAACTGTTTCATCAAGAGAATCATTGTCCACCTTTTCTTGTAGAGCTTGACTAGTTTTAATTCAGCATTTGTGTTTGGTTACAGTTTTTAATTGGGCAATTTCATAAGGTAATTCATTCACCCCCCCTCTGAATCTGGGCCTTGCACCCTACACATATATTAGGGGATGTGATAGTTATGTTGCTATCAGAGCCTAAGCTTAAGTAAGTCCGAGAAAAATGTCAAGTCATATGTTAAGTCCAAGGTTTAAGGACCCATACCTATGAACTAGGAAGAAAATTCCAAACCCAAGTGAGATTGGGTAGAGCCTGGGGTATGGTTAAGCTAGATCTCTAGTAACAATTAACCTAAAAATTAACCTTTAGGTTAACCCCCATAAATTTCAAAGAAAATGACAAACTTTGTGTTTTCTGAGGAACATTGCTTTCCAAATGGCCGCTAATCGTGCAAATTGGGAAGACATGCAACAAACTGTCTAGGGTCTCACCCAGGCCCTGCAAACGGTAGCTCAAGCTGGCGCAAGAGTTGGCGCTGGAGATCTGCATCGTAATTTTCGGAGTATGACACCACGGTTCTCGTGATCTTCCAACCTTGATGAGGCCGAGAACTGGATTGATGAGATGGATGGTATTTTCAATGTCATGCAATGCACGGACCAGGAGAAGGTCTTCTTAGCTACACTCCAACTCAACAAGGATGCACGTACATGATGGAAGGCCACCTTGGCTCATCTCCATAACGCACAACTTACCTGGGAGGAGTTCCTCAAGCTCTTCCGTGAAAAGTATTTCTCGGAGCATGTCCGAGAGAGAAAGGCGGCCGAATTTGCCTCTCTTAGGCAATGCATAATGACCGTGGCTGAATATGAATTACAATTCTCACGACTGGTGCCATATGCTTCACATCTTGTTGCTACGGAGCTTCTCAAAGCCAATCACTTTATGGACGATTTAAGGCCCATCTTTGTTAAGCAACGTAGGCCTCAAAACATCCGAACCTATACAGAGATGGTCCATCGAGCCCACTTATGTGAGAGGACCTTGGAGAAGGTCAAAAGGTTCAAGGGTAAAGGCGAATAATCTAGCCAAAAACATGATAGGCGAGGGGAGAATGGAGATAAATTTAGAAACACGGGAACTCATAACTCTCGAGATAACAAGAGGAGACCACACAATGGTAATGGCAATAATAAAAACAAATGGGTCAAGGAGGAAGAAAAGCAAGTCATGGAGACTTGCAATTTTTGTGAGAAGTTCGGGCACGCTGTCGAAGAGTGTTGGAAGCGCCTCGGTGCATGCTTGCGTTGTGGCAGCCGAGAACATAGAATGCCCGACTGCCCACTCATAAAGGAACAACGTTCAAAGAATAATGGAGGATATAGGCGACAAGGGCGTCTTAATGCTGTCATGGGCGATGAACCTACAAAGGATGGTAACGTAGTTGAAGGTACTATTCTAACCTATCTCGCATCTGGGTTTTTCTTAATCTCATTTAATAGTCGAAGCTGTTTAATTATGAGAAGACAGCACCCTTCACAAAACGCATGCAATGAATTTGGGGACCAAATTCTTTTTAAGGGGGGGAAGGTGTAGAACCCCAGAAATTCCTAGAATTTTTCAAAAAAATTAAATAGATTTGAATAAGCATTTAATAGGCTTAAAAGGCTTAATGGACTAATTAATTGATTAATAGAATTATTTATGCATTTACTAAGTTTAAGTGGGCTTAACCATTCAAAGCCATTGATTTAAAAGCCCGGCTACTATTTAGATAAATAGACCCACTTAAAATGGGCCTTGAACCCTAAAATTTGGCCTTTGGCCCAAGCCCAAACCCTAGAGACGTATTAGGGAAAGGTTCCCTAATCAAGATATGGGGATAAGGAAGAGAATTAGGATAAAATTCCAATTTTCAGAGAGAGAAATAGGTGGCGGTTAGTCACACGACCACTACCTGAAGAAGGCAGTCCAGACTAGACCACCACCTGATTCTGTGAACGGAAAATGGATAGCCTCAAGAAATTTGGATTTCTATCCATGGGATGGCCATGGATCGATGTAATCTAGTTAGGAAACCTATTGAGGACTCTTAGGGGATTTAATTGACATCAAAATAGGATCGGAATCTCAATTAAAACCCTAACCCTATGCCATTCTCTATAAATAGGACCTAGTTTCGTTCTACGTGAACCCTAATTTTGGAACGCATGGTACGAAGGTATTGTGTCGTCTTTTCAAGTTCTGTATTTAGAACTTTTTATTCTCCTTAGTGTCTTCTAAACACCCTCTAAATCTCGTGCTAGGAAAACAAGCCGTCAAGGAGTTAGAACATGCAGAAGTTGTTGGTTCCACGCAGGACGTGCATGAACGAGAGTGTAGCACCCCAAATAAAATATAGAAAATGGGTAACACAATTAAATAGACAAAGGAGCATAAAGGGATTTCATTAGACATAAAACATTAAAACCCAATAGTTAAACTCTTGTAAGTATAAGAAGCCCAATTAGGAAAATCTTGTAAATGGGCCTAACTCACTACTAAGCTAAAAACCCACGTTTAAAAATAAATCGAAAACCCCTTTCGCATATAAAAGATGGGCCAGAGTTCCCTGAATGTAGAAAGGCCCAATACTAATAACCATAATTTCAAACCCATTAGGGTGTTCGAACGTATGAGCTCGGCCATGCATGGGAGACTTAGGGTTTTAATCCAACAGGGAAACCGACTGAGGTTTTGGAAGGGATAGAATCAAACTGGGAAATTTGAAGGGGACTATGATCCTTGTTCGACTTAGCACTATAGGAGGCCAATAAGAATATAAATAAGAACCCTTGAACGAGTAGAGCCTATTGTTGCTACTGCATTCGAAGGAGGCCTACTGCAGTTGCGTGGAGTCTTCTTCCTTTTCCTTCCGTGCGTGGACGTCTCCCTCTGTTCATCTTCTTCCTCTTCGTCGTGTTACTGCTGCTGCGGTTGTTGGTGTGGATGAGAAGAAGAGAGCATCTTCTTCCCTATTCCTTTTCTTCCTCTGCATCCGTCATCTCTATTCCATGTTCAACCCCAATCAAAGGTAGGTTATCTCAATAACTAAAGCCCAAGACGATAGCGAAAGGTGCTGCATGCATGTAATTCATGATTAGGCATCCATATTATATCCTCATGGTCCTGTTTCTTTACGTTGTTATGTGGATTTTTAGGATTTTATTTTACATTAAAATAGTAGTCAGAAGAGTGGACGCTATTTAATTAGCGCCTATCCAGGAGGGCACTATTTCTTGAAATAGAGACAGCCTTGTTGGTTATAATGTGTCCCTTCTTTTGCAAGATGGGCTATGATGCCAACTATAATGAAAGTATGAGCAAATAGTGGAATCAATCAACCCATGAACATGTGCAACATGAACCTAGGCAACCAACATGAATGCTAGCATGGGCATGCTATCTCAATCAGAACTAAGCTAAGCAAACAAAGAAAAACACACGCCGGGGCGTGGAATAAGGAGATAAAGAAAAACACACCGTATAGGTGGAACAAGCAAATAAGGAGAAAATATGAAGAAGGAGAGAGCTAATGCCCAAACTAAGGAAAGATGTGATCGCCACTAAGGTAAAAATAAGCCAAAGACCTGGTAAATACCTTAGAATAGGAGGATGATGCACCCGCCCATGGGAGAGAGAAAGCAACCAGGAAAACTACAGCTCTGTCAGATGTAACGGCTGAAGACTGATCCATCACAGAACTGTGATGGCCTCACGATAAGCCGCTACGGGAATATAACGCGTCTATGGTAGACCGTCAGAGCTTCTGCAGAATAAAAACTGGGAATCTTTGATCTCCAAGCTTTCCAGTCGGCCAGGAAGCTTGGGCCTCGTGCTAGGAGCTCTGTAAAGCTGCAAAAGAGTGTAGATCACATGAAAAACAACCCCAAATTAGCCCTTGGACAAAGTAGTATCAATAAATCAAATAAACTCAAGAACATGCAAAAGGAAAGGGAAATACCGGGGAGGTTGGTTTTCTTAACCCCTCTGGGGCGTTTTAAAAAATAGGAAGGATGTAAATGGATGCAGAAGATGCAAGAACGTTCGAGAGGAAGAGGGACAATCCTATGATTCTTGGAAGAGGGAAAAGACGCTAGAGAAGAAAACTTTGACTGAACTAAACCCTTGGAATCAATACTCCCTGGACTTTGGAAGCAGATGGACGTGGGAAGCAGCTCTCCTTGGTTGGTTCTAGCTCCAGGATGCGGCAGCATTTCGACGCGAACTCCAGATGTCTCCTCCTCAAGCCATGAAGTCAAGGGTTCTATTTATAGACCCTCAAACTCTCCGGTCGAGTAGAGGATAATCCAGTAAGAAAGTAGGATGTTTCTTAGCAAACTCTTGAAGATAATACTCTCAAGAGTCCCTAGAAATAAATAGAAGGTTCTGAGGATCAGATTTGAAGGAGAAATCCTCAGATCAAACTCTTAATTCGGCCACGGAGTAGCAGAGAAAGAGCAGTTCTACTAGAACTCTTTGTTTAACGTAACGGCTGCACGATAGACCGCCATAGGGATGTAACGCCCCAGAAAGAGACTGTCACACAACCTTATCCACTGAAAGATAAGATCAACAGGCGAAGTTTTCGAACACAGGACTCTAGATGAATGTAACGGTCAAAGATAGACGCGTCACAATGAATGTAACGGCCGCACGATAAATCGTCACACCCAATGGATAGGATATGAGATAAGCTTTGAAAGAAGCCTTTGACTTAAGGACTCTAGCATGATGTAACGGACCAAGGTAGATGCGTTAGAGGATTATAACGCGCCATCAAAGGACCGTTAGAGACAATGGGGATGCAAATGAAATGAAAATTTGCTAAGCTTCATCCAGCGGAAAGAGGTAAGGAGCCAGACCCAACCAAGGAGACATGACCCATGAAATAGACCTCAAATTGACCAAGATATCCCCATGGGTGAACAACTCAGAGCATCATTTAAAATGAATAAGGAGAAGACCCAACTTATTTGTCATAGGATGGGTGTCAACAGATGCCCCTCCTTAATGTCCTCTTTGTAGGGGAGCGAGCGGAGGTGAAGCGAAAGTGAAATGGAACATGGAGATGAAGCGGAAATGAAGCGGAGCGGACTGAAAAGTGGGTGTTAAGGCAAACGACACCCGTTCTCAACCAACGAGCGATAGGAATCTTCTGAAAAACCTCGAACCAATCACAAGGAAATGGCCAACCAAATGACACATGTTTAGAGGAACTAACAACTAAGGAAAGGAAAACACGGCCAACCGCCGAAGCGATGGAAAAGAGATAAGTAACTAAACTCCAAACAGGAATCTTCAGCTAACCAGATCAAGCGAGTAGACCGAAGGAAACCTTCCAATTAAGAGTGGAATGACTCTCCTTATTCAAGATCATTGAATATATAGCTATTCACCATTATTGAAACACCTGGACAGATGAGGCTCGTGAATGCTCAAAGATGCGCATGATGCATGCTGGGCTAAAATAAAGAAACCGTCAAAACAAATGCAAAGAAAGAAAAATAATAATAAGATACTTGATAATAGTATTGCTAGACCAGAGAAACAAGGGTCAGAACACTATCTGCAACCACGGCGTGCGAGACAGAACCATCATCCCCAAGTTTTTCAAACCTAACGGCCTATCCAACGATTAAACATGTGTATTTAGATCATCATCATTTTTGTTTAAGGGGAACATCAGATCCTAGAACACATGAATGGCCAGCCGATTCTCGAGATAATATATCATATATAACATATAGTAATGCATTAAGGGATAAAGGATCGAGATGATGTACCTGACTTACCAGTGCGGCGAAGTGGCGGAGCATAATGGCTGAATGGCGTTCATGACTTTCATCCATAGAAAAGAGATCAGCCAACAACAATTAATCATCTTCAAGCATGAACTTCATTGATAACATAAGGCATGAAAGCATAATGATCATTCAATCATGAAATAGGGCATTATCATTCATCAAAAGTTTTAAAGCCTCTGACGGTCCATGGAAGGTGCGTCAGAAAATTATAACGGTCTGAGATAGACACGCCACACAACGTCGGTTCTCATTTTTCAAAAATAGATAAGTATTTCACCTGACGGCCCAATAGAGACGCGTCAGAGACTGTGACGGTCATACGATAGACCGTTACAGTTTCTGGGCATTCAAAAAAAATAAACCGAACGGACATTCCCCTCTCACATTCGTTCAAACACCCAAATCGAGCAAACAACCGAGACGCAAAAACCCCACCGGCGACCATGTCCGGTGACGAGCTCCCCCGGCCACCGATGGCGAGAGAGAAGGGGAAAAAGAAGCTGGTGATCAAGAGAAAAGCCCTAAGGGGATTTAGGGCACGGGTGGATCAAGAGGAGGTCGCCCCGATGGCGATCGAGTAAACGGCGGCGGCGGCGGACCAAGCGATGGAGGAGGATCCTCCCGCGGCTGGGGAAGAAGGAGAAGCTCCGGAGGAGGGCGTTGGCGATTGTTGAGTGATCGGGTGCCATGGGCCCCGATGTGACTGGAGTAGTTGGAAGGCTATTGCCCTGTCGCTGTTGCATAGACTAAACCCTCCCGACGTCGCGGCTACCAAGGTCCCTGACTCTCTCCATTTAGGAAGTATTTCCCTATGCTTAATCCTCGATTAATTCAAAAAAATAAGCTGGTGCCAACAACGATGAAGAAGGAGCCACGGCGGTGACGGAGAAGAAGAAACGAGGTCGGGACCGCGAGGTAGGTCTCCCACCCTAAAAAACCCTAATTTTATTTTTTTAATTCATGCATGTGTGATTGAGGGGGAGGAAATGGGTCTGGGGACCCATGGGGATCCATTGTAGGCCATTGTGGCCATTTCCACAGGCTGGGGGAACGAAGGGGATGATGCCCATTTCGGAACCACGTAACGGTCCTTCGAGGGACCATTACAACACCTGACGCACCACCCTTGGTGCGTCAGAGAACTCTGACGCACCAGGGTACGACCGTCAGATGAACCAGAGACAAAACTGATTTTTTTAGGTTTTTATGCTTATTCAATTTTTTTTGTTGTTTTATTCCTATTAAATGCAATGATTTGAAACTAATGAGATGACTAACTTATGCTCTACATGTGTGCAGGGGAAAAGAAGAACCAGAATATCTTGGCTACAGATCAGGGCGGTGTACCAAGCATTGCCTGAGTATCAGCGGGAGAGACTAGCTGCTATGGGCTTCGGGGAAGTCTTGAGCATAGAGGTGATACAGATGGACACGCCTCTACTGTATGCGCTGCACGAGAGATGGGACCCGATCAGCTAAGCATTCATCTTCCCCTGGGGTCACATGATCCCAACATTAGAAGATATGGCCAGGATTACAGGGTTGAGAGTCCATGGAGCAGCGGTGACTGGCTGGACCTACGGAGATTATAGAGTGATAGCCTAGGAGCTGTTAGGGCTAGACTTGGTGAGACCGGGACATCCATCATCCCAGCTATCACGATCGAGACTCCAGGAGAGCCTGGGTCTGCCGGGAGCAGCTATAGCTGTTGGGGAGCTTCCAGAGCAGCACCTAGACTGGGTGATTGAGCAGGTCCGCCCGAGAGTAGCAGCGGAGGCGGGACCAGAGGGAGACAGAGTTTTGAGGCGGTTCCTAATTTTATTGTTCGGGAAGCTGATATTCCCGACCCGAGCAGATGTGATCAGCTGCAGGTGTTGGTTTTAATGTGTCCCTTCTTTTGCAAGATGGGCTATGATGCCAACTATGAGCAGATAATGAGCCAAGTAATGAAATCAATCAACCTATGAACATGCGAATCATGAACCTAGGCAACCAACATAAGCTCTAGCATGGGCATGCTATCTCAATCAAAACTAAGCTAAGCAAATAAAGAAAGAAAACACACGCCGGAGCGTGGAATAGAGAATAAGGAAAACACACCGTAGAGGTGGAACAAGCAAAAGTAAAAAAAATATGATGAGAGAGAAAGCTAATGCCCAAACTAAGGAAAGTTGTGATCGCCACCAAGGTAAAAATAAGCCAAAGACATGATAAATACCTTGGAATAGGAGGATGATGCACCCTCCCACGGGAGAGAGAAAATAATCAGGAAACTACAGCTCTGTGGGATGTGACGGTCGAAGGATGGTGCGTCACAGGACTGTGACGGTCCCACGATAGACCGTTACAACACTCTAACGCGCCCAGGATAGACCGTCATAGCTTCTGCAGAAGAGGATTGGGAATATTTTGATCTCCAAGCTTTCCAGCCGGCCAGAGAGCTTGGGCCTCATGATATGGACTCTGTAAACCTGCAAAAGAGTGTAGAACACAAGAAAAATAACCCAGATTAGCCCTTTCACAAAGTAGTATCAATAATCCAAGAAACTCATGAACATGCAAAAGGAGAGGGAAATACTAGAGAGATTGGTTTTTTAACCCCTCTGGGGCATTTTAAAAGATAGGAGGATATTTTGAAATGTCTGCAACAGATGAAAGAATGCGAAAGATGGATAGGGACAATGCTATGATTGCTTAGAAGAGGGGAAAACACTAAGAACAATGATATGACTAAACTAAACCCTTGAAACCGATACTCCGTGGACTTTGGAAGTAGATGAACGTGGGAAGTAGCTCTTCTTGGTTGATTCTAGCTTCAGGATGCGGCAGCACTTCGACGCAAACTCCAGATTTCTCCTCCTCAAGCCATGAAGTCAAGGGTTCTATTTATAGGCCCTCAAAGTCTAGGTTCGAGTTGAGGATAATCTAGCAAGAAAGTAGGACGTTTCTTAGCAAACTCTTGAAGATAATACTCCCAAGAGTCCATAGAAACAAACAAAAGGTTCTGAGGATCAAATTTGGAAGAGAAATCAAGGAAACAAACTCGTAAGTCGATCACGGAGTAGCAGAGAAAAGACCAGGCTTGGCAGGACTCTCTGTTTGATGTAACGGCTGCTCGATAGACCGCCACAGGGATGTAACGCTCCAGGAAGAGACCGTCACACAACCTTATCCCTTAAGAAGATAAGATCAACGGGGGAAGTTTCAAACGTTGGACTCTAGATAGATGTAACGGTCAAGTGTAGATGCGTTAAAACAAGGTAACGGTCGCACGATAGACTGTTACACTCAACGGGCAGGTAAAAGATAAGCTTTGGAAAGAAGCCCTAAGCTTAAGGACTCTGGAGAAATGTAACGCACCAGGGTAGATGCGTTAGAGTAATGTAACGCCCCATCAAAGGACCGTTAGAGACAATAGAGTGCCAAAAAATGAAAGTTTGGTAAGTTTCATCCAACGGAAAAAGGCAAGGAACCGGACTCAACCAAGGAGACATGACTCAAGAAATGGACCTCAAACTAATCAAGAAGGCTCAACAAAGGTGAACAACTCGGAGCATCATATAGAATGAATAAGGAGATAACCCGACTTTTTGGTCATAAAACGGGTGTCAACAGATGCCCCTCCTTAACGTCCTCTTTGCAGGGGAGCGAGTGGAGGCGAAGCGAAAGCGAAATGGAACATGGAGATGAAGCGGAGATGAAGCGGAGTGGACTAAAAAACGGGCGTTAAGGCAAACGACACCCGTTCTAAACCAACAAGCGATAGGGATCTTCCGGAAAGCTTCGAACTAATCACAAGGAAAGGTAACCAAAGGACGCATGTCTGGAGGAACTAACAACTAAGGAAAGGAAAACACGGCCAGCGGCCGGAGCAATGGAAAGGAAAGAGGCAATTAACTAAACTCCAGATAGGAATCTTCAGCTAACCAAATCAAGTGAGCAGGTTGAAGGAAACCTTCCAATTCAGAGAGGAATGACTCTCCTTATGCGGGATCAAGAACACAGCTATTCACCATTACTGAGACACCTAGATAGATGAGGCTCACGAACACTCAAAGACGCGTATGATGCATGCTAGGCTAAAAAAAGAAATCATTAAAACAAATGCAAAGAAAGATAAAATAACAAGATACTCGAGAATAGTATTGCTAGACCGGAGAAACCAGGGTCAGGACACCATCTGCAACCACGGCGTGCAAGACAGAACCATCATCCCCAAACTTTTCCAACCTAACGGCCTATCCAACGATTAAACATGCGCACTTAGATCATCATCATTTTTGTTTAAGGGGAACATCAGATCCTAGAACACATGAATGACCAGTCGGTTCTCGAGATAATATATCATAGATAACATATAGTAATGCATTAAGGGATAAGGAATCAAGGTACAATACCTGACTTACCTGCCTGGCGAACGGCAAAGCGTGATGACTTATGAGCTTCAACAAGAGGTTTAGCCATCAACAATAAACATGAATTCCATTGATAAGACGAGGCATGACCATTTAAACAATCATGAAAATTCTGATAAATATAGCATCATCATTCATCAAACACTTTGAAGCATGTAACGGTCTGAGATGGTTACGTTAGGACACTCTGACGGATCAGCCTTGGGCCGTTAGAGTATGGCGGTTCACATTCTACTAGACACCGTTCAAATGGCCTAACGGTCCATAGAGGATGCATCAGAGACATGTGACGGTCTTATGATAGACCGTTACAATTCCTGATTGTTCAAAAAACAAAACAAAACCGAACGGTCATTCGTTCATTCATTCATTCAACCAAAAACGCCCAAACACCCAAAAAAACTCAACCGTGCCAACAACCTCCACCGTCCAGCCCCGTCTGACGAATGATGATCGGCGGCGAGCCATCCCAGCCACCGAAGGCGAGGGAGAAATGAAAGAAACAAATGGCCATCCGGCTCCTCCGACACCGGATTGAGCAAGAGGACGCTCCAAGCCTTCCGATGAGCAAACCAACGGAGGAAGCTCCTCCCATGACCGTAGAGGAGGCCGAGGAAGCTATGGGGGAGGCCATAGGTGAGGAGGAAGCCACGGCAAGGGAGAAAAAGAAGAAGAGGGGCCAAGACCCCGAGGTAGGCCGTCCACCCCAAAGCTTCAATTTTTAATTTTTTTGTTGCATGCATGTATGTTTGGAGGGTAGAAAACGGGTCTGGGGACCCTTTAGGAATGATTGTAGGCCATATGGCCATTTTGGAAAGCCAAGGAAAACAAAGGGGAGAACGCCCCTTTGTAGGGAACGTGACGGTCGTTGCAGCGACCGTCACAGCTCTGACACACCACCCCTGGTGCGTTAGAGTTCTGTGACGCACCACCACAAGGCCGTCAGAGAAACCAGAGGCAGAAACAATTTTTAGGGGATTTTCAATTATCAAATTTTTTTTTGTTTTTCATTATATTAATGTAATGCAATGAATTTATGATGCAAATGACTGACTTATGCTCTACATGTGCAGGGGAAAAGAAGAATGAGGATCTCTTGGCTGCAGATCCGGGCAGTGTACCAAGCATTGCCCGAGTTTCAGAGAGAGAGATTGGCTGCTATGGGCTTCGCCGAGGTGCTGAGCATTGAGGTGACACGGATGGACACACCTCTCTTGTATGCGCTCCATGAGAGATGGGATTCGATCAGCCGAGCTTTCATCTTCCCCTAGGGTCACATGATCCCAACACTGGAAGATATGGCCAGGATCGCCGGATTGAGAGTGCACGGAGCAGCGGTGACTGGGTGGACATACGGAAAATACAGAGAGTTAGCCCAGGAGCTTTTAGGGCTAGACTTGATCAGGCTTGGGCAAACTTCATCCCAGCTTTCGAGATCGAGACTTCAGAACAGCCTGGGATTGAAAGGAGCGGCGATAGCAGTCGGGGAGCTACCCGAGCAGCATCTAGACAGGGTGATCGAGCAGGTACGCCCACGAGTGGTGGCGGAGGCTGGACAGGAAGGAGACCGAGTCCTGAGATGATTCCTGATGCTGTTGTTCAGGAAACTGCTCTTTTCGACTCGAGCTGACGTGATTAGTTGCAGACTGCTGCCACTGCTAGAGGATCTGGGCAGAGTGGGGAAGTACGCATGGGGAGCGGTAACGCTTGCCTTCCTCTTCGAGTCGCTCAGTACCACGGACTGATGGAGGATGCTGGGCGGCTTCTCACCTTTCCTACAGGTAAATGCTGAACTCTAAATGCCTTCTTATATGATTATGCAAATGAAATTCATGAATGCAACTGATATGTTGACACTCGACTTCTAATGCAGATATGGAACTTCGTCTATCTCCTGGGGATTGGGCGAGGTACACAGCTACATCCTGAGCAGACCCCGATCGTGAGGCGATGGGTAGTAGTGAGGGACACGGGGTCGATCAGCAGGCTGACCCGAGCGATCCAGGATGATCTAGACTCGTTTCCGCATACAGTGGTAAGCTCCAAACTTAAAATGTTTCTACATGCCTTAAAAATGCTTTTAGATGCCTCTAAATGCTTGTAAATGGACTGACATGACTTTCAGGTGCCATGGACCCCATACCGAGACGAGGGCCATGAGGGACAGCCATGGGTTAAGGCATCCCTGGCGTACAGCGGGCGAGATGTATGGCTGCACTGCATCAACGTCATCGAGCCCTTGCACTACCGGTTGATCTTGAGGACTCGGGGACTCCATCAGCCAGAGGTGACGTTCCCGCACTGAAATGATGATTGTCCGGGCAAGTCTTCCAAGGGTATTAGCGGCAATGTGGATTGGTGCGCCCGAAAGGCCAAGTACGTGCATGACTAGAACAAGAGAGGCCGGGCGGTGAAGGATCGGGCAGAAAGTGACGAGGCTTCCCTCAAAGCCTACTCGCAACGGTACGGGGACCAGGTGTTCAGAGGCACCCGACGACCGGTATGAAATTCTAAACTCAAACTATGTCTATTCTAAGTCAATGCTATATGCTTCTAACTCATGCTTTCTAAATGCAGCTAGACCCTCAGGGACGCATAGCCGAGCTCGAGGGACTCCTTCACGCCACCATCCAGCAGCAGGATGAGTACCGGACTGCTTTGGAGCTCCTGGTGAGATTCTACACTTAAGACTTAAATGGTTATGATGCGAATATGACTAACTTTAACTTCTAAATGCAGCGAGCTGAGGGAGCCCAAAGAGCGGGACCGGATGCTCCATCTTCATCGTCACAGCCTGCCGGGGGCAGAGCTGAACAAGATGCGGAGTTCACTCGAGTGGTTGCTCGGGCCGAGGAGGCGGAGGCCGCCCTCGCAGGGCGGGTAAAACACTAAATGCTTGACTAAATAAAATGCTTATGTTTATGGACTAAATGCTTAATACACTGACAATGCAAAAAATGCAAACTGCAGGCGAAAGAGCTGACCGCAGCAGTGGCTGAGGCAGAGCGAGCTCGGGGAGAGACTGATAACCTGCGGGCGGAGGTAGCCCGACTGAAAGGGGAGCTCGAGCGGACAGCTACCCAGACGGCGGACCTTGAGAGATACCGGTCCGAGGCTCGGGCGGCACGGCTTCAGATTCATGACTTGAAGATTGAGCTACGGGCCGTAGAGCGGACGGTCCGGACGATCAGCCGAGGGTCTGCACTGAGTGGATCCCGGAGTGCTGCAGTGGGAAGCACACGGAGCAGAATGCCGAGCGGCTCGGTAGGAAACTACCTAGTTAGTTCTTCCGACCAACGAAGGAACGAGGAGGCAGATAGGAGACGACCACGAGAGGGAGATCATAGTACCATGGAGCCGCCAGCCAAGCGGCAAGAGGGTGCTGGTGATAGCGGGGGCCCGGGAGATAGACCGGCCGAGTGATGTATTCTCTTTTCTTCTTATTCCCATTACTTGTACATGACTCATGTGAATAAAAATGAAGTGAATGCAAATCTTTTTTTATGTTTTGCTTTTTATGCGGATGAATGAATAAATGTGAATGTGAATGTGAGCGAGTGAACGGATGAAAATGAATGCGTGGATGGGAGTGTAAATGAATGAACAGGGGCAAAGTGTAGGGTCGGTCAGGTCAGACCAGAGGAAAAAGAACAAAAAACCTGTAGCAGAAGGTGTGACGGTCTAGAGGGAGAGCGCCAGACAAATGTAACGCATCAGGACCAGGCCGTCAGAGACGACAGAGGGTGGACTGAAAACTGCGTAGTAGGGAATGTGACGGTCCACTGATGGAGCGTCAGAGATAAGTAACGGTCCAGGGTGCAACCGTCAGATCTAACAGAACGATGTTGGGCTAAAATGTGTAGCAGGAAATGTGATGGCCCACTGAAGGAGCGTCAGAGGAGGTGACGGTCCTAGATGAGACCGTCAGACATGACAGAGCCTGATTGACTGAAACTCGTGTAGCAGGAAATGTGACGGCCCAGTCATGGTGCGTCAGGGATATGTGACGGTCGTACGATAGACCGCCAGAGAACAAAGTGTACTTCGAGATGGATTCTACCATGAGAGTCCAAACTCGAAGCAAGGATATCTTAATCCATACTAGAACTCTCCTAGACTTAGGATAAGGCCTTCTAACCCAATTTTGATCAAAATCAAGCCTTTAAAAGATAGAACCAAGCCCTAAAAATTGTAGCTTTCACCAATTCTCTGCTACTAGGGCAGAAAACCTCCATCAAAGGGCAAGGAACACCATGAAGAGAAGCTTCGAAGTGATAAGCATGGAAGAGAGGGTCTACACCGGCCCTAAAGCAACCAAGAAGGAGCATGGGGAGCTGCAACGACTGACATCAATCCCCAAGCATCTGAGCTCAAGTGCCCAAAGGGTGGTAAGTTCCACTTTATCATCAAAAGTTCATAACTTGCTGCACTTTTATGCTTCTCATGATTCTTCCTTCTTCTTCTTCTTCTTCTTTCTAGCCTTTGCCTGGTCCAAGGTGTTACTCCAACTTGAAGTGGGTGGCTCCCATGGTCAAAGAACTTCCTTTAGAAGTAACTTCAATTCTTAGGGCATGGCACCTCCAACCTTTGCTAGTTTTGGCCAAGAACTTCTAGAGATTGTCTTTAGATTGGTCAAGCATTTCAGCCCTTATAGAACTATGGCATCCACAAACACATACCTTCATCTTCCCTTCCTTTGAAGCTACAGTCCTATTGGAGGAGGTAGAGACCTACCTAGCCCTTGCTAAGACTAAAGTGGGGGATGAAGATCTTGTGTGCCATACGGTCGAACCTATTGACCCATCCTTGATCCTAAGCGATTTCATACACAATCCAAAAGACGTGAGGACCATGATCAGCCCAAACCATATTCACTTGATACCCATGGCTCAATGGATAGTCTCTCATTGTAAGAACAAGTGGGAGAGATACGAAGCCATAGCCAAAGCCGTGTCGATTTGCTTATGCGGAGTCTTCCTTTTTACTACCACCGACCACCTCTTAGATATCCAAAACCTTGGCATCATCAGCAGGTTGTGGCGGGGTTTGTCCATATCTCAAGCAATCCTTTCATACCTTTACGAAGGACTTAGCTCTGCTTGCTTAGGAGGACCTTTGTTTGGCTCTATGATACTCCTCGAGTGTTGGATGGGTGTGAGAATCAAGTTCCAACCCAAGGAGAACATAACTTCAGCTAGCCGGATCTTTGGGAGCCACCCTCTGTTCTTCATTGGAAGTGCCTTTGGATTTTCTTCACAGGTTGAATGCAAGACGGCAGACAAGAAAACACGGGATGAATGGTGCCTCTTTCTCAACACTTTATCAATAGAGAAATTCATGATGCGTCCAAGAGTCCTTCGGAACACCTTGCTTAGGGTACCACGGCGACCAGGCCTTGATCTTCAGTTAGTGGGAAATACTACCATGGCGATCTATAACCCACACCGGTGCTATCTTCAAATCGGGCTACCCCGAACCGAAGTTCCTGCACTATCACACAACCCTCCCCTTCTAGCTAGGAAGATGGGGACCAAGGAGAATGAAAGAGTGATCCGGAATGCACTGATCATGTGGGAGATCAGCAAAGCGCGCCCGTGGCAAGAAGAAGTGAAGAAGACGACGAGGGACGCCGTAGCTATGTGAAGGAATTACACAAGATCCGCCCTCTTGCGGATAGGAAATTGAATGTAGCTTGAACTTTCTTTATGATGTTTGTGAATTTGAACTTTTATCAATCAATTTTATGCATCATTAAACTCAATGGAATGATATAGAAGTGCCTTAGTTGATAGAATTATGAGTTTATTGCTTGATTGAGCCTGAAAGCTTTGAAAATAGAATTTCTGGAAAGTGTAACGGTCCTATATAGGGTCGTCACACTATCCTGACGGTCTCTCGATGAGCCGTTAGAATAAACGATCTGAGAGGGCTGAATTCCTCGGGAGGATGTAACGGTCTAAGGTGGACCGTCAGAGTGATTTAACGGTCCATCTTGGATGCGTCAGAGAGTGTGCTGATAGATGATGAGTGCCAACCTTCTGGAGCATGTAACGTCCAGATGATGCACTGTCACAGATATGTGACGGTCTAATGATGATGCATTACAGATTTGAGCCTGGAAATTTATGATTTTTCAGTCCGGGCTTCAACCTGCGTTCTGCACACACTTAGACGAGAAACAAATCAGATATGTTCTTAGACTCAACCCCTTGCCTCAAAGCAAGTTAGAGAATGACCATTCTTGATACTTGGTCAAGGGGTGGAGCCTTATTAAATAGGTGAATATGAAATGGAAACAATGCAATGTATGCGGTGCATATGATGGCATTTTTTTTTGGATTTTGAAAACATTTCGATTTTTGTGAGTTTTTGAAAATATCTGGTGTTTTGGATTTTGGAATATATAAATATTTTTTTGGATTTTGAAATCATGTGATTTTTTTTTGATTTTGACATATATGATGTTTTGGATTTTGACATACATGATTTTTTTGGATTTTGAAATATGTGATTTTTTTGGATTTTGACATATATGATTTTTTTGGATTTTGACATATATGATTTTTTTGGATTTTGAAAATAGTGCCTCCCCTAGCAACGTGGGTCCTTCTCATATCATTAAGAGTTCCCGAGGTTGGTGTGCAATGGAGGTGACAACCCCTGGCCAGGGCCCAACTTGCATGACGGTGTCTCTACCAAGGCTATACCCAGGATACTTGTCTTAGTCCTAAAAGGAAAGAAAGAATACGGGGTAAGCTTAGGCCAGACATAGAAGTTTTTGGATTTTGAGTTCCTTTCTAGACAACCCATTCAGAGACTCGGTCTGTTGCGCCGGGGCTTTATGTCCGTCATCGAACCTTTGTCCACTCTAGGCAAGCATACGACCGGGCTCATAGCGTCCCGCGGGGAAACTATACTGCCACTCTTGCCATGCCTATTTTTTTTATTTTCTTGGAGCTTTGAGATTATGATTGATAGACTTTGAGATAGACTTTTGCTTTTTGGTCACGATGAATGCTCCTTTTCTTTACTCTCTTTTTTTCTTTTTCTTGTGGCGTCAGGTCATAACGGACTGCCCCTATTTGAGACCTCCTCTCGTCAGGGTGCCTGGATCGGTCGTCGCCTCTTTATTTACTTCTTGCCTCTGGATTCAGCCGAAGAAAGACACGGACAGGGACTTTGACTTTCCCCCAAAGCATGGCCAAGGAGAAACGGTGTCTACAATGCGAAAAAACCCGACTAGGGACGTCGTAGTGTGTGATTACCGTACTCAGGGTCCTCTCTTGCGGTAAAAAGGAAGATTAGCTCGTTACCGGGGTGGCACGTGGTTTAAATTCTAAGGAAAGAAACGCTTAAGATACAACCCATTCCAAGCATGAGAGAGCTCCTCACCTTCGGCGTTCACCAAGCGGTAAGCATTCCCTGGATAAGCTTCTTTGACAATGAACGGCCCTTCCCAGTTAGGTTGTAATTTAGACCTAGGACCTGCAGACCGAATGAATTTACGTTTCAAAACCATATCACCCTTTTGAAATTTACGCTCAATTACCTTCTTTTGAAAATAACGCGAAACTCTCTTTTGATAAACAGATACATGATCGGCCGCGTTCATCCTCTTCTCGTCTAAGAGTTCCAGCTGGACGAGCAACGCCTCTTGACGTTCATCGAGATTAAGTTCTTTATCGAGCTGCACCCTTAGGGAAGGGATCAAAATCTCATATGGGAGCACCGCCTCCATCCCGTAAGTGAGAGCATAGGGGGTTTGCCCCGTGGGAGTGCGGACGGAGATGCGGTAAGCCCATAGAGCCTCCACTAGTCTTTCTGGCCAATCGAAAAACTTATGAGATTCGCATGTTTTCTTTATGATTTTGAGAAGGGTTTTATTGGTGGCTTCGGCTTGACCGTTGCCTTGTGGGTAATATGGAGAAGAATGATGCAATGCAATATTGAACTTCTTACATAGGTCCTTGAGCTCTTGAGAGACGAACTGGGGTCCGTTGTCGGTGACGATGCTGCTTGGCACTCCGAACCGCGAGATGATATTCTTCATGATGAAGCGGCACACCGTGGTAGCTTTAATCTCTGCGTACGCTTCGGCTTCAGCCCACTTGGTGAAGTACTCAGTGGCGGTAAGGATGAAGGATTTTGTTTGATCTGAGAGTTGGGATCACTGAGCGGGCCGACAATGTCGAAAGCCCACATAGAGAACGGCCAAGGAGCAGATAGAGGATGAAGAGACGAAGCTGGAGCATGAATTTTATCAGCATGGAGTTGGCACTTAAGACACCTCCGAACATAGAGGGAGCAATCTTCCTCTAGAGTGGGCCAATAATAGCCCTGCCTAAGGATCTTCTTCGCTAGAGCCTGGCCATTAACATGACCTCCACATTCGCTAGAATGGGCTGCTTCGGCCACCTTCCAAGCTTCATCATCGTCCAAACATCTCATGAGCATCCCATTAGTAGCGCGCCTGTATAGTTCTCCTGCGACAATAGTATACCTTGAGGCGGCTCTCCTTATTGACTTGCGCTGCTCAGCATTTGCCCCTTCTGGGAATGATCCATCTTTGCCAAACAACTCAATCTCATGATACCAGGGCAATTCTTCTTCCTCCAGAATCTCTTCTAATTCCATCAAAGATACTTCCTTCAACTCTTCCTTTTCAGCCCTCATCTCTACAGTCTTCCTAAGGTTGTCATACCAAGGATCTTGAAGGGAGGGTGCGTCCAATCTCTGAACAACAATAGTCTCAGTATTCCGACTGAGAGGGAAAGATAGAGAGGAAGCAAGCGAAGCTAAAGCGTCGGCTAGAATGTTCTGAGACCTAGGGGTGTGGATGTAGATCAACTTACGGAATTGCCTAGCCAGGAGTGTGACCAAATCTTGATAAGGTTTGAGCTTAGGGTCACGAGTGCGGTAAGTGGACAGAACTTGCCGCAGGACGAGCTGAGAATCCCCTATGATATTCAAGTAACGCGCGCCTAGGGGGTAGGCGTGCTTCAATCCAGCTAAGAGAGCTTCATACTCAGCGATATTGTTGGTAGCAGAAAATTGAAGTTGATAAGCAAAAGGAATCGTCACTCCTTCCGGAGTGAGCAGAACATCGCCTATCCCTCGGCCCTGAGAATTGAGTGCACCATCAAAGTGCAGAGACCAGAAGGGACGATGAGTGAGGATGGAAAGATATTCGTCAGGGAAGTCATCCTGAATAGAATCCGTGCAGGGAATTGGGAGATGGGCAAGATGCTCAGCGATGGCATATCCTTTGACTGCCTTCTGAACGATGAATGTGATATCAAATTGAGATAGGAAGCTCTGCCAGCGAGCTAACCTACTAGAGAGGACAGGCTTTTCTAAGAGATAGCGGATCGGGTCCATTCTAGAGATCAGCCTAACTGGGTGGGCAAGGAAGTAGTGTTTAAGCTTCTGAGCTACCCATACTAAGGTGGCACAAGTCTTCTCCATAGCGGTATATTTAGCCTCAGCTGGGTTGAACAACCTGGAGAGGTAATAAGCTACCCGCTCTTTCCCTTCATCATCCACTTGTGCTAAGACCGCCCCTAAGGAGTCCTTAATAACCGAGATGTATAGGATTAGGGGTTTCCCAGGGACAGGAGGTTGCAAGACCGGGGGATTGGATAGATATTCCTTTAGATCCTCATAGGCCTTTTGACACTCTTGATTCCAATCAAATTTGACCCCCGCCTTTAGCAATTCATAAAACGGGCGGCACCTCTGAGAATATTGGGATATGAATCTTCTGATGAATTACAGTCTACCAATCAGTCCTCGAAGTTCCGTAATGTTCTTCGGTAGAGGCATGTCCATGATGGCCTTTACTTTATTAGGATCAATCTGGATCCCCCGTTTGCTAACTATAAAGCCTAGCAACTTCCCTGAAGAGACTCCGAAAACACACTTCTTTGGATTCATCTTGAGCTTGTACTCCCTAGCTCTTTGCAGCACCTTAGCCAGGATAGAGGGGTGTTCTTCTTTGGTTCTTGATTTCACCAAGATGTCATCCACGTAGGCTTCCATGTAGATATGCATCATGTCGTGGAAAATGGCCATCATTGCCCTCTGATAGGTGGCACCTGCGTTCTTCAGACCGAACGACATAACCACGTAGCAGTACGTGCCCCAAGGTGTGGTGAAAGAAGTTTTCTCTTGATCCTCCGGAGCGAGACGGTTTTGCTTATAGCCTGAGTAACCGTCCATGAATGACAAAGCTTCGTACCCGGCGGTGTTATCGACCAGAACGTCAATGTGAGGCAGCGGGAAATCATCTTTGGGACATGCTTTATTAAGATCCCTGAAATCGATGCAAATACGCACCTTTCCATCCTTCTTGATAACAGGGACTATGTTCGCCACCCACTGGGGATATAGAACAACTCTAATGAACCTGGCCTTGAATAACTTATCAACTTCTTCTTTGATCCTTAAGGCCATGTGGGGGTGAAATCTTCTCGACCTCTGTTTTACGTGTGTTGCCCCTGGTTTAAGTACGAGTCGGTGTCCCACTCAAGAGGGGTCAAGACCCAGCATGTCCTCATAAGACCAGATGAAAGAATCACTATACTCCCTTAGAACCTTGACTAAATCTTCTTCCACTTGCGGAGGGAGATTAGCGGCAATAATGATGGGCCTTGGGTCTTATTCAGTTCCCAAATTTATTTCCTTCGTAGGTTCATCCACTACCGATGATGGCTCGTCGAATCTCTTCAATCCTTGCGCATATAGATCGGCAATGTCATCTACGTTATTGTCCTCATCATCAATCAGGTCTTTTTCATCAGGACTTCATAGACACCGAGTCCGTCATCGCTCCACACCTCTTCTATTTCCTCTTCATCTTCAATCATGATTGCTGTAGCAACAAACTCTGGACACTTCAAAAGAGCATAACATCGCTGAGCCAGATCCTGCAAGAACCTATCAAGAATGGATTTGGAATGACGCGCAAGTGGGCGCAGCTCAAGCTTGGAAGGATTGGACGGCCTAGAAGAGGACCCTACTTCTCTAGTTCTAATCGACCCTAGTTCTCTAGACTCGACGGACCCTACGCTTAACCTAGGAGAAAGGAAATCTAGTGGAAAGGAAGGAGCAGGGGACTCGTGCCCCTGGGCGGACGATGGAGACAAGGTAGCATAATCTTCCACCGAAATCTCCATTTCAAATTTGACATTTTTTTTTGAGATCAGTGAAGACCACATAGCAGGATGGAGGAGGAGGAAGTTGCATGGGGAACAACTCAGGGAATATGCAATCGAAAAAAGGATCAGAGGATCGAAACCACATCTCATGGAGTTGGGCATTGGGAGGAGGAGGAGTGAATAGAGTTGACAGATCAATGGGTGGGCAGCGCCCACATGCACATGGAACAAACAAGATTTCAAGTGGTCTTTCCGTAAAATACGGATCGACCATAATCGGGGGTGAAACGGGGTATGGACTCCAATTGTTGAAAGAGAGATGAGAGGCGGGAGGGAGACCAAGAAGTGATGACGAGTGAGCTCCCCTTTTCTTGCAGATAAGTAATTGGTTTCTTCAGCCTCCACTGAACAAGCCAGTTTTCTTCATTCATCCTCTGACCATGGCCATCTGGTTCGCTGAACATCCTGGCAACTGACTGACTAAAATCTGGCATATCATCAACAGGCCCTTTTGGTAGCAGAGGTGGACTGGCGATTGTGCAAGCTGTATCTTCCTTTTCCGACTGTGCCAGTTGTGAATTTAGGGTGCCCGGCTGGAGAGGACCTTTGACAAAGTGTTGACGATAGTCCCATGTAAGTGGCCCTGAATCGTCCAAAACTGATAATGCGGTCTCCCGATAACTGAGACCACGCCTGCTCATCTTTCTTCCTTTGGGTATTGGCTTAGTGCGCCCCTGTAACTGCGCACTGAGGCCTCTCCCCGGTTGATAACCCAGCTTCAATATGATATCCCAACCCTTGGAATCTCGGATCTGGGGTTTCACCTTGATACTGACATGTGTAGTGACGGGCTTGCGTGGTGCATAAGCCCAAGGGAAATCCAGATCTAGCACAGAGATAATGGGCCGACTGCTGGGCCACAATGTGGGCAAAATCTTCTCTGAAATGGTCTTTACAGACTGGATCGTGGATAAGCTTTTTACCTTGACCACCCTCCCTTGAAAAGGGAATTTAAGACATTGATGCGCGGTGGATGGCACGGCACTGAGAGTATCGATCCACGGATGACCCAAGATAGATTTGAACATAGGGTCGATGTCCAGCTCATAAAATTCGATGGGCATAGTAAGAGGCCCAAGCTCAGCTTGAATAGTAACAATCCCGTGACACGTCCTCCGAGAATTGTCATAAGCAGCTATAGTAGTGGGGGTTGGGCGTAGAAGTTCTTCTGATATATTGCATGCCCTGAGGGTGCTGAGTGGACATACATTGATAGATGCCCCTGTATCAACTAGTGCCGCCTCAATACTGACTTTGTTTAGAATAATAGTGATGCAAAGCGGCATTTGCCGAGCTTCCGGTGGTGCTAGCTTAGTTTCAGAGAAGGTAATAGCTGGCCCCTTAGAGATTGTTGCCAGTGCGGTAGGTAAGTTGTCAACTGCCATATCTTCACTAACCATCACCTTCTGAAGAAAATCTCTGAGAGCATCTTGGTGAAGGGTAGATCTCTTAATAAGCTCCAGCACAGATATCTTCGCGGGCACCCTATCAAGGTGATGTAGCAGATCATATTGGGTACCCGGCAGTGGCTCGGTTTCTTCCTGCTCAGTAGCCGGTTGGGAAGACTGGGGATTAGAAGTGGAAGGATAGTTACAATGGAACAAACGCTCACTCCGTAGGGTGAAGTTATAGGCTGCCGCGACCTCGGATGGGCTCAAGATAAGTGACTTAGTAGGCCCGGTGGGGTGGATGAGTGGTGCGGAAGAGGGCGTGGCGGAAAGGATAAAAGGTGAGGGGTTGGTGGTAGAGGGTGCGAGCGGAAGTGGGGATATAAAGGTAGGCGGAAATGCAATGAGTTGAGGGTTAGATGGAGGTGTGGTGGTAGCAGGGGTGAGTAATGTGTGAGAGGCGGGTGGTGGAGTAGGAATAGATGAAAGGACAAATGGTGTAGCAGGTGGAGGAGGGTTTTGGTATGTAGGCGTAAGGATGGTAGGAGTGGTAGGAATGTGGAAGTTGTAGTAGAGGGCCATAACTTGCGACGTAGAGCTGTCATCGTCAAAGGACCACCCGACATCAGGGGCCGGGGGTTGAACTACGTTGACCTGGGCCGGCGCCGATGGCTGAGGCTGTGGAGTGGGAAGATGGTTCGGCATTGGGTTCTGATGGATCCCCAAGTCTTGAACTGGCTGTTGTTGCTGTTGCGGCTGCTGCTGCGGTTGCGGTGCCTGTGGTTACTGCACTTGCTGCCTCGGCGGCTGCCTTCTTTTCTCTTTAATTTCTGTAATGGCCCTATGCATTTCGGCCCAATCAATCCTCTGTCCTTCATGGAGGTCATAGACCAAATCCCTGAACAGAAAACACCCTTCGATAGTATGTCCTGGCTGCCTGTGGAACATACAGTACTTTGTTTGATCAACGGCCGGGTTCCAGTTGGGCCGTTCCGGAGGGAGTTGTATATCATTGACTGACATGAGAGCTGAGAAGATATCTGTGAGAGTTTCTGGCAGGGGTGGGTACTGTGCCCTTTTAGGAGCTGGGCGCTTGTTGTTGTTGTTGTAGCCGTTGGGTGGAGGGACATTATGGTATTGCGAAGGCTGCGAGGGTTGTTGTGGAGCGGTAAAGGTATTTTGCGGAGCAGCAAAGGAAGGTAGAGGGTTTTAAATGTTTTGTGGATTGGGTTAAAAGTTTTGTGGTGCGGGGTTTTGAGGAGTGCGGGGGTTTTGCAGAAAGCGGAGGGGTACGGCTTGGAAGGGAAAGGTAACGGCTTGAACTTGTTCATTGGTCTGAACCCCTTTGGTAACAGGCCCCTGAGGTTTCTTTTGGTATTTTGGCTTTTGATTCTCAAAGAGCGAGTGGATGGGGGAGTCCTTGAACTGTGTTTGAATGAACCGCGCCCGGCTATAGAGTTGGTGCATGTTGGCTATATCATTCATGGCCAGAATGTTTCGGAAAGTCGGAGTAGCATTGGAGATGAGTAACTTGACCTTCTCTTCCTCCGGAATGTGGCCTGGCACCCTGGTGGCCATCTGCCTCCATCTGTCAGCGTAAGTTGCAAACTCCTCATCAGGCTTCATCTTCTCGGCCACCAAATATGTGAAAGAATATTCTGGGCCGACTCTGTCTTGGAACCGCTGGATGAACTTGTCTTTCACTACCTTAAAGCTTTCGGCGTCCTCCAATGGCAGAGAGTAGAACCATTCTAATGCAACACCATCTAATGATCGACAGAACAAATACGCCATAAGGCGATCATCATATTGAAATTGGGCCGATTCATATAAGAAGTCCTTCACATGAATAAAGGGATTACCGTTCCCATCATATTTGCGGTAATTGGGGAGCTCAGATTACGGAGGGAATCGGATGTTTTGGAAGCTGGGAACTGGAACATCTGCCAAGGATTGTGGGCCAACCCGTTTTTGGAGGAAATCAAGCTGTTGTTGCATGGCGGCCCATTTGTCAAGGAGTTCTTGCTCCCTAGATGGAGTAGGGGTAGTGAGAGACGAAGGTTGAAATTGAGGAGCAGAAGGATGGACTATCGTAGGAGGTGGAACTCCATAAGAAGGAGCAGTAGGATAAACGGCCAAGGTAGGGGGCCCATAGGAAGGATATTGGGCCGGAGACTGACCTAGATTAGAATGGACTTGGGCAACCCCTTGCTGAGGGCGCAAGAAATCTGAAGGGCCAACAAGGACTTGCGGCACCGATGGGCTGGACGTGTGATGATCCACCTGAATAAAAGAAGGGAGAGTAGACTTTCCCTTATCAGAAAATTGCTGGGCCGAAGCGGAAGATTGGCTTGTTTCCATGCCGGAAAAGGTGATGGTCCGAGGTTGGACCGGAGTAAGATCAATTGGAGTGGGCTGGATGGAAAGATTAGATTGGCCCTGCACAATCGTAGGATGTGGGGTATTGGACCCCTGCATTGCCTGATAGACAGCTTGGAGTTGGGCCGGATCCAACTGGGCCATCATTTGGAGAATGGAGCCAGCAGAAGGAGGAGAAAAGGAAGGAGTGGTTTGGCCACCCCCCATAGGGACGGAAGATGGGAGAGGGGCGGAGCCCTCTCCAGACGAGAATGAGACAACCCTAGGAGGGTTTTCAAGAAGCCCTTGAGGGAGAGACTCCTCTTGGGAACGGGGAGGATTGAAAGAAGCCATGATGGGTTCGAAGAGCGGATTGGAGTAGAATTTGGAGAAGGAATTCACCCTAGGAGGTGACTCTAATGGATGAAAACAACTCCACATGCAACGGAAAACCTTTAACAAAAGCAAACAACACACAACAAACACACAATGAGTGATCAAACTTAGATGACTTAAACAAAGATGCAAGTGAAATAAGAGATAGCAACACTCAAGATCAACCAAGTTGTTTAGATGATGGAATCAAGATTCTTATGATTTCCTCCTTCAGAACCTTAGTGATTGATTAAAATGCGCTCTCAACAAAAGCTTCCTAATAAGGGAAAGATATGTGGCTTGGTAGACTCTAAATGTGGTCACTCCTTCACTTATGCAATCCTAGACACGGGGTAGGAAAGGTACAACCGGCCCGGTGTCCGTGTGGGAATCCACGGCTCACGAAGACTTATGGAGGTCCTTTGTGTGTTTTCCTAGTCGGCTCCAAGGAATATGGAGACGAGAGGTCCACGCACCAAGGTAGAAGAATGCAATCTAATGTATGAAAGTATGCATGAACCTATGTGCACCGGGGTGCATGCAAATTCTAGCCTAAGATCTAACAATCAAATATGCAGACGGTGATATAAATATGTGAACCAACCAAGGGGGAGACCAAGTAGCATCCAAGCATGAGAATCATAGTAAAAATTGCGGAAGCAAACTGCACCTCGGGATGCGTACATGTCTGGAGAATGTGACGGTCTAGACTACCTGCGTCAGAGGATTGTGACGGTCAAAGACCAGACCGTCAGACTATTGTAACGCAGGGATGCAGGACCGTCAGAGGAGCCAGGGAACCAGAAACGACATGAGGTAAAAGGAAAATATGGGGAAAACACATGCAACCAGGGTAAGCAAATGAAAGCAGGTTTTAACAGAGATCCCAAAGCACGATTGGCACTAGATGTCCCACCGTGATCGCCAAAAAATTGTTAGTTTTAATGTGTCCCTTCTTTTCCAAGATGGGCTATGATGCCAACTATGAGCAGATAATGAGCCAAGTAATGAAATCAATCAACTTATGAACATGCGAATCATGAGCCTAGGCAACCAACATAAGCTATAGCATGGGCATGCTATCTCAATCAAAACTAAGCTAAGCAAATAAAGAAAGAAAACACACACCGGAGCGTGGAATAAAGAATAAGGAAAACACATCGTAGAGGTGGAACAAGCAAAAGTAAAGAAAAGATATGATGAGAGAGAAAGTTAATGCCCAAACAAAGGAAAGATGTGATCGCCACCAAGGTAAAAATAAGCCAAAGACATGATAAATACCTTGGAATAGGAGGATGATGCACCCGCCCACGGGAGAGAGAAAATAATCAGGAAACTACAGCTACGTGGGATGTGACGGTCGAAGGATGGTGCGTCACAGGACTGTGACGGTCCCACGATAGACCGTTAAAACACTCTAACGCACCCAGGATAGACCGTCAGAGCTTCTGCAGAAGAGGATTGGGAATCTTTTGATCTCCAAGCTTTCCAGCTGGCCAGAGAGCTTGGGCCTCGTGATATGGACTCTGTAAACCTGCAAAAGAGTGTAGAACACAAGAAAAACAACCGAGATTAGCCCTTTCACAAAGTAGTATCAATAATCCAAGAAACTCATGAACATGCAAAAGGAGAGGGAAATACCGGGGAGATTGGTTTTTTAACCCCTCTGGGGCATTTTAAAAGATAGGAGGATGTTTTGAAATGTATGCAACAGATGAAAGAATGCGAAAGATGGATAGGGACAATGCTATGATTGCTTAGAAGAGGGGAAAACACTAAGAACAATGATATGACTAAACTAAACCCTTGAAACCGATACTCCCTAGACTTTGGAAGTAGATGAACGTGGGAAGTAGCTCTCCTTGGTTGATTCTAGCTCCAGGATGCGGCAGCACTTCGACGCAAACTCCAGATTTCTCCTCCTCAAGCCATGAAGTCAAGGGTTCTATTTATAGGCCCTCAAAGTCTAGGTTCAAGTTGAGGATAATCCAGCAAGAAAGTAGGACGTTTCTTAGCAAACTCTTGAAGATAATACTCCCAAGAGTCCATAGAAACAAACAGAAGGTTCTGAGGATCAGATTTGGAAGAGAAATCAAGGAAACAAACTCTTAAGTCGATCACGGAGTAGCAGAGAAAAGATCAAGCTTGGCAGGACTCTCTGTTTGATGTAACGGTTGCTCGATAGACCACCACAGGGATGTAACACTACAAGAAGAGACCGCCACACAACCTTATCCCTTAAGAAGAGAAGATCAACGGGGGAAGTTTTCAAACGTTGGACTCTAGATATATGTAACGGTCAAGTGTAGATGAGTTAAAACAAGGTAACGGTCGCACGATAGACCGTTACACTGAACGGGCAGGTAAAAGATAAGCTTTGGAAAGAAGCCCTAAGCTTAAGGACTCTGGAGAAATGTAACGCACCAGGGTAGATGCGTTAGAGTAATGTAACGCCCCATCAAAGGACCGTTAGAGACAATAGAGTGCCAAAAAATGAAAGCTTGCTAAGCTTCGTCCAACGGAAAAAGGCAAGGAACCAGACTCAACCAAGGAGACATGACTCAAGAAATGGACCTCAAACTAATCAAGAAGGCTCAACAAAGGTGAACAACTTGGAGCATCATATAGAATGAATAAGGAGATAACCTGACTTTTTGGTCATAAAACGGGTGTCAACAGTAGGCTCCTACCATTGCTGGAGGATTTGGGCAGAGTGTGAAAATATGCATGGGGAGCGGCAGCACTGGCCTTCCTGTTCGAGTCCTTGAGCACGACCGACCGACAGACGATGCTGGGCGGCTTCTCACCTTTTCTTCAGGTAAATGCTGAACTATAAAATGCTTATGATTATGAATGCAATTTGCTGACACTTGGCTTCTAAAATGCAGATCTGGAGCTTCGTCTACCTCCCGGGGATTGGGCGAGGCACGTAGATGTATCTCGGATGACTCCCTATCGTGAGGCGGTGGATGGTTGTGAGAGACACGGGGTCGATCAACAGGCTGACCCGGACCATCCAGGATGATCTGGACTCATTCCCACACACAGCGGTAAACTCCGAGATTAAACTCTCTATATGCTTCTTAAATGTTTTCTAATGCCTTCTAAATGCTGACATGGACTCAGTTGCCTTTTCAGGTGCGCTGGACACCGTATCGGGATGAGAGTTACGAGGGACAACCATGGGTCAAGGCGTCCTTGGCATACAGTAGGCGAGATGTCTGGCTACACTGCATCAATGTGATCAAGCCGCTGCACTATCGCCTGATCCTGAGGACACTGGGACTTCATCAGCCATAGGTGAAATTCCCCCGCAGAGATGATGAGCGCCCGGGCAAATATTCAAAAGGCATTAGCAGAGACGTCGATTGGTGTGCCCGGAAGGCAAAATATGTGCACGATTGGAACAAGAGAGGTCGAGCCATAAAGGATCGAGCAGACAGTGATGAGGCCTACCTCAAGGCCTACTCCCAGCGGTACGGCAACCAGGTGTTTCGAGGCACCGGACGACTGGTATGAATTCCTAAACTCAAGACCCTCTATCTATTTAATTAATTTCTATATGCACTGACTTTGTTTTCTAAATGCTGCTAGACCCACAGGGACGGATCGCCGAGCTCGAGGGACTCCTCCATGCCACCATCCAGCAGCGGGATGAGTACCTGGCTACCTTGGAGTTCTTGGTGAGTTTCCCTAAACCTTAGGCTTAAATGTTTATGCTTATGATGTGAATGTGACCGACCTTGACTTCTAAATGCAGCGGGCTGAGGGAGCCCAAAGAGCAGGACCGGATGCTCCGTCCTCGTCGTCATAGCCTGTCGGGGGCAGAGCTGAGCGGGATGCAGAGTTTGCTCCGGCGGTAGCTCCGGCCGAGGAGGCCGAGGCCACCCTCGCGGAGCGGGTAAGAATCAACCCAATTCCCTTAGACTTAAAATGCTTCTGATTATGCAAATGCCTAATGGACTGACTACCTATGATCAAATGCAAAAATGCAGGCGAGAGAGCTGACCGCAGTGGTAGACGAGGCTGAGCGGACTCGAGCGGAGGTAGAGCGAGGACGGTTGGAAGCAGAGAGACTCTGGACAGAGTTGGCTCAAGCACGGGCCGAAGTGGAGATACTCCGTACCGGGACGGCGGACTTGGAGCATTACCGTACCGAGGCCCGTGAGACACGGCCTTAGATCTTCGAGTTGAAGATCGAGCTGCGGACGATGGAGTGGATGGTGCGGATGATGGGCCGCGGATCGGAGCCACTACAAGAAAATAGACCTTCAAGGGCATTTCAAAACTGCCCCAAAAAATAGAGATAAATGCCCTAAAAACCTTTAGAGGCTGTTTGATTAGTTTCAGGGATAATTTAAAATGTGCCCCTATTACCTCGGTCCCTAAAAGTTTTTGGGGCACTTATTTAAAAGTGCCCCTAATTTTGTCATTAGAGGCACTAAAAAATTGCCCCTAAATATTCTAACATGGGCAATTTTGATGATCAAATGCCTCGAATAAGTATTTTTTTAAGGGCAATTCCTCCTTAAAACTGCCCCAAATAACCTATTTTAAGGATAGTCATCTAAAAATATTTTTAAATAATCACTTAGAATAATGTGTTTAAAGGGCATTTTCTTCCCCAAATTGTCCCAAACGACCAATCTGTGAGAGCTCCCGTTTCTAAATATCGCACCAAAATAACTATCCAAAATGCTAAAATTAAAGTCAACATTCATAACATACAATCCATACACATATCCTATTCTTTTTAATTCATTGGCATATATAAACACCCACCATTATACAACACACATGTATATCAGTTGTCTGCCTTTTAACAGAAACATAAATAAGACATGATACTCATTGATAAAAATAATGTCTTAAAAGAGCTATATTATAAAATAAAATCGTGAAAATATCCCAATTACAAAAGACATGACATTCATGACTTTGAAATACAACTTAAACCGTGGGGGCTCAATTTTTCACTATTTGACTAAAATATAAAAAATAGTTTCCCCTTGGTGCTCTTTAAATACAACCATTTTCTTACTAGTGGACAAATAGTAAGGGAATTCAATTGACTAGATGGTTTGACATGCGACCATGGCACTTGCATTCTTCTCTACCAATGCATTGCAATCTACATTCTTGTTTGGATGCCAATGTGAAGCAGGATTCTTGTAAGCACGTTTAATTTCGACGATGGAGGCAGTCCTTGAGATGCCCAGTATCTTGTACCAATCCTTGCGCTTAATTTCAATGCTTTTTCAACCCTCATCAATCTTTCTCAAACACTCATGTCCTGCAAAATTAAATATATTAAGAATTTATCAGGTTGTCAACCATGGATGCTAATCTAAAAGTCAAAAGAATAAAAAAGAATACGTTATTTTACTTTTTACAACCAAAAATAATGTTTCCTATCAAATGGCACCTTGTAGAAGTCGATTTTATTTCCCAAGGTACGATGAATGCATACATATACGAAAGAAAAAGCTTGAACTGACAGGATGACAAAAGAGTGCAAAAAAGTATAAATCATAAAAGTGAGAAGATCATTACAATTGGTGCAGTCCTAGTTAATAGCAATATCTCATCCAGATATTCCTAGACAGTAGCAAAAAATGAATCATCTTTAGAAGTTAAACAAATTTATATTCACACCGAGAAGATAATCATGCATATTATATTCAAGGTAGCACTAACAACCTGCGGAGACTTTTGAATAGTTACTTTCACATCATCCATGCCATACTGAGAAAGTACTTGCCGGGCTTTTGAAGGCTAGAATTCAAGATCAATATATGGAAGTAGACAAGGTTCCTAGTTATCTCTTATTGTCATTTGACTCTGGGAAAGCACTTAACTAAGTTCAACTTCAAAATTTTCATCTATACACAAAAACTGAAAAAGAACGTGTAGCACCTTAACATTGTTTATACAGCTATTAGATTGCTTGATCATCTGATGCCCATTTCAGGTGAAAGATATATATTCCCTCTTTTGAGAAGAGATTCTGATTCCTTTTTAGGCATACATGGCCTAATCCAAGGGTCTCTCCCTTTGAACTGGTTTGGACTGTTCATGTTTTCTTGCATTGTATGCCTTTGCATTACTCATTTATTCATGATAAATTCCCACATTTTCTCCTAAAATATAAATAATTAAAGGAAACCAATTGAATCATCTAAAGGTCCATCTACACCATTGAAAGCAAACGAAGCACCTACAACTTAATAAGATCAATCATAATAAAATGCAGGCTAATATCCAATATGGCAAATATTGTTTCAGACTTATTCTTTTCTGCAACTTTATCGTTTCCCCTTTTCTCCCTATGAAAAACATGAAAAATTGTATATATGGCATACCTGTACTATCAAGTGGTATAAGGATGCCATTTTAAGTTGATCCCACATTGATAAAAATTTTACCATTCAGTTGACCATGACATTGGCATGTCATCTTCAAGAGAGTTGCAATGTCTTGGTCCCAAACAAGTCGAGCGAGTTGATGACAAATACCAAAGTCTTTGTCTAGTAATAACACAAATAAGAGAAATATAGAGAAACAGATGACTCCAAGAAGAAAAGTTATGCATTACATTCACCCACTATTTACTTTTCCAACACATTTTTAGTAATCTAAAGCTTATCAATCACAAGATGTTAAAAACTATTAAGTATTAATACCCAAGGAGAATAATCAATATTTTACAAATTATTATCAACAAAGAGAAAGATTATTTTGGAAGATCAGACCAATGGTGAAACACACTATTTGAAACTACACAAGAAAAAGAAAAGTATTAGACTAACTATACCATCAGGCAAAGTAGAAACATTAGAAGCAAGCACTTTCATGGCTCCAGACTCGTAAAATCGGGTAAACCCTTCCTCTGAGGTAGTTGCAACCAACAACAAAATTTCATAACATTCTTCAGTAACAGGTAGGTCAGATCTGCATAAGGCAGAAAAGGTAATTTTGTGAACAAATGGCCAGAATACTACACCATTCTTCAGTTTCAGGTAGGTTAGATCTGCATAAGGCAGAAAAGGTAACTTTGTGAACAAAAGACCAGAATTGTTGAGAAGACAAATGGAGGGGAGGGAGGGAGAGAGAAAGAACATGCTTGTTTAATAGTTTAATGGAACTAAAGTATTAGTCAATCGTAATTAACCACATCCAGTCTCCTATTTGCACAGTTACAGGCTACTTAGGACCTGTTAAAAGAAGGCTTAACATTAAAAGATCTTTTTGACTAAGGAAGCTCATGCAATGGTTTAAAAAATACACTAGACACTTCTTTTAGTTTGCTAGGCTCAGCACATGCTTACCTCACAACAAGATAGACAATCGATTGCTTTTACTCGAGACTACTTGGAGGCTTTATTCAATTAGCAGGATCATTTGGAAGTACCACAACTCTAGCCACTTCCTCTGCTTTCACCTGCAACTCTACTACCTAATTTTTTGCTTTCACCTGCAACTCTACTACCCAATTTTCTGAAAGCACATGCTTAAGCTCCAAAAGAGATACACCACAACCGCCAAGCTCTTTAGGGGGCAAGGAATACTGCCATTGAGAGAAACAAAGTAATTTAGAAAGAAAATGCAAGGACATGCCTAGTGAAGCGCCAAAGGGAGTCTAAAATGTGAGGGATTCAACCTAAAGAAACAAGCATACGAGTTCAATTGTTTGACAAATAAATATTAGCTCTCAAGCATCCCCCAATTACAAAATCGGCCAACACTTATCTAATAAGCTGTTCTGATTCAGGATGGTCATGCATGATGTGGATTGTTTAAGTTGATCTCAAGTATTGGACCAACATGGATCTTGTCACGCAGCCCGATGGGTTTTCTAAAGTCAGCTTTAATTGGACAACCCTATCAATTCTATTTCACCTGTGGTGGGGGATTACAGAGTGCAAGTCTTTACCCCTATTGTACGTATGGTGTATAGGCATCTGAGGAGTGAGGACAGTGCCGTATTGTTTCTTTTTAACCATTAAGACATAGTACCAACTGCTTTTATAATCAAAAATTAAAAAATCATACAACAATGAATCGAAGTGGAGCACCACATAAATATCTTATGAGCATTTAGCCCTAATAAGCAACAATAGGTAGTTGAGATCTCACACAATAAGGGATCCCACGTCTCTAACTAGTCATGTCTGACGAGGGTTATCTAAGATCCATCCCGTGATGGGTTCTCTGCACCCTGATATTGCGGATATAGTCCCAAGGATCATCATAATTGGGTAAAAGTTGGCTCATCCACATAACTCAGCCAAGACTATACAAATTGGTAAAATCTGGTTTTTTGGCATCCAATTTCAATTTCCAATCCTATAAACTTACCGCATTATCCAAATGAAAACAAGCTGCTGCTATCCCTTTCAACCATCTGAATGGGCCATCTCTAACTCTTAACCTACGCATAGCTATAGTCAGTATGACCAGAATTCCATGAGGCGATTCTGCATTAAAGTGGACAATTCCATTTCAAGCTCATGGAAGGTGCTGTAACACTTCCTCCAAAATGCAGGTTTATCCTCCTCCATACTGAAGAGGCATGCCAAGTTCCCCAGGACACCCTCAAGCAGTTTATCTCCTTGGCCATGCTGTTCATACAGTACCAAACTCCTCAGAAGTGTAGTGTACCTATCCACACAGTAGATGGAATCCAACCATCACAACCAGCTTCATAAGGAACATTGCCAGTAACTTGGTGAACATTATCCGCATCACAATCAGTAGACCAATTTCTCATTGTTAGTTCGTTTCCATGATCTGCATGCCATACTGAGAGACTACAAAGAGAGGCCAGTTAGCAAACTTCTTCTAGATGCCATTTGATTGTAGTATAAAAATATATATGTGCACATAAGCTAAAAATTATCCTTCCCCTTCATGGCCCTGTCTGAGCAACAAATACAAACATCCTTAACAAGTCTCAGGTACAGATAAATCAATGCAGAGGACTGACATTAAACATATATGTTTTGTATGCATTCTTTCCTCACCATCCAAAACCTATACAAGATCAGATTTGAGCGCTTTAGTGTCCACAGTTTCCTACATACAATTTTTCCCCTCACTTGATCAAATGACTACTATCATATTTTAGGATGTTTTGAGCATTTCCACTGTGGATGCACATTTTTGATCACCCGCTGCAAGACATAATACATCAACACACTGGGCTACTGAAAATAGAGCTTGCTTGGCAAGCCCTCCAGACTGTGGTGATGGTTTGGCACTTGAAAGAAGAGCATCTAGTAAAGAATCAAAGATTGTCTTTGCTGAATGAACTAATGAAGCAAAAAATCTTTGTAGAGCCTGTGAAACAACAAAGAGATAGGTTAGGAACATAGTCGACCTCTTGCTGCACTGACACACTTAAAAATGAAAAGGTCGTACTTGAAGAGCTTGACCATGCAACAAGGAGCTTCTAATTAATGCAAGTGCTTAAGGAAGAACTTTAGATTTAACAGTCAAACCAATATTTGTTTGACTTTCTGTCAGTCATCAAAGTGTAGCAAAGTTCCAAGGCAAGAGCCGCCATGTGTAAGTCCGAATCGTTGTAGGTTTAAAGAAATAATAAGGTCACCACATAAAATAAAGATTAGAAAGGCTACTGTCGGTTGAGAGGTTAAACCATATCAGAGCAGACAACTCAGCAACTATAATTTCATAAGCAGATGAATCAATTTGGTTGCCATAAGAAACAACTAAAGAATTCATTGTCTCCAGTGTAGCCTGCCTCAACACACGGTTAGCCTATTTTGGGAAGATATAAAATGTAACAGATGATTTTGAGTCAATCATTCAACAGATACAAGAGATACCACAAATCTGACATATATAGATTCAAAATACCTTGCGCAAAAAAGTTGTCAACTCTGCCACAACCTGATGCAAGACAATAGAAAGGTCTATTCGAAGGGGTGAACTAGATATAACAGCAAAAGTCTGAACCAAGAACATCAATGTAATTAGTGGAGGAAGGCAAAATATAGCAGTAGTCAGGAGGCAATGATAAAGCAACTAGATTCCTCTTCGTGCAACAAATCAACACGGTAAAACAGTCAAAGTATCACAAACACTACTATGGCACTTTAAAGAGTACTCAAACTAGAAGGCAAGTCATCATTACTTCTAAGGAAAAGGAGAATGCAGGAATGACTAAAAATTCAAGATACAAGGGCTAAACAGTTTTAAAAAATCAAGGAGCACCCTGATAACACTTCAAAAGTTTTGATTCAACTTTATCTTTTTACACAATTTTCAAAATAGTTATCAGTCCTGGTAATATTTCAAAAGTTGATTCAACAATCTTTTTACTCAATTTCTATAGATCCACACTTAATGATAACCAATTAAACAAAAAGGCTAATGAAGCGTGATATAGTGCAAGAGTAAATTTACTGCCCAAAATAGCACATAACCTGAGAACCGCACAAAAATAGTAAAAACCAACTGTTATAAAATAAGTAGGATTTAATATGATTGGGAAAAATCATTCACAGTTTGAACTGCACTAATGTCTTGTCCCTTGATGCAAGGTACTAAGCTACCCGTACATAACTCCAAATTAGAAAGGTCACTTTAAAAAAACTCTAACCAGAAAGGAAAGAAAAAATAATACAATTAACACCAGACATGTGGCTCAAACAGTTCCGAATTTAACAAAAATGAACATTGTAGATTTCTTCCTATTCTTCCCACTCCTCCCTCTCTGTCCACCAACTTTCAACATGTGGCAGTCACTTCACTTAAATCTCCCCCCATCGCTGATAATGGTCTGCCCCTCCATTCTTTGGGAACCATAACCACTCTATTCTAGCCCTCCTATCCAACATTACATTTTAGGATCATAAGGTTAAAAACACACAAGTCAGCAAGATATATGTATTGGCCTTTACAAAAAAAATTTGTTTAACCTAATAGAAAAATGAGCACAGTTCCTTCATTGACCTATGAAGCAGGGGACCTTGGTGGGGCTGCTACCGGAGTCGGGGAAGGAGCACCTGCTACCAGTGGCAGGGAAGATGCAGCTACTACCGGAGGCGAGGAAGCAGGCGGCTGCTACCGGCGGGCGGCGCTGCAGGCCGCTGGTACCGGCTCACAGGGAAGCAGGCGGCTGCTACCGGTGGGCGGGGAAGTAGGTAGCTGCGCTATCGGAGGCGGGGAAGTAGGGGCTGCTACCAGTAGGCGGGGAAGCAGGCGGCTGCTACCGGAGGGGGGCAAGTAGGTGACTGCTATCGGAGGCGGCCGGGGAAGGAGGGGCTGCTACCAGTGAGCGGGGAAGTAGGCGGCTGCTACCAGAGGCGGGGAAGGAGTGTCTGCTACCGGTGGGCTAGGAAGTAGGCAGAGTCGATGCCAGGCAGCGGCGGCTCCGATGTCGGTGGCGACGATTATGACGGTGGCTGTGCTGGGAAGGACCTTTCCACGGTGGGAAAGAGGGGAAGGCGAGAGAGTAAGAGAGAGAGAGTTAGTTGGGGAGGTGACGAGGCGGGGGAAAGAAATTCTATTAGGAGGGAGATGAGAGGGAGAGGTGAAGTGGTGGAGGCCGGAGAAGGTGGAATATCGAGGGAGTCCGCGACCGCGCGAGAAGGAAGGAGGCCAGAGGTTACGATCGTGCGGGAGCTCCAATGTGGCGCACGTAGGTGAAATATTTAGTGGCATTTTTAATGGATTAATATTTTTGTATAGTTATTTTGAGGCAATTTTAAAATGCCTCTACATATTTAAAGATAATAATAAAAATAAAATATCACTATTTATGATAATTTAGAGACACTTTTAAGAAATGTCTCTAAATGAACTGCCCCTATATCTATACTTTTTTGTAGTGAGCGGAGTACCTCACAGAGTGGAGCACGGAGGAGCGTTGCCCTGAGCGGATCAGTGGCAGACTTCCTCATCAGTTCCTCTGGCCAGCGGAGGAACGAGGAGGTAGAGAAGAGGCAGCAGCGAGAGGAGGGGAGCATCTCCATAGCCCCACCAGCGAGGAGACTTGAGGGTGCTGGCGATAGTGATGGCCCGGGTGACAAACCGGCCGAATGATCTGTTTTTCTTTCTTCTTTTGACACCCAGACTTGTACACGACTTATGTGAATGAAATAGAATGATAAAAATGAATGAAAATTCTTTTTTGTGTTTTGTTTATGTGGATGAATGAATGGATGCGGGGATGAAAAATGGATGTGAATGTGTGGATGAATAGATGAAGGTGTAAATGAATGTAAACAGGGGACAAGGTGTAAGACTGGCAGGTTAGACCAAAGGACGATGGAAAAAAACCTTTAGCAGGGGGTGTGACGGTCCAATGGTGGAGCGTCTGGTCCATGTAACGCATCAAGCTTAGACCGTCAGAGATGACAGAGCAAAAGTGGACTGAACAACCTATTGCAGAAAAAATATGACGGTCCAATGATGGAGTGTCAGGATCAGGTAATGGTCCAAGGTTAGACCCTCAGACATGACATCAAAATTGAACTAAAAAATGTGTAGCAGGAAATGTGACGGTCCAGTGATGGAGCGTCAGGGAGCTATGGTGGTCCTACGATGAACCGTCAGAGAAAAAACTGTAATCCGAGACGGATTCTGCCGTGAGAACCCGAACTCGAGGCAAGGAGACTTTAATCCACACTAGAACCCTCCTAGGCTTAGGATAAGGCTTTCTAACCCCAGTCTTATCGTTCTAGCACCAAAATCAAGCCTTTATAAGCCCAAAAAAAATGCATCTTTCATGAATCCTCTGCTTCAAGGGCTGAACACTTCATCAAAAGGTAAGGAAAACCATGAAGAGAAGCTCCGGGGAGATGGGCATGGAGGAGCGGGTCTACACCGGTCCCAAAGCAGCTAAGAGAGAACATGGGGAGCTGCAAAGATTGACACCCATCCCCAAGCATCTGAGCTCAAGTGCCCAAAGCGTGGTAAGTTCCAATTCAAAAGTTCATCAATTTCTGCACTTTCCATGCTTTTTATGATTCTTCCTTTTTTCTCCTTCTCTCTTCCTTTTCTCTCTAGCCTTTGCCTAGCCCAAGGTGTTATTCCAACTTAAAGTGGGTGGCTCCCATTAGAAGTCTTGTCGATCCTTAGGGCATGGCACCTCCAACCTTTTTTAGTTTTGGCCAAAATTTTTTAGAAATTATCCTTAGATTGGGCAAGCATTTCAGCCCTCATAGAGCTATGGCATCCACAAACACACACCTTCCTTTTCCCTTCCTTTGAAGCTACAGTCTTATTGGAGGAGGCAGAGACCTCCCTAGCCCTTGCTAAGACTAAGGTGAGGGATGAAGATCTAGTGTGCCATACGGTTGAACTCATCGACCCATCCTTGATTCTAAGTAATTTCATGCACAACTCAAAAGACGTGAGGACCATGATCAGCCCAAGCCATATTCACTTGATACCTATGGCTCACTGGGTAGTCTCTCATTGCAAAAATAAGTGGGAAAGATATGAAGCCATTGCCAAAGCCGTGTCGGTTTGCTTATGCGGGGTCTTCCTTTTCACCACCACCGACCACCTCCTAGATATCCAAAACCTTAGTATCATCAGTGGGTTGTGGCGGGGTTTATCGATTTCTCAAGCTGTCCTTTCATACCTTTATGAAGGACTTAGCTCAGCTTGCTTAGGAGGACCTCTATTTGGCTCAATGATACTCCTTGAGTGTTGGATGGGCGTGAGAATCAAGTTCCAACCCAAGGAGGACATACCTTCAGCTAGCCGGATCTTCGGGAGCCACCCTTTATTCTTTATTGGAGGTGCCTTTGGGTTCTCTTCACAGGTTGAATGCCGGACGGTGGACAAGAAAACACGGGACGATTGGCGCATCTTCCTCAACACCTTACCAATAGAGAAGTTCACGATGCGTCCAAGAGTCCTTCGGAGCACCTTGCTCAAGGTACCACGGCGACCAGGTCTTGATCTTCAACTAGTAGGGAACACCACCATGGCAATCTACAACCCACACCGGTGCCATCTTCAGATCGGGCTACCCTGTACCGTAGTTCCTGCACTATCGCATTTCCCTCCCCTTCAAGCTAGGAAGATGGGGACCGATGAGGATGAGAGAGCAGTCCGGAGCGCCCTGACCATGTAGGAGATCAGCAAAGTGCGCCCGTAGCAAGAAGAGGTGGAAGAAGATGACGAGGGACGCCGTGGCTATGTGAAGGAATTACGCAAGATCCTGCCTCTCGCGGATAAAAAACTGAATGTAGCTTGAATTTTCTTGAATGTAATGACAATTTAAGTTTACCAACCAATCTTATATATCATTGAATTCAATTGAATGACATGGAAGTGTCTTTAGTTGATGGAATATAAATCTGATGCTTGATTGGACCCAAATGTCCTTCGAAAATAGAGCTTCTGGTGGATGTAACGGTCCTACATAGGGCCTCCACAACTCTCTGACGGTCTCACGATGAGCCGTCAGAATGGATGAATTCAGACAACTGAGTTTTCTGTCCTCGGGAAAGTATAACGGTCTAATCATGGGCCGCCAGAGTGAAGTGACGGTCTAATGTAGACGCGTCAGGGAGGGTTTACTGAGAACAGATGAGTTTCAACCTTCGGGAGAAGGTGATGGCCGAACCATGGACCGTCACAGTTATGTGACGGTCTAAGACTGGAGCGTTACAGGCCTTGTAGGTTTGTGAGCTTGGATCTTGAGCTTGCGTTCTGCACACATTTAAACAATAGACAAGTTAAATCTGTTCTTAGACTCGACCCCTTGCCTGAAACAAGTTAGAAAATGACCATTCTTGATATTTGGCCAAGGGGTGGAGCCTTATTAAATAGGCGGAAAATATAATGGAAACAATGCAATGCATGCGATGCATATGATGGTAGTTTTTTGGGAGTTTTTGCAAATACTCAGATTTTTTGTGGGATTTTGGAAATATCTGATGTTTTTGGATTTTGAAATATATGATTTTTTTGAATTTAGAAATATATATATTTTTTGGATTTGGGAATATATGATTTTTTTGGATTTGGAAATATATGATTTTTTTGGATTTGGAAATATATGATTTTTTTGGATTTTAAAATATATGATTTTTTTGGATTTTGAAACACCAGTGCCTCCCTAAAAACGTGGGTCCTCCTTATTCCATTGAGAGTTCCCAAGGTTGGCGTGCAATAGAGGTGACAACCCCTGGCCAGGGCCTAACTTACGTGACGGTGGTTCTACCAAGGCCATACCCAGGGTATTTGTCTTAGTCCTGAAAAGGAAAATAGAATGCAGGGGTATGCTTAGGCCAGATATAGAAGTGTTCAGGGCTTGAGTTCCTCTCTAGACAACCCATTCAGAGACTCGGTCTGTTGCGTTGGGGCTTTGTGTCCGTCATTGAACTTGTGTCCATTCTAGGCACGCATACAACCGGGCTCATGCGTCCCGCGGGGAAACTGTACTGCCACTCTTGCCTTGCCTAGCCTTTTACTTTTCTTGGAGCTTTTTGGAGATTATGATTGATGGACTTTTGAGATAAACTTTTTCTTTTGTCACGATGAATGCTCCTTTTCTTTTGCCTTTTTTCTTTCCTCTTGTGGCGTCAGGTCATAACGGACTGCCACTATTTGAGACCTCCTCTCGTCCGGGTGTCTAGATTGGTCATCGCCTCCTTATTCACCTCTTGCCACTGGATTCAGTCGAAGAGAGAAACGGACAGGGACTTTGACTTTCTCCTAAGCATGGCCAAGGAGAAACGGTGTCTACCAAGTGTAAAACCCGACTAGGGACGTCGTGTAGTGTGTGATTGCCGCGCTCGGGGTCCTCTTTCATAGCGAGAGGGAAATGACACTTTGCTACCGGGGTGGCACTGGTTTAGACTCTAATGAAAGAAACGCTTAAGATACAACCCATTCCAAGCGAGAGCGAGCTCCTCACCTTCTGCATTCACTAAGTGATAAGCATTTCTTGGATAAGCTTGTAATATCCCGATTTATTAACAAATAAAAATTTCTAGAAAATTTATAAGAAATTAATTACAAAATCCTTAATAAATAGAATAAGTTAAATTTTGATTATTTCGTAAAAATATGGAAAATTTAGAATCTTGTGGAGGATAAAATGTTTAATAATAGTGTCTTATATGACTGACCCAAATAAAATCTGTAATTAGGCCAAATTAACTGATTAAGGCCCAAATCCACACTTAATCTAATTGGACCTTAAAACACGAAATTTGAGCCCAATACACGATCATTTAGGCTGAGACCGGATCCAAATGGAAGGCTAGGACGAGAGGATCATTTCCCCTCTTAGTTCTCCCCGAAACCCTAACCCTAGAAAGTGAATTTCGGTTTAGAAGGCGGTGGCTAACCCTATCCACGATGTTCGCGCACGTCCAACTTGATTGGACTCTATCTCCACGAATAGAAGACTCTATACCTTGTATGACCTATAAAAGTGACCCTTAGGAACCCTATTTTCGTTTGGGAGCTGTGGCGGCCGACGAGGATCGTGGACGAGGGCGGATTCCGGCGATCACCGGTGGGGTGTTCTTAGCATGTCGTCGTCCCTTCTTCTTCCTTCTTCCTCTGTTTAAGGTAGGTTATAGCAAGCCAAACCTTAAGTATTATATATGGTTAGAACCAGCATCGAGTGCTCTTTCTATTGAATGCAAAAGCCTTGAAAGTTACTTAGTATCATGCGAGAATTTTAGGGTTTAATAGAAGCAAGTCATATCTAGGGTTATACTTGTTTCATCTCGTTTAAGTAGGGATTTCAGGCACTAAAGATTAAATCGAGCATGCTATATTGTAAAACTTTTCGTGCTCTTTCTTTTGAATCCAAAAGCCCTAATTATTATGCTCTGTGCTAGGCGTATTTAGCAGTTCATTGTAACCCTTGCCAACTCGCCGGAGGCGGGCAGGGCGAAAGGGGGTTTGGTTGATTTTTGACATGCGCGGCCTCACGATAGACCACCCAACGTGGTTAGGCGGCACATTACGGACCGTTTATGTGTTGTGATTCGTGTTATGTTTCTGGGAAGCGCGGCATGAACTAGACCGCCCTTCTGTCAGGCGGCCAGTTATTGACCGTTCGCCTTTTTCCAGTGGCTCATTACAGACCGCTCATCTCCAGCAGGCCTTCTGACCTGAGGGGGATAAACGGCCTGTCGTGCGACCGCCGAGGAGGATGAAAGGTCCCTACTGGACCGTCCATCATTACAGAATTGATTAAGTCATCTTTTTCGCATGATTTATGATTAATGGTTAAATGTAAGTTAGCAACATGCATAAAAACTCTAGAAAATTATAACAGTAAATGATTATAAATCTTGCTGATTTATTTATCTTGACCTTGGATCATCTTTTTCAATGTTAATGTTGGGTCCCGTAGTGCAGGAACACGGTTCTAGAGGGGGGGTGAATAGAACCCTCTACTAAAATTATGTCCAATTAAAACTATTTACTAGCTCACAGTGGAATTAGCAAGATTAGCAAGAGTGAGGAATTTAAACTAATTGGAATAGACTTGATTCTCTCAATCTCGCCGTACTCACTCAAACGGATAATTAGATATGAACAATAAAGCAAATCACCACAACACAAACCACAATGCAAGCCACAATGCACGAGGATTTTTAAGGTGGTTCGGGACCACGATGGGCTCCCTACGTCCACCCCTCACCAAACCGGTGAGGCTTCATTGCTGTATAAAACAGCCCGGGGATAAATCCCCACACACACACGGAGCCAAGCTCCAACACACACACGTAGGGCGAAGCCTACACAATCACACGGGAGTAAACTCCCAACCACACACGGGGAACACACCCCAAGATATATCCAACCACATACGCGGATATGCTCCGCACAAAACGACGCACACGCGTCAACATAAACACTCAGAGAACCCCTTTCTCCGAACATCCACACACAATATTCCTTCAGAAATGTATGAAGACTAGACAAATAGATACAATGAATCCCAAACAAAGTCTAAATACTGAAATGAAGAAGATATAGCATGTAGAGAGCTCCCCCTTCTTCGATTCTTTCGGTTCCTCTTGGTTCGTTGTCGGATGATGGCGATTTTGGCATCCTCTTATTCCTCTCTTCGAGACGCTTCTTTTCTTCTTCTACCACGAGCTCTAAATCTTCATGGATGTAGATGATAACCCTTCCTCAAGAGCTCCTTGGTTGCTTTGCCCCTTTTCTCCACCTACAAGATAGAACAAAATGCGTTAGGGCTACTCATCTCTCAAATTCAGAGTTCGCATTCATATATATAGAGGAGTGTATAAAAGACACATAAAACCCTCCCAATACATGTTAGAAACCCCCTAATATGTTTAGGAACTAATGGGGGGTAGTTTGGTAAAGTTTAGAAGGGTTTTCATTGGGTTTCGGACGCTCCCGAAAATCCCGTTCCGGAATGGGTCGACCCTCGGGCATCCAGAGGGCGGCCAGACCACAAAAATAGCCCAGAAACCCACGGGTCGACCCATGGGGTCGACCCACACAGTGTGGGTCGACCCCATGGGTCGAACCCTGCACACAGGGTCATAATGGTGTGTTCTGTCCGGTCCAAAACACTTGGGGGTCGACCCTATGGGTCGACCCATGCTAGAAAGGGCTATAAAAGTACTTCAAACCTCCATGAATCCAAGGGAAAACATGTGATTAAATATTACCAGAATTCCATGAAGTTCAACCATGAATTTTCCTCCTAAAAATATGAAAAAGTAAGAGGTTAGATGAGAATCAAAATTCATGAACCAAGCATTAACTCTTTGAACTAGTTCACATAAAAATACATCATTGAACACATTCAAGCATGTATTTGACTTCTCAATTCAAACATCAAAAACACATTCACCATATGACAAGGTTTTAATACGATGAACATGAATCTCTCACTTAATCAAATAAAATGACATGGGAGCTCAACCATTCAATCACTTTCTTGAATCAACCAAATCTTCAACATGAAAATACTTCATTACACAAGTGTTAACAATTATGCCAAATGTAAAGCATGCATAATATCATGGAACCACATTCATTCAAATGACATTATTGTTGATTAAAAAATAACATTCATGAAGCATTATCTCACGAGGAACATTGATATAAAATCACATTCATCAAGATTCAAGTGAATAGGCTAAGTATATTTCTAGCCCAAAAGCCTTGTGAGGAAAATGCAAGGAAATACCCCAATCAAGACTTGAAACCTTATTTGATTAAATGTATGAATCATATAAGGATGAAATGCAATGTAATGAGAAAGGTAACTCCCTTTTTGAAGAAGAACTTCATCGATGCACTCCTTTGAGTTCCAAAATGTGAGCCATGGATTTGATCCTACTGTGAATTATGAAATTAGAACACCCCCAAATTAAATGATTTGCATAAAAGATGACTTGACAAGATATAGAACTACAATTGATGATAAAAGGGGGGTTACATGTAATAATCAAAATCCGTGATCGCCACTGAGGCCAACAATATGCCAAATAATATAAAGATCAAGATAGGGCATGTTACATACCTCAGAAATTCAAGATGGCCAAGAGCTGGCCTGGGGATGAACGCGCTATATCGTCCCAGCGCCTTCTCAAGATCGCGCCAGGAACCTATAGCGCGATATCAGATAGGAAGAGGGTTATTTGGATTCGTTCCTTCCTTGCTCCAAGGCCGGCCAAGGTGCAAGGGCTCCACGTATTAGTCTTCTAGTGCCTGCAAACAATCATAAACAACAAACAAAAGGCCCATTAGAACGAGATTTTAGTAGAATCTACCCCTATTCTTAATCAAAAGCATGCAAACGGGGGGCTCAATTACCTGGGGGTTTGGTGGTTTTTAAACCCCTATGGAAGGGCCAAAAGATTGGTGTGGTGTGTGTGTATGCATGTGTTTCGTAAAAGAGTGTTTAAAAACCGGGATGCAATGCTATGCAAAAATAAAAATCAGTGCTTTGGGGAAAGAGAGAGTAGAAAGAGGAAGAACACGAGAATAATCCCTAAATACTCCCTTGGATGTATGAGGAGCGAGGAGTTGTTGATTTGGAACGAAATGCAGCCTCCCCCTCATCAAGATCTCGAGTTGCATCCCCCTGAAACGACGGCCAAAGGGTACAATTTATAGGAAAAAGATCGAGAAGCAACCCTAGGTCAGAGTTCAATTCAATCCAAAGGTTTGGCAGCTCAAATTGAGGTAATCCTGCCGATTAATGAGGGGGAAAGGCTCCTGCTAGGTTTAGAAACCTTCCTGGATAAGAAACACAATCAGAAACTTACCAAATAAGGACTCTCAGATGAAAGAAGGGAGTCCGGTTTGGAAAAGGGCTGTGCCTGATAACGCGCCATATAACCATAGCGCGTTCATAAAAACGCGCTATGACGATATAGCGCGATAATTAAAGGCCCATCAAATGATTTAGAAAAAGGAGAAAAATCCTTTGGGCAGTCACTTAATCAAATGTTGAGTGAGAATAACATCCAAAGTGGATGCTATAATGATCAGATGTCAAGAAAATAACAACTGTTCAAATGATAACTTCAATTAGATCCACAACGCGCTATGAACAAGAAAGCGATAAGAGCGGATAGCGCGGGAATGCCAAACTCGAGACGAGATCCAAGGTATGGAATTGAAATGTTGGGCCAAGAATAGAGAGACATCCCAGAAAACCAACCAACTAAGGATCAATTGGGGCATTAACTAGGAGAACAAAGAAAATGCCCAATTTGTCGGCCAAAATTGGGTGTCTACAAATGCCCCTCCTTGATATCAGCTTTGCAGGGGAGCGAGACAAAGGTAAAACGGAGGCAAAACGGAGATGACACGGAGTGGTAGTGACGGAGAGCTGAAGTGGAAATGCAGTGGAGCGGACCGATAAGTGGATATCAAGGAAAAAGAGACACCCATCACAACCGACAAATGATAGGAATAATCCAAAAAACTCTGTGCTAACCACAAGATCGAGCTACCACCAATGAATCCTGCCTAGAACGATAGGCGCGGAACAAAGAAAAAGGAGCTGATCAACCTCTTGCACAAAAGAGGCATCCGCAGTGCGTAGCAACTACGAATTTCACTCAGTTAGTGGAATGGACGCGAGCCCGGCGGATCCATCGACGCCATCGTGCGGTTCACATCTAATGAGTGGATTAAAAGAAGGAGGATAAGTTGAATTGGATTGAAAGGGGATAAGCAAATTCTAGGCAAGGGTCACATCGACCAGCGAGATCCAGTGTCCAACTAGGAGTAATCTTTCAAATTAGGAATGGAATTGAACTTCTTTGTTCAAGAACATAAGCATTATTGATCCTTAATTAGGAAGAAGAGTTGGGCATTTATGAATGCAAAAGGCATGATGCGTGCAGGGCTAAAATAAAAGAAATCATTAAAACAAATGCCAAGAAAAAATAAAATATAAGATACTCAAGGATAATATTATTAAATCAAACAGACTTGGGTCAAGAGTTATCTGCAACCACGACGTGCGAGATGAAGTCCATCGTCCCCAAATTTGTCTGACCTAACGACCTATCCGATGATTAACTGCATGTTTCTAGGTCATCACTGTTTTTGGTAGAGGGGAACTCAAATCCCGAAACATACGGAGAACCAGCCGGTCCTTGAGATAATATAATAATGTAAGTATCATATAGTAATGCAATAAAAGGAATGGATAAAGAAATACTTACCTGATGGCGTATCATCATTTTTCTTTTGCTTTCCTGCGAATTCAATGCTAAGCAAATTCAAGCAAATTCAGGCACGCATAAGCAAAAGAACACAAGTTTCTCATTCACTCTCAACATATATTCTCATGGCACTTCCTTTTCTCTCCCTCCCCCCTTCTATTTTCATTTCTCTTTTTACTTTGGTTATCGCGCTATATATACATAGCGCGTTAATGTCGCGCTATGAACGTATAGCGCGTTAATCACACGCAGGTTTTCAAAAACCGCCCCCCCCTTTTCTCTTATTCAAACCCCTACTTCCCTCTCTCGACTCCCTCTCTCGCCCTCTCACCAACCCAAACCCTCATTGCCCTAATCCAATGGAAGGGGATCCTCCTCAACACTCCAAACGGCGTGCCACCCGTGGCCGTCAATGATCTTGGGTGGAGGAGCAACGAACGCCCCCTCCCGTGGAAGAGAATGCCGACTCGGAGGCGACTGTCTCGGCCCGGCTTGAAGGGGACGAAATGGAGATCCCCCCGGACGATGCCGAAGAGGTTAAAGGCGCCCCGGTGGCCGAGGAAACAGCGGCGGAGCCCATTGGTGGCGTGGCGGCCCGAAAACGTCGATTGGTAAGAAAATCGCCCTAATCTTTCTTTCTTTTGATTTTTCTTTTTTTTTTCAAATGAGATGAAGACGGAAGGGGAGATGCCCCTTTAGACCGATGTGTAGGGCAGAAAGCCCATGGAAAAGATCTGGGGAATGAGGGGCCGCCCCCTACCTGCGGAAGATGAACGCGCTATATCTTCATAGCGCGTTCTTTAAGAACGCGCTATGACGATATAGCGCGATAAAGAATAGAATGCCAGTTTTTTTTATTTTCTGATTTTTCTTTTGTTTGGTGATCACAAATTGATGTCTCTTACTTTTATGTTGTGTGTAGGGTGTGGAGGGTGCAGTTCGTGCCCGGATTTTATGGACATTGGTTCGGGCCGTCTATTCCACACTACCGGAGTTTCAACGGGCCCGCCTCTGCCGAATGGGCTTTGGGGAGTTCCTGGAGATAGCGGTGCTGAGAGTCGATTTGGGATTGATAAGGGCCTGAAAGCTAGATGGGATACGGGGTGCAAGGCGTTCCTCTTCCCCTGGGGTCATATGATCCCGACTCTAGAGACGTCACCCGTATTACTGGGCTGCGGGTGCATGGATCGGCAGTGACGGGCTGCACTTACCCCGACTATCGGGAGATGGCGAGCAGACTGCTAGGCTTGGAGCTGGAGGGGACTGGCCGGACCTCGCTAGTGTCGAGGATTGCTTTGCAGGAGAGTCTCGGCTTGTTCCACACGCAGAGGGAGGTGGGAGAGACTTTGACGGCTCATGAGAGGAGACTAGACGCTGGAGCCAGAGAGAGTTTCGCGACTGAGGCTGGCGCACAGGCCGACATGGAGCTGAGGAGGTTTCTTATTCTGCTGATCGGCAAGCTACTTCTAGCGACTCAGGGTGATGCAGTGAGCTGTCGATTTCTACCCCTACTGAGGATCTGGACAGAGTTGGACGGTATGCTTGGGATGCGGCAGTCCTAGCCCATTTGTTTGACAGCTTCGGCATTTCTTGACTCCAGTCTTCACTCGGGGGATTCTACCCTCTACTTCAGGTATCTCTCTAAACCTTAAACTCCATGGATTAAATTATGCACTTACCTCTTATATTGATCACATGAGCTTCATTTCAGGTTTGGAGTTATTTGTATCTTCCTACCCTCAGGCGTGCTTGGGAGGATCGAGGAGATCTACTGCCCCTGGCCAGACGTTGGACCCCAACACGAGACAGCCGATCTTTGAAGGACCAGGTCACCCACATTCAGGAGATGTTAGATATGATGCCCCATATAGAGGTAAGATTTAATTTTTTAAATTGAATTATATTATCTGAATGAGATCCATGGCGATGATAAATTGAACTCTGCAGGTGATCTGGACTCCGTATCAGAGGGATATTGGGGTGATGCCCTGGGTGGAGGCGGCCATCCCATACTTCGGGAGAGAGATCTGGCTGCATGCCCTCAACCTGGTCGAGCCCCTATACCATAGGTTAATCATGAGGACACTAGGGCTCCACCAGGCGGTAGTAGAGTTCCCGACCCAGGCGACGGACCCACGACCTGGACGACGCTTCCGAGGCCTCCAGGGGACAGATGACTGGCGGCAGCGCGCCCGGGAGCAGTACGCAGATTGGAAGAGGCGTGGCCGAGCAGTCCCTGCGGGAGCGGATTCAGATGATGCCTACCTCCAGGCATACTCTCAGACATACGGTAGCTGTGTCTACCAAAGCGCACGTGGACAGGTATGCTTTAAATTCAATTGCATTTTCATTTATAAGAACTTGATTATACAATATGTGACCAACATGCGTTATTACAGTTCGACATAGAGGGGAGACTGGCCATGGTACAGGGACTTCTCGACTCCACGATCCGGCAACGTGAGGACCTCCAGCATACCGTCGATGAGCTGGTAAGTACTTGTAATTAGAATGATTTGGATTTGAATTTCAATTAATGGTGATCTTTCTTTTCAGCGCGAGGAGCTGGATGCAGTCCGATCCTCGCATGGTGCTTCATCCTCTACTCAGCCCATCTGCGACCACACCGATCTAGAGAGCCAGCTTGCTAGTGCAGTTGCTCGGGCGGAGGCAGCTGAGGCCTCCCTACATGAAAGAGTAAGCAATTTGTTCTTTTAATATTAGTCTTGAAAACTTTTATTAACATCAGTTATTGACCAAGATTTCGGGTGCAGGAGCAGGAGCTGCGGATAGCGGAAGCAGAGCTGAGGCACCGCGATGCGGAGGAGCTTCCTCGAGATGTGGCAGAGCTACGCCTCTTACTCGGGGTGGAGAGGAGTGAGCGACAGAGAGAGAGGGAGGATCGGGACAGAGAGAGAGAGAGATGGGATAGAGAGAGAGTGGAGCGGGAGCTAGAGAGGGTGGAGCTGCGTACCAGATTAGGCATCGCCGAGCAGCGGGCGAAGGATGCGGAGGATCGCTATCGGCGGGGGCGTGAGCGGGCTCAGCGCGAGGGATACTCCCGAGCCTATTCAAGCACTGATTATTTAGTTACCTCCTCTGAGCATCAGAGGAGGGAAGATGCTGAGAGGGGAGCACGCGGTGACAGGGGTTCAGCTTCTCGGGGATCGATGGCTCCTCCTAGGTCTTCCCGGGGAGGACAGGAGGAGGCTGAGAGCTCGCGTAGAGAGGGAGATCAGGAGGATCGAGGGGAGAGCTAGAGAGGTTGTTTTATCCATTCTCATTTTGTACTATTTTGACATACATAGTGGAATGGGACAGTCTTTGATACTTGTTTGCACTTCTTGTGATTGTTCTTTTGATTTTGCGCGCCCCTGTAAAAGGATATCTCCGCAATAATGCCATCAGTAATATAATGTAATTTTTTTTGGAATTTTCAAAAATATGCAAATTTTTATGAGTTTTCACAAAGAATATTTGAATTTTTGTGTTGATTTTGAAAAGATATGAAAGTTTTGGAAATGCTCAAAAATTTTGGAATTTTTTTTTTAGAATTTGGCAATATTCAATTTTTTTGGAATTTTGGCAATATTCAATTTTTGGAATTTAGCTTAGACATTGCTAATGCAGCATCAACGGATGTTTAAACCACTGGCTAAGGGTCCTAGTTCTTTCCCTTTTCGCTCAAAACTACCCAAAGCCGGGCGTGCATTTAAAGGTGGTCGCCCATGACCAGTTATCTTTGGTTAACGGTGCTCCTACCAAGGCCATACCTGAGAAACATTCGGTCTTAGAGGGAGAAGAGAAGAATAATTGAGGATAAGCTTTATGCAGGATGGGAGATGTCGGGACTTGAATTCCTTCCAAGGTATTTCTCCTCAAAGAGGTAATCTGTTGTGCCGGGGCTTTGTGCCTTTGATTTTTAGACCCTTGACATGCATACGACCAGGGTTCTCCCTGCGGGGACTTTGCCTCTCTTGACATGCCATAATTCATACTTTTACATTTATCAAAATTTGACTTGATTTTCATAATAGCCCTTTTGGCTAGATGTATCATGAAATTTGATTTTAGTTTGGGTCAAGACTGCCCCTATTTGAGACTCTCTCGTATTGGGGATTACCGAGTTGGTCATCTTATCCGTCAACCTCTTGCCCCTGCACTTCGGCCGAGTAAGAAGAGAAAAGACTTTCAGATATACTCATGGCATGGCCAAAGTAGCAACGGTGTTTTATCAAAGGAGCCGGCTAAGGACGCCGTGAAGTGTGTGCGATGCCCAGCTAAGGGTTGCTCTTAACAAGCGGGGAGAGAACGTTGAATTCCCAGCGCGGGGTTTTTATTAACCAAAGGTGCTGCAGAAGCAAGCCTAAAGACTTTTTTTTAAAGAATGATTTAATTAAGATAAAGGTTTAAAACACCACTTTTGATCTTGTTAAGAAGCACTTTATTTTGAAAATCATGCGTGAAGCAATAAGGTAATGATATCATAAAATGCGTACTTACGCCAATATGTTACCTTGCGATCTTTGTGGAAGCAGCTGCCAGGGGCGAGGTTGATCAACATGGGATAGTCCTCTTTTGGCGAAGAAAAGGAATGGAAGCAAAGGATTTGAAAGTGGCTTAACAAGAAGGAGTGGTGTTCAGACCAGACTCAGACGAATAAGGAGAAAAGGAAGAGAGGCGAGGGCTAGAACTCCCTCACTAAGGCGCGGAGACCCTGATCACATGGAACAGTCTACAGAAGAAGTGGAGAATTAGAAGGAGGAGTGAGGACTAAAGCCTCGGAAGCAGTGGGAGAAAGGGCAGATGCCCAGAGTAGTGGATGTGGAAGAAGTTGGGTCGGACCCGAGATAGGAGGAATTAGAAGAAGAAATTGATAGATGGAAAGAGCGGATCCGGAGGGTCTGGAGGCAGTGGAGTAGAATCATGATAGGAGGAATCAGAATCTGGAGAAGGAGAATCTCGAGGGACGCGATGCCCTGAGAAGAAATAGGGAAAAAGATGATGGAAAAGGAAGAAAAAAATGAAGGATGTGATATCCCGGAGGAGCAGAAAGATGAATCGAAAGAAAGATGGAGGGTCCGGAGGTTCCGGAGGGAGAAGATAGAAAGGGGCGTGATGCCCTGAAGGAAGATAGAGAGGATAAGATGGAGAATCCGGGGGTTCCGGAGGAGGAAGATACCATGGGACGCGATGCCCAAGGAGAAGAGAAAGATCCGGGGGTTCCGGAGGAATGGAATTAGAAGGGTCGGGATGCCCCGAAAGAAGATAGAAAGAATAAGATGGAGAATCCGGAGGTTCCGGAGGGGGAAGATACCATGGGACGTGATGCCCGGGGAGAAGAGAAAGATCCGGAGGTTCCGGAAGAGTGGAATCAGAAGGGGCGTCATGCCCTAAGAGGAGGGATAAAACACCTGGAGGTTCCAGGGAAATAGCAGGAAAGGGGACGCGATGCCCCGGGGAGAGTGGATTAGAAGAGGATGAAGATGAATAAGATGGGAAATGCGGAAGATCCGGAGGTTCCGGAAGGCGGGGAAGATACGGGTCTGGAAACCCGGGAAAGAAGAAGTGCAAATGTATGCGAATGCAATGCAACAGATGCGATGAATGCATGGATGCAACAGAATGCATGAGATGCAAAGAATACGAAGAACATGAAGGGCGAGAGGATGAGATCCCCCTCCTTACCCTTGGAGTGGCCCATGAAGAAAATGTGATAGACAAGAATGTGGATGACATTGAATAGAAGGTGGATGAAATAGTGGAAGGCCCCTTAGCACCAAGATAACCGCCCCTCCATGGCAATGAAAGTGTATAGCCAATTGGCCCAATGGATAAAGCAAGAGCCCATGACGAAGCTTCAATGGTAAATGACAACTCCCTTGAAGAGTGAAAAGTAATAGTGTGAGAGAGTTGGAAAGTCGGGATAAGAAGCATTGTGTTGCCCAGGGGTCGTGGCATATAAAGAATGTTGAATAGGATAGGCATTCGCCCCTTGTATGGAAGAAAAGGTTTGAGGTTTGAAAGTTGGAACAAGGGGTGCCCTGCCCGGCCCTTGGGCACAAACTTACACGGCATCAAAGTTTGACATTCTCTCTTAGTGAGCAGTGGCGGGAACTTGGCTTCTTCGACCATGCTTGGCACAACAACCCGGATCGGCATCCGGCATATAAACTCTTGCATCTTGAATAGCTCGGCTGTAGCCAAATCCTTCTTGCCCGTCTCTTGGTCATCTTCGGTACAAATACTTGCAGAAGCACTCCCATTCCGAGTAGTAAAGGGGGATGAAGCGGAGGCGGAAGGCTCCATGGATGGTGGTGGTATAATGGAAAGTGTTGAAGAAAGGGTGAGTGGAAGTGGAGGTTCAAACACATCGAGCTTCTCCCTTTGCTCGGAAGCAGTCGGGGTTGGCTCGAGTGCAAAAAGGGGTGGTCCTTGCTCAGGACTAGCCACGGGTAAGGGTGAAGGGTTAAGTAGTGTAGTAGGGGTTATAGGCATAGTGGGTTTTGGGGTTAAAGGGATAATGGAGGGTTGAGGTGGCGAACAAGGAGGAGGAGTAATAGAAGGCTCGGCAGAGGCCGGCGCAGTGGAGGGTGATGGAGGCTCGACGGAGGCCGATGGAATGGAGGATATTGGTGTGGTTACGGGAGGCGAAGGTTTAGTGCGTTGAAAATGCCGGATGGGGCGCGAGGTGTTAGGGATAGGATGAGACTCATGATGCGGCGGTATGGGTGATTGGAATATCAACCCGTCATCGTAACACCAAGACGTCTCATAAATGGGAGTTGGATCGGGGACTGTGGCATAGTCCTGAGCATAGGGGTCTTCTGGCAGTGGAGGAAGGGGACGGCGAAGGAAACTCGGAAGAGGTGCTTGCAGAGCTTCGTCGTATGCCGCCTCAAATTCTTCAATTGCCGGTTCTTCATTAGCAGGTTCAAGTGGACACCGTAGTGAAGGCGTGTATGTGGGTGGTGGAATGTAATGGTATTGTGTATGTGTATGTGGAGATGGAGGGCCATATGCGTGAATTGGGTGAATGGGTGGAGGATGGACGGCGTCCACTTGAACGTTGAAACCCGCCGGCTCTTGCTTGCTCGCACTATCGATGCCGTAGTCGTCTCTCCTATCCTTCCAAGCTTGCTCCATCTTTGTAATGTCATTCAGAGCGGCGTGGAGGGGATTGACTGGAGTAGAAGGAGCGGGCCGTGGGCTCGTAACCCTCTTAAATTGTTCCTCCAACGAAGTGACTTTGTCGAGAAGCGTTTGTTGGAGGGGTGTGACCTGAGTAACAGAGGGTTGGCAGGGCCTTGAAGGAGGGGCCGCATAAAAAGGCCGTGAAAGGGGGTTAATGGGATGACCCATAGAAGAACCCGGATGGGCCGGGTTGCAAGGAATAAATGGGCCTTGGGGCCGTGGTGGAGGAGGAATAGAAGGAGGCGGGTATTGGACCACCCGAGGAGAAGGGTGAATAGGAGAAGATGGGTGATGGGCTACCCGAGTAGGAATGTGAATAGAAGAGGGAAGTGGGTGATGGGCCACCTGCGTAGGATTGGAAGGAGGATGAGAGGAATGAGATGCACCCTCAACAACGGCCTTAAGGGCTTGGATTTGTTGAGGGGTGAGATGATCTAATGCATGCAAGATCTGGGAGACCTTCTCATCGTCGGGAGGAGACGGTCCCGTAGGAGTAGTGGCTCGCGATTGAATCGAGGGGCCATGAGATTGGACATTGCCCATGGGCCGGGCATGACCATAGGAATGAGTACGTGGTCCCTTGAAGATATGGTGAGGATTATGATGAACATGTTGAGATTGAGGAGTATAGGATGTGCTAGGTCGTGCATCTCATTAACACAATTAAGATTAAACATGTTATTTTCTCTATCAAGGTAAGCCATTATGCAATCAAAGTTCAAGCAAAACAATTTGCAAAGAAGCACACAATTTGGAATGGTTACCGTTGATTTTTTTTTATTTATTTGGACCTTGGTGAATTAATGACTTTATGCAAATTGATGTGATCACTCAAGGGAGGAACCTAGTTTCAAATGTGGTACTCCGGTGCCAACTAGGAACACTCTCTCATCATGCATAGGCCAACTAAACCCGGGACTTCAAAGGTACAACCTGCCCAGCGTCCGTGAGGGAATCCACGGGTGCGAGGACTTACGGAGGCTTGGCTTAGGAATTTCCGGTCCAATGAGACGGAATGCTCAATGGAGGGTCCTTCCTTCACCAAGGGGGTGTGAGATCTCCTAAAAGTGTGGGGAGAGGGGGTCTCCCAAACCGAATGCAAAGATGAATGCTATGTTATGCAAGAATATCTAAACTAGAACTAGCAAATAAAATGAAAAATATATTAAAAAAAGAATACACAACAGGAAATGTACAAGATGCAACCAGAGAAGATGACAATCAGAACCCCGACAGAAGGTGTGGGTGAAATACCCTCTGGTGATTAACGCGCTATATGTCCATAGCACGATCTGATAGAACGCGCTATGGATGTATAGCGCGACCAATGACAGGGTGGGGGAACCCCAAAAGACAAATAATCACACACACTTTGATGGATTAACAAGCAGGCAACCAAAAGAACGAACGTGGTGGCACAAAGTGTCCCACCGTGATCGCCAATTTGTGATTATAAAATTAGAACACCCCCAAATTAAATGATTTGCATAAAAGATGACTTGACAAGATATAGAACTACAATTGATGATAAAAGGGGGGTTACATGTAATAATCAAAATCCGTGATCGCCACTGAGGCCAACAACATGCCAAATAATATAAAGATCAAGATAGGGCATGTTACATACCTCAGAAATTCATGAGGGCCAGCCGTAGGCCTGGAGATTAACGCGCTGTATCGTCCCAGCGCGTTCTTCAGATCGCGCCAGGAACCTATAGCGCGATATCAGACAGGAAGCGGGTTATTTGGATTCGTTCCTTCCTTGCTCCAAGGCCGGCCAAGGTGCAAGGGCTCCACGTATTAGTCTTCTAGTGCCTGCAAACAATCATAAACAACAAATAAAAGGCCCATTAGAACGAGATTTTAGTAGAATCTACCCCTATTCTTAATCAAAAGCATGCAAACGGGGGGCTCGATTACCTGGGGGTTTGGTGGTTTTTAAACCCCTATGGAAGGGCCAAAAGATAGGTGTGGTGTGCGTGTATGCATGTGTTTCGTAAAAGAGTGTTTAAAAATCGGGATGCAATGCTATGCAAAAATAAAAATCAGTGCTTTGGGGAAAGAGAGAGTAGAAAGAGGAAGAACACGAGAATAATCCCTAAATACTCCCTTGGATGTGTGAGGAGCGAGGATTTGTTGATTTTGCACGAAAAGCTTCCTCCTACTCATCAATATCTCGAGTTGCATCCCCCTGAAACGACGGCCAAAGGGTGCAATTTATAGGAAAAAGATCGAGAAGCAACCCTAGGTCGGAGTTCAATTCAATCCAAAGGTTTGGCGGCTCAAATTGAGGTAATCCTGCCGATTAATGAGGGGGAAAGGCTCCTGCTAGGTTTAGAAACCTTCCTGGATAAGAAACACAATCAGAAACTTACCAAATAAGGACTCTGAGATGAAAGAAGGGAGTCCGGTTTGGAAAAGGGCTCTGCCTGATAACGCGCCATATAACCATAGCGCGTTCATGAAGAACGCGCTATGACGATATAGCGCGATAATTAAAGGCCCATCAAATGATTTAGAAAAAGGAGAAAAATCCTTTGGGCAGTCACTTAATCAAATGTTGAGTGAGAATAACATCCAAAGTGGATGCTATAATGATCAGATGTCAAGAAAATAACAACTGTTCAAATGATAACTTCAATTAGATCCATAACGCGCTATGAACAAGAAAGCGATAAGAGCGGATAGCGCGGGAATGCCAAACTCGAGACGAGTTCCAAGGTATGGAATTGAAATGTTGGGCCAAGAATAGAGAGACATCCCAGAAAATCAACCAACTAAGGATCAATTGGGGCATTAACTAGGAGAACAAAGAAAATGCCCAATTTATCGGCCAAAATTGGGTGTCTACACCTACAAATCAAGATAAATATAGCATTAGTTCCTTAAACACCAAAGATTCATTTGACTTTCAAGAATGAACCTTAAAGCCATCTTTCAACTCATCAATCATGATATACACATGTTGCTCAATGAAACACATACACACACAAACACAATCGTTCTGATATCATTGAAACTAAACACCAACTACGGGATGCAACAGTTAATATTAATCGTGATTCATTATTAAATTGAAAATTTTATTAGGGTTGTATGACAGTCGTTTTACTCCGGTAGGATTGACTGACCGTCTCACTGGTTTCTGATGGTTTATTAGCCCTATTTCCTTGTAATGTTTGGGACTCTCTGCCGGATATTCCTTCCGTCGGACTAGCATCTTCATTACGGGACCTCCGTAAGCCCCCGCGAGCCTGGGATTTCCACTAGGACGCCGGGCAGGTTGTACCATCAAGACCTGAACCTGTGTACGTGATCGAATCGCTTGAACTATCGTATTGTAAGTCACGGGTCGACTTGGACCCCCTGAGAATTACGCGGCCTGAAAGGGATCGTTCATCCTATTGGGCGGCCCATAACGAACCGTACATCCCTGGCCAAGTGCCACTTACATTGGTCGATTAACCTTGATCAATCTTCGACCAAATTATGTTTGGATCGACCCAATAAGCCCTAGGTTGACCAGTGAAGAGTGGGTTGGACCCTGGTTCAGTTCTGCCCCACTTATGGCAGCCCGGCGCCCGTTTGGGTAGATTTCTAGTTGATTAAGTTGAACGGACCTATTGGAACCGCTCATGTTATAGCGCGGATCTTATTGGACCGTCTATTTGTTGGACGACCCTATATGGACCGTTTATCTTGTTCTTGGGCTTCCAGCTCTACTAGTCTTGAGCGGCCCATTTTCAACCATCTAATTACTCGAGCGGCCCTACATGGACCGTGAATCCTTGACTTCGGTGTGGCTAGTCCTAAGCCCATCTCTGTCCTGAACGGTCCACTCTAGACCGTGCATTGCGTGAGCGGCCCTGTTCTGACCGCTTATCCTCCAGAAGTGATTTCCGTGATTTTTCGTGTTGAATCCAAGGACCTAATTGGTTCTTGATAACTTGAACTTTCCAGACATGATGTCTACTTCAACTTACCCTTGAAACTTTGGTAAGTTCCATATCTTGAAGTATTGGCCATCTAACTTGATTAATGTCTATACATAACTTGGGATCTTGGATTCAACAAATCAATGCCAACGCATCGTAAGGGCCCAGTCTGGTCCTGGGAGGAGCGCCCGAAAAATACTTGTGCCCCGGGGAGTTTGATTGAGATGGTGAGGTTTTGCACCGAGTGCATGACTAGCGTGATGTCTATGACAATAATCTCTACTTGAATTTCTCTTGACTTGGTTAAATCTTGCTTGTTGGCCAAATTTCTGGTTATATCATGTTCTTGCCTTCCTTTCATTATTTTGTTGCATAGTTATTTCCTTTCGTTCTTTATTTACGTGCTCAAACATGCAATTTAATTGGTTAATTACTTAAACTTGCCTGTTATTACCTACTGAGTGTTCGCTCACCTAGTTTTTCCCCCTTTTCAGGTAGCTCAGGTGAGGACTCGCAATCCGATGGGAACGGGCAAGAGTGACGACCGTGGAGTGAACCTGATAGAAGCCTGTGAAACTAGTTCTAGTTGTAGAGTTTATTTGTATTTAAGAGTATTTTGGAAGAGTTGTAATTTGAAGTTAGCCAATGTAGTAGTGTTAAGTGGATGTTGTCAAGATTACATTAAGTAAGATCATTGTAGTTTGGAACATGGTTTGGTTATGCGCTATTTAATGAATGGAGCAGTTTCTATTTATGGTGATGTGTGATCTTTTAGCTTTAACATATCATGTCTAGAAATCAACATATTATTGTTATTACTTGTCTCTACTGCCAGTCCCGATATTCCGCGTCGGGGCGTGACAGTTAGGTGGTATCAGAGCCTAGGTTTCTAATATTCCTAGGTTATCTAAGTTCTAGGATTTTTAGAGGTTGTTGTAGAACCTATACCCTTGTTATGAGTCAAAGGACCAAACCTAGTGAGAATTTGGGTTGAGACTTGGGTTGAGTTAATAATCAACTCTAAACTCTTTCTCTTAAATGAACTTAAGATAAATTATTTTTGTGCAGGACGTTCCGATGGCAGCTAAGCGTGCGTAGTGGCGGGACATGCAGCGGACAGTCGAAGGACTTACGCGGGCTTTGCAGCAAGTGGCCGAAGGTGGAGCGGTGAATCATGGTGCTGGTGATCTACACAGGAATTTTCGTGTGATGAATCCCCCACGTTTTGGAGGTTCAACTGATCCCAATGAAGCCTAGCACTGGCTCAAGGAGATGGAGAGAATTTTTGAAGTTATGCAATGCAGCGACCAGGAGCGTGTGCTGTTAACAACCTTCCAGTTGGAACGGGATGCTAGGACTTGGTGGGAGTCAGTAAAGGCAACCCTCGGTGATAGACAAATTTCATGGAAGGAATTTGAAGAATTCTTTAATAGCAAGTACTTTTCTGACAGAGTCCAAGAGAAGAAAGCCGCTAAGTTTGCTACTCTGAAGCAGCGGAGTTTATCTGTGGTGGAATATGAAGCTCAATTTTCAAGACTCTCTCGTTATGCTACTCATTTGATTTCTACAGAGAAAATGAAGGCGAAATGTTTTCTAAATGGGCTGAAGTTGCATTATATTAACCAGTTGGCGCCGATGGAGATTCAAACCTATGCAGAGATGGTAAGAAAAGCCCAAGTTTTAGAAGACAGTTTGGAAATGATGGAGAAAATCCGTGGGAAGAATGTTAAAAAGGAGTAACCTACTGGTTCCGGGAGTGCTAAACCCGGGAATAGTAAGAAGAGGCCCAATGGCGGGTCTGGTTCATGGAAGGGGAAAATGCCAAAGAATAAAGACAAGAAGCCTGGCCCTATTGTCTCATTTAAGGGCGTATGCAAGTATTGTGACCGCCCCGGTCACAAGATGGAAGAGTTCTGGCGCAAGCTGGGCGCCTGTTTGCGTTGCGGGAGTAGGGATCACCGCATTCCAGAGTGTCCTCTCTTATCCGAGCAAGTCACCCCGTCTAAACCTCAAGGCGGCAAGAAGCAGCAGGGCAAGCTCCAGGCCCTACAAGAGGAAGATGCAGGCACCACCGAGGAGGGTGGACTTGTGGAAGGTACTCTCATTGTTCATGGAAAGCCAGCTTTTGTTCTTTTCGATACCGGTGCTACTTATTCATTTGTTTCTCAGAGTTTTGCTAGAACATTAGCTGTGAAGCCAGTTTTGATGAATTCCCCCTTAAAGATATCAACTCCTATTGGCTCTAGATCAGCGATTAAATATTTTTATCCTTCTAGCAAGATTATGGTTAATGAACAGAATTTGCCGACTGATTTAGTATGCATGGATATGAAAGATTATGATGTAATTCTAGGAGCAGATTGGTTGGCTAAGCATGAGGCCAATGTTCATTGTAATTCCAGCTCTGTGTCTTTTTCTAGACACTCTGGACTTTCTTTTATAGGGGTTAGGCACCATATATCTGTGCCACTTATCTCGACCATCCGAGCCGATAAGTTGATGAGGAGAGGATGTCAGGCATTTTTAGCCTTTGTTTATATGACCCCTGAGAAGAAGATCGAGATTAAGAACATTCCTGTTGTCCGAGATTTTCCGGATGTTTTTCTTGAGGAATTGCCAGGTCTTCTACCAGAGAGGGAAGTTGTGTTTTCTATTGATCTAATTCCTGGCGCGACCCCTGTTTCTAAAGCTCCTTATCGTATGTCTCCTGCGGAGCTTAGGGAATTAAAGCAGCAGTTAATGGAATTACTTGAGAAGGGGTTTATTCGTCCAAGTACATCCCCGTGGGGGGCTCCAGTGTTATTTGTAAGGAAGAAGGATGGCTCGATGAGGTTGTGTATTGATTATCGGCAACTGAACCAGTTGACTATAAAAAATAAATATCCATTGTCGAGGATTGATGAGTTATTTGATCAGATAGTAGGAGCTCAGTATTTCTCTAAGATTGATCTTTGATCAGGCTATCATCAGTTGCAGATTAAGGAGGAGGATATTTATAAGACAGCTTTTCATAGCAGGTATGGGCACTTTGAATTTATTGTAATATCTTTTGGACTAATGAATGCACCTGCAGCTTTCATGCAGTTGATGAACGATGTATTCCGGCCCTATCTGGATCAATGGGTCATAGTGTTTATTGATGACATTCTAATTTATTTCAAGAGTGAGGAAGAACATGCTGAACATTTGAGGATGGCGTTACAATTATTGAGAGACCATCAGTTATACGCCAAGTTTAGCAAGTGTGAATTTTGGCTACAAGAGGTGTCCTTTCTAGGGCATATCATTACAAAAGAAGGTATTTCTGTTGATCTATCGAAGGTAGAGGTAGTTAAAGATTGGGACAGGCCTACTAGTGTAACAGAAGTTAGAAGCTTCCTACGCTTGACAGGATATTATCGGAGGTTTATTAAAGATTTCTCCAAGATTGTGGTACCCTTAACAAGATTAACCCGCAAGGAGAATAAGTTTGATTAGACGGAAGATTGTGAGAAAAGCTTCCAGACTTTGAAGGAATGTTTAACTACTGCCCCTGTTTTAGCTTTACCATCAGGAGAAGGAGGCTTCGTGGTGTACACCGATGCTTCGGGATTTGGTTTAGGTTGTGTGCTGATGCAGCACGGGAAAGTGATAGCCTATTCTTCTAGGCAGTTGAAAAAGCATGAGGAGAATTATCCTGTCCATGATTTGGAGCTAGCAGCCGTAGTTTTTGCCTTGAAGATATGGAGGCATTACTTATATGGAGAGACATTCACAGTATTTACAGATCACAAGAGTTTGAAGTATTTATTTTCTCAGAAAGAACTCAATATGAGGCAGAGAAGATGGTTGGAGTATCTAAAGGATTTTGACTTCTCCATAGAATATCATCCCGGGAAGGGTAATGTGGTGGCGGATGCCCTAAGCCGCAAGCCGATGGCTAAACTGTCAAGTCTCATGATACAAGAATGGAAGCTGTTGGAGCAATTAGCCGAGTTATATATTAATATTGACAAGGATCGAGTCATGATTGCTCAGATTCAGCTTAAACCAGAATTATTGGCAGAAATCAAGTCCTTACAAGACAATGACCCAGAGTTAGTAGAAATCAAGGAGAGCTTGAGTAGCAGATCGGAATTCATGATAGCTGACGATGGCAGACTGTTATTTCAGGGAAGGACTTGTGTACCTGATGTGGCCGAAGCTAAGAACAAGATCCTCGAGGAAGCTCATAGATCCCGATATACCATTCATCCTGGAGGTACAAAGATGTTTAAGGATTTGAAAAGATCTTTCTGGTGGCCGAGTATGAAAAAGGAAATTGTAGAATTTTTGAGTAGATGCTTGGTGTGTCAGCAAGTTAAGGCCGAGCATTTCAGACCTGCAGGGAAGTTGAAATCACTGGACATACCTCAATGGAAGTGGGAGAGTATTGGCATGGATTTCATTATGGGTCTACCTAGGACTCGTAGCGGATTTGATGCAATTTGGGTTATCATTGACAGATTGACAAAGTCCGCTCATTTCTTATCCATTAAATCTAAGTGGACTGTTGATGTTCTAGCAGCTTTATATATGAAGGAAGTGGTGCGACTCCATGGTATTCAGGTCAGTATTGTGTCTGATAGAGACCCCATATTCACTTCACATGGAATGTATAGACTTTGGACTTGTGATGTATAGACTTAAGATGTATAGACTTATGGAATGTATATAGTCATGGAATGTATAGACTTGGATTTGGAATGGGAGATGCTTAGACGTTGGGTGTGATCAGACTTGGACATTGCACAGACTTAAACATTGCACAGACTTTGAACTTTGCACAGACTTTGGACTTTGCACCTACGATGCTAAAACTTATGTAAATATGCATCGAAATGCGTGTGAGCCAATGATGAAGAAATGCGAATGGGCGGGCATTATTTGAACTTATGATCTTGATTGTGGGTTCGTGTCAATCCAAGCATTTTCAGACTTGCACATCCTGCACTTCTGCATTTCAAAGCTCATTAGCTTATCAAAAGAATTATCAGCTCAGGACAGCTCACGATATGATCATAAGTGCATAATATGAATAATTCCATCAAGATATAATAGCACTTAAGTTCATGAATAATCAAAGCAATTCAAAAGCATAAGCTCAGAAACTGACGACCCTTTGCAGTGGCGTCAAAATAAGAAATGACGACTGTCATTGGGGCGTTAATTACAATTGAGGTTTGATTTGGAATTGGACCGCAAATGACGCCCTCCATGGAGGCGCTAGTTAAATGACGACTCTGAGTGTGTCGTCAATTAAATAAACGACACCAAACGGCGAGTCGTCAATTAACTGTTTTCGTTTCCTACTCGGAATTAAGCTTCCAGCAACTCGTTTGAATCAGACACAAACCATGATACCCGTTAGTGTTCCAAAACATTATAAAAGGCAACTGTTCGTCTCCAGAGTTCACCAAACGATCGAGCTAACAAAGAACCGAAGCAACACAGATATCAGAACTAGCAGAAGGAAGATGAACATGATGATGCAAAAGCCTTCTAAAAATCCTAAGATGAGTTTTCCCAGGATTTGTGAAGTTCCCAGCCATATTAGTGGGAGAATTGCTAAAGACCAAGTAAGTGTTTTGATATCAAAGCTTTTATTTCTGTTCTTTCTTCCTTCCTTTTCAAAATTTCTGATTGCATTTTCTCTTCTTCTTCTTTCTTTCTTTTATGTTTTCAGGATTACCCATTTGTTCCAGGACCAAGGAGATTTCTAAAGATTAAGTGGCTTCCTTTATTACACTCCAAACTCTCATTAGACATGAAATCTTTCCTCTCAAGGTGGCACCTTCTTGGCCTTATAACCCATGCTACTCATTACAATGATGTTCACCTAGATTGGGCCTCAATTGGAGCTCTCATAGAACTATGGCACCCCCATACCCACACATTCCTCTTTCCAACCTTTGAAGCTACCATACTCCTAGAGGAAGTAGAGACACTCCTAGGGCTAAGAAAGATGAAGCAAGGAGAGGAATCAAAGATGGCTCACATGACTAAACCAATAGAAGCTCATGTCATACTCACTAGCCTCGTTCAAAGCCCAAATTTAGTGAATCAAATTAAAGCCCATAAAGGAATCAACCTTTTAAAACTAGCCTCATGGGTTTTCAAGAACATGGACAAGGCCCAAGAAGATGAAAACTTATTGGAGAGAGTAATGAAGGGGTTCGTTATATGCATAGCGGGAGCTCTACTCTTCCCTTCAACAGAAGACCATCTAGAAGAACACCACCTAAGTGCCATTGCTAGCATGTGGGAGGGAAAAAGAATAGGTCCGGCGGTATTAGCCAACCTATACAATGGGCTTACCTCGGCTTCCTTGGGACGGCCCCTCTACGGGTCTATGCTTCTTCTATCTTGTTGGGTAGATCTCCACTTCAAATTTGATCCTTGCCAAGCAACCCAAGCGGCCTCCAAAATCTTTTCCAAGAGCCTCCTCCGATACATGACAGATTCTTTGGGCTTATGTGAGAGAGTAATTAATCGGGTTCCTAAGCTAAAGAAAAGAGGAGATTGGATAGACTGCTTCAAAACCATGCCTAAGAGTGGTTTTACTTGCACACCGGGGTTCCTCAAGACCCAAGAACTCCGCTCAAGGCTTTCTTCCGGCATAGAGCTTCGGTTGATAGGCGGGAGCGACTTCGTCCTTTACAATGCACACCGATGTCTCCCACAGCTCGGGCTACCTCGGCACCTCTTTGAAGAACCTTCTCATCTACCTCCACTCAAAAGAAGGGAACTATGCTCAAGTGGAGATCAAGAAGAAGTCAAGACAATAATGGCTCAATGGAAGGTTGGACTACTCCAAAAGTCCAAGACACATGTAGAAGAAGAAGAAGACAAATGTAAGTCTTATGTACTGGCACTTAGGAAGATAAGGCCTATGATGGCTTAATAAATGTAATCATGATTTTTCCTTAATGAAATAATGATTCTCTTCTTATTTTAGCCAAAACAATGAGTTTATATGATTATATCTTCCAATTCATGTGATTCTGCCTGATAAAACGAGCTTCGGGTTCTCTGTCCTGAGCAGCGCCTTCCTAAAGGGCGTCAATTAGTTGAATAACGCCTCAGATAATGTCGTTAATTGTCATTAAATCAATTCCGTAAAACAATTCAAAAATCACAATTGACGCCCTCAATGATAAGCATCTCTCAATTCGCGTCTCCAAGTAAGGCGTTAAGCGGTTCAAATTCTTCAAATTATTTTTAAAATAATTCCTTAATAACGCCTTCACATATGTCGCGTATTAGGAAACGGACGCCTGCATCCAACGTCGTCAATTTCAAAAGTAATAATGACGATCAATCACATCAATCACTTTCCCATTAATGCGCCTGACGCCGGTTACAAGTTCCCATGCAAGATTAAATGACGCCTCAGCTCATGTCGTCATACCTTGAAACCACGCCTCTCCTTAGTCCGTCAATTGATATAATGGCGACTTCCATCAGGGCGTCATTTCTTTTCGACCGTTAAACCCTTTTCCCTTCTTTCTTCTTCCTCTTTCGTTCTCTTCTTTCCCCTTTCTCTTCTGCAAACCCTAATCGAACCCCCGTTCTCCCTCCACTCTAACTCTCTCATTCTCACTCTCCCTATCCCCTGGTTCTCATGGCGGCGGCGCACAGAAACGCCAAAGGGTCACAGCCCCCGAGGTTGAGGACTTGGAAGGTGAACATGCCATGGAGGAGGTTCCTCCCGCGGCGGCCGAGGACGCTCCGGTGGCGGAGCTCGGAGAGGAAACCATTGACGAAGAAAGGGAAGATGGAGAAGAAGAAGACGATGGTGAAGACGATGATGACGAAGATGAGGACGATGATGAGGAAGATGAAGGAGATGAAGAAGGAGGGGAAGAAGAACAAGGAGGAGAAGAAGGAGAAGGAGAGCAACCACCGGAGATGGTGGCGGTGGTCCCACGACCAGACCAACCGCGGTGACCACGGCAACCAAGACAAATCATCCGGGGAGGGTTGATCGTGCCCGAACGTCGCAAGGTAGGCCCCCAAAACCCCAAATTTTTAATTTTATTTCCATTTTTCATCATTTCCATAGCCCTCGGTCGAAAGAACAACGACTCAGATAAATGACGCCCCCAGGGGTGTCGTCAATTAAAACAACGCCCCAACCTGAGCCGTCAATTCAATTGATTTTTATTTTCTGAAAAATGATTAATCCATGAAATCACGCCCTGCAGCATGTCGTCATTTTAAAATTTATCATGTTTATCATCATGCAGTTAATTTCCATGCTGTTTCATTTATTTTAAAGCATATATGTCTCTATTCATTTTTATTTCGCATGTTAATTAGTTTTGAAACCCCAGAAAAACAACGCCCCCCACCGGGGTGTCAATTCATTAAGCAGCGACCACGGGTGTGGTCATCAATTCAAATTTTTTAGAATTGTAATTAAGGATAGAGAATTGCCTTTTAAACAGCGCCTCCCATAAGGGCGTCACTCAAACAAATGACGACCCAGGAATGGGCGTCAATTCAACATTTCTTAGACTTTTAGGGAATTTCCTTCAAAACAATGCTCCCCATAGGAGCGTCATTTAAGTAAACGACGACCCTAGGTGGGTCGTTGATTCAAATTTGCACATGAAATTACCAGAAACATATTTTAAAATAACGCCTCCCTCAGGGGCGTCAATTGATTAAACCACGACCTAGGGTAGGTTGTCAATTAAAATAGAGAGCAAATGTTATAGCCAATGACCTTAAATTATTATCCTCATGAAATCTTAAGTGAAAATTTTATTTTTGTTGCATACAGGGATTGAGGAGGACGCGGATCTCCTGGGTCCAAGTCCGAGCAGCTTATTACGGACTCCCCGAGTTTCAGAGGGCTAGGGTAGATGCTATGGGATTCAGATCTTTCCTTAGCATAGAGCATGTGAGACCAGACCTACCCCTAATCCAGGTGCTTCGAGAGAGATGGGACAGGACTAGCAGGGCATTTCTGATGCCATGGGGTCACATGGTTCCTACCCTAGAGGACGTCACTAGGATCACCGGGTTGAGGGTAGACGGAGAGGCGGTGAGCGGGATCACCCTACCCGATTATAGCGAGCTGACACAGAGATTGCTAGGGCTAGAGACGGTCTATGAGATGCCCAGCGAGTGTAGGACCATCTACCGCACCGACCTTACCATAGCTATGGGATTAGGTGACTCTAGGCAGAGGTCGAGGGAGTCTCTGGAGCAGTTCTCACGGAGACTGATAGACGGTGCTAGGGCTGCCTACTGCCAGGACCCGGCCGACAGAGAGAGAGCAGATCGAGACCTGAGGAGATTCCTATTCCTGATGCTCGGGAGGTTGCTGCTCGGCACGAAGGGTGACATCATCAACTGTCGATTCCTGGGGATACTCGAGGACCTGGAGGGCGTCGGTAGATATGCCTGGGGAGCAGCGCTACTGGCGCACTTGATGGCCGACTTGTCCACAGGGACAGGTCGAGAGACGACTGTCAGTGGCTTCTCACATTTTCTTCAGGTATGCATTTTTATTTTCATTTTTTAATTCTTCTCTTTTATATGCATGTGAATGCTTTATTAATGCAATGCATGGATGCAGATATGGAGCCATTTATACATGCCGATGGGGCGTGCTGACCCACGGCCTGGAGATGAGGGATCCTTCCCTCTAGCACGTCGCTGGCTACCGGTGGTGACCGGAGCCCCACTCGCATACGAGCTGCGGGTGTTACGACGGGAGTTCTGCGACTTCCCCGCCTCACTGGTACGCATGCTTAATGTGATGCAAAATTTTTTATTTTTATTTTTATGAAATATGACGTGATATGATATGATGGATGATTGTGAATGCAGGTGAGGTGGAGACCCTACGAGGGGATGACCGATGAGGGCCAGCCGTGGGTCGTAGCAGGCCGACCTCGCTTCGGGCATGAGCTTTGGGTTCATTGCCTGAATGAGATTGAGCCGTTACGGCTTAGGCTGGTGGTGAGGACCCTCGGCCTACACCAGGAGTGGGTCGAGGTAGGAGAGCCGCGAGGGATAGGCAAGAAGACGCGCGGTCGCACGAAGGCGATCGACTGGAGAGTCCGATTCGCAGACCAGTACGCCGACTGGCAGCGTGGCGGGACCCGAGTCACTTCATAGGCGACAGATAGCTCCGAGTACCTCCGACGCTACTGGGAGGTTTACGCCGGCCGACCCCAGATGAGGGTCTTGGGGGTACGTATGCATGCACTTTCTTTTTAATTTAAATGCTAATGCTTATGTATATCTATTATGCGACTAATATGTGATGAATGCAGGATGCGCGGGACATAGTGGCGATGGACATGCAGACCCACCTCCATAGCATAGAGGCCTAGCTGGCTACCACGCGGGCAGACCTTGACACCCTGGTGAGTGTTTAAATTATCTATATGCAAATGAATTCCTGAATTATTGATGATTAGCCACTGACAATCTCAATGAATGCAGCGTGCCGAGTAGGGAGCAGCGGTGAGAGAGACAGGGGAGGCCTCCAGCTCGAGAGGACCTAGTGCAGAGACGACTGCACTAGCAGAGCAGCTTGCCGGAGCAGTAGCACGAGCCGAGGTAGAAGAGCGCGACCTCGCCACACGGGTATGCCTTAAAATTTAAACTCTCATTCAATTATTTATATGATTTGCTTATAAAAATGGTGTTTACAGACTGAGGAGCTCCGGGCCTCTCTTTCCTGTATTGAGGAGGGACAGCGGGCGATGGCCTCCCGGGTGAGTTATTTATTTTCAGTTGTTTATTGCTTGTCTCATGAACTTTTGAATTATATGTATGGAACTGATGATTTGTTTAATTGTTTGCAGACCTCGGAGCTACAGGCAGCGCTTACCCAGACCGCTTTAGCCGGGGCGGAGTTGGCCATCCGCGAGCAGCGGGTCGCGGAGCTTGAGAGGGCTTTGAGGCGGCGAGAGGAGCTGCCCCAGGACGTGGCAGAGCTGCGAGTTGTCCTCGAGATGGAGCGCAGGGAGCGTGCCCGGGAGCGAGAGGAGCGCACGGTAGAGCGGACCCGTGACCAGGGACAGGAGGCAGCACGTGAGCGGGAGCTTGCAGACTTGAGGACCCAGCCAGCCGTCACTCAGGAGCGGCTACGGTCGACCGAGGAGCGGCTTCAGCGAGGCCAGGAGCGAGCGCGAGCTGCGGGGTACGCCTTCACTAGCTCCACCTTTGTGGCGGGTTCCTCTCTCCAGCAGAGGACCGAGGCAGAGGAGTAGGTTCGAGCTCCAGCTACTTCTCGGGGGTCCATGCCCCCTCCACGAGCGCCTCGTCGGGAGGCCGAGAGTGAGGCCGAGAGTAGGAGAGAGGAGGGTGGAGGCGAGAGCTGAGAGAGACTTTACTTGTACTCCTCCACCCTCACACCTGTACTCATATATACATTTGATATATATATATATATATGAGATCTTTTTGTTACCTGAGCACTTGTGTACTTGTGTTTTCTTTTCGCTTTCTTGACTTTTTGCTTTTGCCCTGCACCTGTAGCTGTAGTTCACACTTGGACAAACAGGTTAATCCATCTGTTCGGCTTGGCCCCTTGCTCAATAGGCAATGGGATGTTTTATTTTGACCTTGATAACGGGTCAAGGGGCCAAGCCTTTAATCAATGAAGGTAAATGATAAACAAAATATAGGAAAATGCGACATGCAAGTAAGCAAATGCTGACTAAAAGAATAAAGATGCCCACACAAAAATGCAACCCGGCACATGCATATCAACGGCTTAAAACTTCAATTTTTTTATTTTATTTTCTCTCTCTTTTTTTTTATTTTCAATTTTCAAAATGACGCCCTCGCCATCGGGCGCTTATTGGGAAATTGACGCCTTCATGATAGGCGTTTTATAAAAAAAAATTTGTTGTTTAATTTGAAAATGACGACTTAATAAAAGTCGTTAATTTTGAAAAAGACGCCTGTCAGTAGAGGCGTTAATTCTTATTTTTCATTTTTGTGAAAATGACGTCTTAACTAAAGACGTTAATTTTGAGAATGACGCCTACAAGAAGGGGCGTGAATTTATATATTTTTTTATTTTTTTTATTTTTTTATTTTTTTATTTTTTTATTTTTATTTTGAAAGCATGCATAGTACAGGGCCTTAAACCTTATGCCATCACCATCTTAAATTCATTAATCTTTCTCAAAAAAAACTTAACAAAGGGGTCAACGTGCTCAATGACTTATGCTTCTACTCATATTTTCTTGCAGCCCATCCTCCTTAGTCAGTATTTTCCATTCTTCGAGTCTACAACCCACCGTGAGGGGCAAATAGAAGAATAAGTTAAGGAAGCTCACGAGAGGTGTTCAAGGATGGGGAACACTCCTCCCCTGCCCTAATGCCTATTGGGATTCGGTCTTTGGCTTAGGGAAATTTCATTGCTCTTTTTGCCCTTATTCACGCATGCTTACGACTAGGGTTTTCCCTACGGGGACTTTGCCCTCTTGATAGGCTTTCTTTTATAACTTTCTTTTTCTTTTTTCTTTTTTCTTTTGTTTCAAAAATAGAGGCCTAATTGTACTTGGACTTTAAGCATTTTGTTCCCTTTTGGGCCCTGACTTCCACCTACTAGGGCGGCGGGCAGGTTTGGTTAGTAACCCTTGACTCGTACTCCCTCTCGTGAGCCGAAGAGAAGAGAATAGGTAAGGTTACACTCTTAGTTTGAGTCGGACTTTCCTCGAATTCCGGGCTGCTTGAGTTTAAAAGTAGAGCGTGTAGTGTGTGCGGGAGTTGACCCCAAAGTTAAACCATCTAGACTGAAGAATGAATTAAGGATTTTGATTACTCAGGCTCGTGGCCCATGTACCATGTCTGCCTGTAATTTTTAATTCTTATTTTGTTTTGTTTTGCTTTTCTTCTTTTTTCTTTCTTTAGGGGTAGTATTTCTTTAAATAGAGACCATTCCAAGGATGAGTTAGCTCTTCACCTTCAGCATTAATTAATTTGTAAGCGTTGCCAGGATAAACATCTTTTACAACAAAGGGACCTTCCCAGTTTGGTTGAAGTTTTGAACGAGGTCCACCCAGTTTTACGAAGATTCTTTTAATCACCATTTCACCAATTTTGAATTTTCTCTCAATCACTTTCTTTTGGTAAAAATGTGAAAGCCTGTTTTGATAAATACGTGCATGCTTGGCGGCGGCTAAATGCTTCTCGTCTAGGAGTTCCAACTGAGCAAGGAGAGATTCGCGACGCTCATCAATGGGGAGCTCCTGATCCAATTGAACTCGCAGAGAAGGAATAAGAATCTCATAAGGAACTACCGCCTCCATTCCATAGGTAAGGGCGAAAGGGGTCTGCCCAATAGGGGTACGAATAGAGGTGCGATAGGCCCAAAGAGTTTCAACTAATTTTTTTGGCCAATCCGCAAATTTGTTAGCCTCACACGTTTTCTTGATATCTTTAATCAAAGTTTTATTAGTCGCCTCTGCTTGGCCATTGCCCTGCAGATAATAAGGAGATGAATGATGTAATGTAATGTTATACCTGTTGCAGAGGTCCTGAATCTCCTGAGAGATAAATTGAGGCCCATTGTCGGTGACGATGGTACTTGGGATGCTGAACCTTGCGATGATGTTCTTCATTATAAATTTGCAGACGGTTGATGCTTTTATCTCCACGTAAGCTTCCGCTTCGCCCACTTGGTGAAGTACTCCGTCGCCGTGAGTATAAATGACTTTGGTTTTGTGAGGAGGGTCGGATCACCAAGAGGTCCAATGATATCGAAAGCCCACATGAGAAAGGCCATGGGGAAGATATAGGATGGAGTGAAGAAGCAGGAGAATGAATTTTATCGGCGTGCAATTGGCACTTAACACACCTTCGAACATAGATCGAGCAGTCCTCTTCTAGAGTGGGCCAATAGAAACCTAGCCTAAGGATCTTCTTAGCAAGCATCTGGCTATTGACATGACCACCACACACTCCGGAATGCACCTCTTCCACGACCTTCCAAGATTCATCATCATCAAGGCATCTTAACAAAACACCGGTAAGACCTCTTCTATAAAGCACACCTCCAACTAAAGTGTAACGCTGAGCAACTCTTCGAATGGCTTTCTTTTCTTCAGCCGTGGCCTCTTCGGGATATGATTGATCTTGGCAATACTTAGCAATCTCGTAATACCATGGCTTTTCTTCATCGTCCAATTCTTCCTCTAAATCCAACAGCATGACTTCCTTATTCTCAATGATTCCCCCTTGTTTAATCTTCCTGAGCACCTCCTCCTTAACACTAAGGAAAGCTGGATCTTAATAGCTGGAGTGAGCCGCTTGTGAATAATGATAGAATGGGAATCCCTCTCGGAAGGAAAACCAAGGAAGATGCAAGAGAAGCGAGAGCATCAGCTAAAATGTTATGTTCGCGAGGAAGGTGAATGAAGATTAATTTGGTGAAAAGCTTGGTATAAGCGAAGTCAATTCCTGATAGGGTTTGAGTTTAGGATCGAGCGTACGGCACTTGGTGAGCACTTGGCGAAGAATAAGCTGACTATCACCAACAATCCGCAAATGGGTAACACCAAATTGATGAGCGGCCTCTAGTCCGACCAAGAGAGCCTCGTATTCAGCTATATTATTTGTAACTGGAAATGCAAGCTGAGAGGCGAGTGGAATAGTGATACCCTCCGGTGATAGAAGAACAATACCAATCCCTTTCCCTTTTGAATTCAAAGCTCCATCAAAATGTAATGTCCACATCGAATCGGTCTGATTGACGGACATTAGTTCCTCATCTGGAAACTCTGAGCGAACAGGGTCAAATCTAGGGAGGGGATGATGAGCAAGATGTTCTACTATGGCATAACCTTTAATTACTTTTTGCTGAATGTAGATGTTATCGAATTGAGAAAGAAAGCTTTGCCATCGTGCTAATCGATCGGTGAGAACGGATTTTTCAAGAAGGAATTTGATTGGATTCATACGAGCAATGAGATGAACCTCGTGAGCTAAGAAATAATGCTTCAGTTTCTGAACTACCCAGACTAAAGCAGCACAAGTCTTCTCTATGGCTGAGTACCTCTGCTCACAGGGGCTGAGAAGCTTTGACAAGTAGTAGGCCGCCCTTTCTTTTCCTTCTTCATCAACTTGGGCTAGGACATCCCCTACAAAGTCATCCAGGACGGAAATATAAAGAACAAGCGGTTTTCCTGGAACTGGCGGCCTCAGGACAGGAGGATTTGAGAGATAATCCTTCAATCCGTCAAAAGCTGCCTGACACTTGTCATCCCAAATGAACTTGACTCCTGACTTAGTAACCTCATAGAACAGCCTACATCTTTGTGAATGCTGGGAGACAAATCGGCGAATAAATTGCAACCTCCCGATCAAACCTCAAACTTCTTTCAAATTCCTGGGAGGAGGCATTTCTCTTATGGCCTTCGCCTTGTTGGGATCAATCTCAATACCCCTCTTACTCACGATGAATCCAAGCAACTTCCCTGATGAAACACCAAATACGCACTTCTTAGGGTTCATCTTTAATTGATATTCCCGTGCCCTTTGCAAGACTTTGGTTAGAACCCTGGGATGCTCAATCCTTGTCCTTGATTTCACTACCAAATCATCAACATACACCTCAATATAAATGTGGATCATATCATGAAAGATTGCCATCATAGCCCTTTGATAGGTGGCTCCAGCATTCTTAAGTCCAAAAGGCATGACCACGTAACAATAGGTCCCCCATGGTGTAGTGAACGATGTTTTCTCTGGATCTTCCTCAGCTAGGCGAATCTGGTTATAACCTGAAAAATCATCCATAAAGGAGAGAGTCTCATATCCTGTCGTATTGTCAATTAGAACATCAATATGAGGGAGGGGGAAGTCATCTTTAGGACACGCGCGGTTAAGGTCCCGAAAGTCTATACAAATTCGAACCTTTTTGTCCTTCTTCATGACTAGGATGATGTTAGCCACCCAATTAGGATAGAGGACAACTCTAACAAATCTAGCCTTATGAAGCTTATCGACCTCTTCTTTCATTTTTAACGCCATATTAGGGTGGAAACGTCTCAACCGCTGTTTAACTGCGACAGACCCCGGCTTAAGTGTAAGTCGATGTTCAACGAGCGTAGGGTCTAGTCTAGGCATATCTTCATAACACCAAGCGAACGTGTCCTTATATTCTTGAAGAACCAAAATAAGCACCTCTTCTTCATCGGGCGGCAAGTTCTTTGAAATGAGGACATCCTAGGGTCTTCCTCCGTACCCAGATTTATTTCTTTGGTAGGCTCTTCTACTGAGGCTGATGGTTCATCAAATCTCCTCATGCCACTGGCAAAAGCATCGGCCTCGTCCTCATATTCTTCGTAACTTTCGTCCCCCTCAATAGGGTCTTCATCGTTCATAATCTTATAGACACCAAAACCCTCATTAAAAGCATAGGTATCCTCATATTCTACTTCCGGCAGGATAATCAGATTCTCTACAAATTCGGGGATGGCTAAACAAGCCTGACATCTGACGGCTAACTCTCTGAGAAATCTACGGGGAATCTGCCTACCCTTGGATTTCTTATGTGAAGCTACCCCATGAGTCTTAACATTAGAAGATAAGAACAACTAGCTTGATTACTAGAACCTGACGAAAAGGGGAAGGAGGGGAAAAACGGGTACAGAAGGAGATACATATGAAGACCCCTCACCGGAGGGGTAGGGAAGGTCCTCTAATGAATCTGGGAAGAGCGGCCCCTGGGTCGGGGCACACTCAGGAAGAAGATAGGATGTTTCCTCAATGGAGATGAAGGATTGGAAAGTTTGAATTTTGGCATTTTTTTTTCGTTTTCATTTTTATTTTCATTTTCAAGGAAAAGGCAATGCGAGGGGGAGATAGAAGGAGGAGTTGAAATTGAAAGATTGGTAAAAGATTGGATCAATGATGGCCCGCACGGGGGCGTGATGGAGAGTTTAGAAAATTGCTCGAGGAGCAAGGGAGGAATTAATGGAGAAACTTGAAGTGAATTTGGAGAAAAGTTTATTAAGACCGCAGGTGGTCTAGGAATATCTGAGAAAAATAGTTGATCAATCAAACGGACAACAGCCGTCGGGTGAACGGGCTTGGTAAGGAAGAGGCCGGCCCACAGCCTGTCTATATTGAAGCCTTCCTCGAACGGCACATCGGGCTCTCCAGTATCTGTATAATCACTTAACAACTGCCTCTTGTCTGTGATCACTGCTGGCTTCTCAATTGGCTCATGAATCAACGGCGGCCATTCCGGGTCAGTTGGCATAAACAATCGGCTTAGAGCAATGGCAATGTCATTCATGTCGAACCATCTATACCAGTCACATTCAGGGTCATCCATTTTTCTTCTTTTATCTGGCCGCAAGGATTCCAGGGCCTTGTAAGTAGCTAGTGGGGCTATATGCCGAGCAAACTGTCTTGCATGTACATCTTGACAATCCAGCATGGAAGTAACGAGCGTGGTTTGCTCATCATTATGAGTTCCCCCTTTTATAAAATGTGTTTGCAAGGTCCATGTAAGAGGCTGTCGGTCTGTCTTAAGAGTGGAAGTCATGACGGCCCATGGCCCATCTTTATCTTTGCTTTTGCTCGGCCCTTTATACCCTAGGCCACCCCAGGGAATCATCTTTTGGTGTCTGATTGGTTTAACGCAGCCTTGGAGATTGACCCCCAAGCCTTTACCAGTGTTATATCCCATTCTTAATAAGATATTCCATCCAAGCGTGTTCATCATGTTCTTCTTTTTCTTTCCTTGGGAAGGCAGGGGTGTTATAGGGTGAAGCTGGTTTAGTGACTGGGGGCCTTAGCAAATCTTGCCGCGGGTCGGACAACGTCCAAGACTGAAAGCAAAGGCCTATTGGAAGGCCACATGGAAGGCACTGAAGTTGCTAATGTATGTCTTCTGTTGGCAAGATGGGCATGCTAGTAACTTTGATAATGCGCCCTTTGTGTGGAAACTTTATGCATTGATGGTTCGTAGAGGGAACAACATCAAGTTCTTGAGTATAGGACGGCCCAGGATGCCGTTGAATGTCGGATCCATGTCTAAAATGTGGAAATCTGCTGTGACTGTCACTGGACCCAGACCAACTCTTAGAGTGATCATCCCCAGAGGCGGCTTCTTGGTATTATCATAAGCTGTGACGGTAATGGTAGATGTCCGGATTTGACTTTCTGGAATGCCGCACGTCTTCAAGGTGCTCGGCGGCAGAACATTAATGGATGCCCCGGTATCAACCAAACATTGCTTTACAGCTATCTTATTGATGTCAATAGTGATACATAATGCATATTTTCTGGCTGGCTGTGGAGCTAATTCATGTTCATAAAAAGTAATAGCCGGTTGATTACTGGCCGGATTAAAAACTGTAGTGACTTGTTCAGCAGGAATGTCTTCATGGACCATTACTTTTTGCAAGTATTGTTTTAAGGCCAGCTGATGTGTGGTCGATCTCTTAATCAATTCCAAAATAGAAATTCGGGCCGACGTTCTGTCCAAATGCTTCAATAAATCATATTCCGTGCCCGGTGTAGACTCTTGCTCTTGTTCTCCTTGTTCTTGTGTCGGCTCCTGCTGCCGCTGGGGAAACACTCGGTGAAACATTCGTCCGCTACGGAACACCATGGTTCGGGGCGCCTCTGTTGGGCCTGGAGTGGGTAAAGGAGTAGAGGAGGTAGAGGGAATAGTGGTATTGGGCGCTGGATAGGCAGGGGGAGGGGTTCCTGTAAGGGGCCTCACCGACTGGGGATTATCAAAAGGCGAAGGTGAAGGCCGGGTGACAAGGAGAGGCCTTGGAATCATGTTAGTGGTAGGTGGAGGTGGAGCAGGAGGAGTGATGGCTATCGGCGAGCGGGGGATAAGAAGATGTCTATTTGGTGGAGGGTTTTGGTGTGGAGGGGAAGGGAGTTCGGAGTTTGGCGTAAAAGAAGAGGCTACGAAGGAGTGGTGGAGCGTATAAGGGTACGTTGTGGCTGGGAAGGAGATACAAGCTGAGGCCTTCTTATCAGTTGTGGTGGTTGTGATTGATCGGAATTTTGACTAATGGCTCCGACAGAGGCGTTTTCTTTTTGCCAAACCTGCCCCCTTTCCACTTCATGGGTTGAGGTGACAAGGTTCACTTGTTGATTCTGAACCGGGTGCTCCGGTAGCGGGTTATTAACAATCCCCATGTTTGGCTGGGATGCAGGAGCCTGTTGTTGCTGTGGAATCTGTTGCTGACCTTGTTGTGGTTGCTGAACCGGTGGTTTCCGAGGAGGTCTTCGAGCCGTCAAAGTAGCGATGACCCTCCTCATCTCATCCCAATTAATATAACCTTGATCATTCATGTCATGTATGTAATCCTTAAAGTGAAAACAATAATCAATGTTGTGCCCCGGCTGCCGATGGAAGACGCAATACCGGGAGGTGTCCACATTTTACGGCCATACTGCCCTTTCTTTAGGTAATGTAAGTAGGTTAGCAGCCATGAGGGCGTTAAAATGTCCGACAAACTTTAGGTAGCGGAGGGTATTGGGCTCTTCGTGGGCCCATCGGCCTTCTCGGATGTTGCGGTTGTTGCGGTTGATAATTAGCCGGGGGGCACTTGGTGATATTGGTTTTGTGGAGCAAAAGGGAGTTGTTGTTGTTGAGGAGGTGGAGGAGGCCTTAAGGTTTGAGGAGGATTATTATTTGGCTGGTGGACTTGGTTCTGGAAGGCGGGCTGTTGTGGTGATGGCCCTTGGTTTTGAGGGTGGCGGAAAGGAGTGGAGTTGCCGAACGCGCTCACCTGCTCATTGATGATAGTGCCTTCAGTAGTTGGCCAGTATTACCAGTATTAACATTCTTCCTTATCACCTTTGGCCTTGGCTCGAACATGCCCATAATGGGTGAATCTTTCATTTGAGTTTGTATATATCTAGCTCTTTCATAGAGCTCCTCCATAGTGCTTAATTTGTTCATGGCCAAAATATGACGGAATTGTAGAGTGGAGTTTGATATTATCATCTTTACTTGTTCTATCTCCGACAATGTATCCTTTAACTTCTCGGCCATAGCCCTCCACCTATCAGCAAATAAGACGAAGTCCTCCTCGGGCTTCATCTTCTCCACAACCAAATCAGTAACAGACAAGGAGGGACCCACACGGTCCTTATATTTCTGCACGAACTTCCGTTGAACTACATCAAAGTCGCCGGCCTCAGTCGGCTCCAAAGAATAAAATCATTCCAGTGCTGGGCCATCCAAAGACCGCCTAAAGAGATAAGCCAATGAGTTCTTATTATCCTGCCAGAATGATGCTTCATACAAAAAGTCCTTCAAATGGATGTGCGGGTTGCCCGTGCCATTATACCGCCGGAAATTTGGCATCTCAGACGGTGGTAGATGAAAAACGGCATAGGGGGAGCATGATTTCGGAGCGATCTTGGATGCAGTAACCCTCTTAAGCTGTTCCTCCATACTAGCCATCTTTTGGAGGAGTAGAGCATGGCTATCAGACTCGGCTGGGGCCGGACGAAAAGAGTGTTGGTTTGTCATAGGCCTTCTCAAAATTTGAGAAACAGGAGGTTGTTGAAGCCTAGCAACGGAGTGACTTGCTGTTGGGCCAGCATAGTCATAACAGGAGTTGATGGGCGCGAGGGCACCCTAGGGGCGACCGCCGGGTCGTTGGGAGAGTTAACAGAGTGGCCACCCATGGCCTGGGGAGGGTTAGAAGATGACGGGATAGATTTTCCCTTTAGGAAGGCTTGAGCCACCTGGCGCTAGGAGTCATCTAGCTGAGCAAGAGCCTTGAGAAATTCATTGAAATTGAGAGAAGGGGAAGTGTCCCCTGAAGTATTCTGAGTAGTAGGTTGAGCTTGGGAAGAAGGCTCAACCTCTAAAGCAGTAGTGTCCACCATGTGGACCTGAGTGGGAGAAGAAGTGTAGTTTCCCTCGTAATAGACAGGATCCTGAGAGGGAATCTCATAGAACGGGTCAGAGTGACCCTCCTCATAACCGTCATAAGTGTACCCGTAGTTGGCCATGTTGATGATTTTACCTGAACGCAATTTCATGCTTAAGGAAAAAGAAATAAGTTTTCAGCAATGAGATATAATCAATGAATATCACCTTCTCAAGCCAAAGAAACACACAAGTTGTAATGAGCCCCAAAAATTTTAGGATTTTCTTTGAAAATTAGGATAAGTTCGATATTAGGTTCTCTCTTTTGAAAGTGGATCATAGTTAAAAATTTGGGTATAATCTCCAGGTATCTAGATTTTTCTCTCTCCTTTCCAACGTACGGGTCAACTATACTCCGGGTACTTCGATGGTACAACCTGCCTGGCGTCCGTGAGGGAATCCACGGGTGCGAGGACTTACAGAGGCTTGGCTTAGGAATTTCCGGTCCAATGAGGCGGAATGCTCAAAGGAGGGTCCTTCCTTCACCAAGAGGGGTGTAGCTCCTAAAAAGTGTGGGGAGAGGAGGTCTCTCAAACCGAATGCCCTGAATGCAATCTAATGCAAGTAATATCAAGCAGGTGATATCAATATAGGTCAATCAAGCAAACACCAACAATCAGCACTTCTGTGGGCACAGAAAGAAAATGACGCCTTGGAGCAAGGCACTGATTCTGTGAAAAGCACCTCTGGAAAGGGGCGTCAAATGGCAGTGAACAGTACTCGCAATATAAATAAAAATGATGATACTAAAATGATAAGGCGCTGAATCAGTGAAAGACGCTTCCATGGGAGGCGTTAAATCGTGCAGTAAGTACCAGTAGGCAAAAAGATGCCTTGGAATGAGGCGTCAAATGATGAACGGACGCCTCTGGAAAGGGGCGTCAAAACACTGTAAACAGTAATGAGATAAAAGGCAAAATGATAGTAATCAACGAAATGACGCCTTGGTGTAAGGCGTTGAATGATGAAATGACACCTCTATAAGGGGCGCAAATTATAAAAATGACAAAAATGCAGGAAAATGACTGAAACAGTGCCTCTGTCGTGGTCGCTGTATGAGGAAATGATGGCAGTGTGGAAGGCGCTATTCAGTTCAGAGAACCGACAGCCCTCGCAATCAGATAGAAATCAGACAGAAATCAAAAAATGGCTAATCAGTGGGAGGTGTGCACGTGGTGCACAAGGGGAAGGGTGCTACGTGGAGCACAAAGGAGGGGCACGCGAGGGTGCCAATGGGAGGGTGCTACGTGGAGCACAATGGAGGGATATGCGAGGGTACCAAAGGAGGGACACACGAGGGTGTCAATGGGAGGGTGCTACGTGGAGTACAATGGAGGGGTACACGAGGGTACCAAAGGAGGGACACGCGAGGGTGTCAATGGGAGGGGCACACGAGGGTGCCAATGGGAGGGGTAATCAAACTAAAAACAAAAGGAGTCCCACCGTGATCGCCAATTTGTAGATTATGGAAAATCCACTTAAGAAAAGAAGAAAAAAAATAAAGCATGTGGTGCAAATGGGAAGTGTGATCGCCAGAGGGGTTACCTCAAAAAAATAAAAGTGATCGCATGTACCTTGTATTGAGCGTGAGAGATTGTGGACTTTTCCTGCCTCCTTCTACCGGCCGGCCGATGAAGGGGGTTCTTAGCTTGATTACCCTTGTAAAAAAAACAAACACACAAAACAAGTGAAAGAATGGATTAGCCAAAGGTGTGTAGTATCAATGTTATAAAGATATGAAATCAAACAACTGAAGCATGAACACACCTTGTGTGTTTTGATTTTAAACCCCTTAAGAGGAGTAGCAAAGGTATGGAGAATGTGAATGTAATGGTATGCAAAGCAAGGTATATGACATGAATGTGGCAATCTCTTCTAGCAAAGTAGCTAGAAAGAATAAGATGAAGATCATGATAATGTTAATAAAAGAAGAGAAGAGTCTCCTCTCTGCTGTGCTTGCAGCAGTACTGGGAGAGAAACAAGTTGAATAGCAGCTGACGACCACCGTGGAAGAAGATTAGCACCAGGAGGAAGAGGGATTGCTTGAAGAATAGAACCTGCAAGAAAAAACCAAAAACTCTCTCTTCCCATTAAGAAAACTCACAGTGGCCTCTCTCTGTATCGTTATTGCATTCTCCTCCTCTCTCTCTCTCTCTCGCGCGCGAGGCGCACAGCAAGGGGTATTTATAGCCCTAAAAATCCTTGCAAAATAAGGATTAAAACTAGGTAATGACCCTCCAATAAGAAACCCTCTTCCCAATCAAACACAATGTGTAAAATGGGGAAGGGATTATTACTGGAAAGAAGTAGACGAAAAGGGGATGGAACTGGAAATGACGACCTCACAAAGGGCATCAATTAAAAATAACGACGTCACCAAAGGCGTTAATTAAAATGACGACGCATACAGCGGCGTCAATTACTGGATTTAGTTATGGCAACAAAATACTTTCCTTATTAAAAATTCTGAAATGACGCCGGTTGTAAGGGGCGTTAAACAAAAGACGCCCCTAAGGGGGACGTCAATTCTGTGATTTTTTATTTTACTTAGGATTCATAAAATTCTAGGAAATGACGCCAGTATGCATAGTCATCTGTTTATTAAGAGGCGCCTTTGGCTACGCCGTCAATTAAATGACGCCCCTACTTAAGGCGTTAATTCCATTCAACAAAGAAAAATGCCAAGAAATCACAATTAACATACGAAAAATAGAAAAAAAACTTCATATTAAGCCAATATTGAAGTCCACTTTGGGGTGTCACATGGTGACATGAGATTTACTCAACGTAGCATCGATTTTAGCGTGTCTACAGAGCGCGGCTCCGGCTCGGAAGGATTGGATGACCTAGAACAGGACCCTACTTCTCTAGACCTTACTGACTCTACTTCCCTAGACTCGACGGACCCTACGCCTAACCTAGGAGAAAGGAAATCTAGCGGAAAGGAAGGAGCAGGGGACTCGTGCCCCTGGGAGGATGATGGAGACAAGATAGCGTAATCTTCCACTGAAATCTCCGTTTCAAATTTGACGTTTTTTTTGGAGATCAGTGGAGATCATATAGCAGGATGGAGGAGATGGTGGAGGAGAAAGTGCGAGCGGAAGAAGAGAGGAATAGAGAAGATTGAGGAGAGAATCGGATGCGGAAAAGATAGAGGAGGGGGAATTAATAGGTGGGGAATACCCACAAGGAGAGTGACTTATTGATAATTCCGTCGGTAGGTCGTACCGGAACGGAGATATTGGACAAAGTGGATCAATCACAATTGAAGGAGGATGGGGAATAAAGTCCAACGTATGGAACAATGCGCGCAGGCGGGAAGGAGATAAAGAAACAACAATTGGAGAGCTCACTCTTCCCTGTGGATGGTATGCTGGCTTCGGCTTCCACTGAACAAGCCGTACCTCCTGATTCTTCTTCTGACCATAACCATTTGGCTCGCTGAACATTCTGGCAAATGACTGACTAAAATCTGGCATATTATCAACATGCCCTTTTGGCAGCAGAGGCGGACTGGCAACTGTGTAGGCTGTATCTTTCTTGTCTGACTGTGCTGGCTGTGGCTGAAGTGTTCCTGGCTGGAGAGGACCTTTAACAAAGTGTTGGCGATAGTCCCATGTAAGCGGTCATGAGTCTTCCATCATTAAAAGTGCAGACTCTCGGTAGCCGAGACCCCGTCTACTCATTTTTCTACCCTTGGGAATGGGCTTAGTTCGCCCTTGTAATTGCGCGCCTAGGCCTCTCCTCGGTTGGTAGCCCAATTTCAATATAATGTCCCATCCCTTGGAATCTCGGATCTGGTGTTTCGCTTTGATATCAACATGTGTAGTGGCAGGCCTGCGAGGTGCATAAGCCCAAGGAAAGTCCAGATCCAATATTGAGATAACAGGCCGACTACTGGGCCATAACGTAGGCAAGATCTTCTTTGAGATCGCTTTAACAGACTGGACCGTGCATAAGCTTTTTACTTTAACCACCCTCCCTTGAAAAGGAAACTTAAGACATTGATGCGCGGTGGATGGCACGGCACTGAGAGTATCGATTCACGAACGACCCAAGATAGCCTTAAACATAGGGTCAATGTCCATCACATAAAATTCAATGGGCATAGTAAGAGGCCCAAGCTCAGCTTGAATAGTAACAATCATGTGACATGCTCTTCGTGAGTTATCATATGCAGCTATAGTTGTGGGGGTCGGCCGTAAAAGTTCCTCTGATAAGTTACAGGCCCTGAGAGAGCTGAGTGGACATACATTGATAGATGCCCCTATATCAACTAGCGCCACATTAATACTGACTTTGTTCAAGATTATTGTGATGCAAAGCGGCTTTTGCCGAGCTTCTGGAGGAGCTAGCTCGGTCTCAGAGAATGTTATTGCTGGTCCTTTAGAGATAGTTACCAGTGCTGTAGGCAAGCTGTCAGCTGCCACATCTTCACTAACCATCACCTTCTGAAGAAAGTTCCTGAGAGCATCTTGGTGAAGGGTAGATCTTTTAATGAGTTCCAGCACAGATATCTTGGCGGGCACCCTATCCAAATGATGTAGCAAATCGTACTAGGTACCCGACAGTGGCTCAGCCTCTTCCTACTCAACAGTCGGTTGGGAAGACTGGGGATTTGAGGTAGGAGAAAAATTGTGATGAAACATGCGCCCGCTCCGTAGGGCACAATTATAAGCTGCCGCAGCCTTGGATGGGCTCAAAATAAGTGACTTAACAGGCCCGGTGGGGTGAATGAATGGTACGGAGGAGGGTGTGTCGGTAATAATGGGAGTGGGAATGGAGGTAATGGGTTGTGATGGCAGAATAATGGGTGGAGGGTTAGTTGTGGGTATGGTGGTAGCGGGGGTGAGCGAAAGTGGGGTGGTAAGCGGAGGTGTAATGAGCGGAGGGTTAGATGGAGGCGTGGTGATAGCGGGGGTGAGTAACGGGCGAGAGACGGGTGGTGGGGTAGGAACAGGTGAAAGGATGAGTGGTCTAGTAGGCGGAGGAGGGTTTTGGTGTTCGGGTGTAAGGATGGTGGGAGTGGAACTAGTGGGGTAGTTGTGGTGGAGGGCCATGACTTGTGGCGCGGAGCTGTCATCGTCAAAGGACCACCCGGCATCGGGGGCTGGGGGTTAAACTACATTGACCTAGGCTGGTGCCGGCGGCTGAGGCTGTGGAGCGGGAGGATGGTTTGGCATTGGGTTCTGGTGGATCCCCAAGTCTTGAACCGGCTGCGGTTGCTGTTGCAGTTGCTGCTGCGGCTGCGGTGCCTGTTGTTGCTGCACTTGCTGCCTCAGCGGCTGCCTTCTTTTTTCTCTAATTTCTGTAATGGCCCTATGCATTTCAGCCCAATCAATCCTTTGCCCTTCATGGAGGTCATAGACCAAGTCTCTGAACTGAAAACACCCTTCAATAGTATGTCCCGGCTGCCTATGGAACATACAGTACTTTGTCTAATCAACGGCCAGGTTCCAATTGGGCCGTTCTGAGGGAGTTGTATAGCATTAATGGACATAAGAGCTGAGAAGATGTCCGTGAGGGTTTCTGGCAGAGGTGGGTACTGTGCTCTCTTCGGAGCCGGGCGCTTATTGTTGTTGTTGTAGCCGTTTGGTGGGAGGACATTATGGTATTGAGGAGGCTGTGGAGGTTGTTGCGGAGCGGCAAAGGTGTTTTGTGGAAGGTTTTGTGGGGTGGAGTAGGCTAGCGGAGGGTTTTATGGAGCGTATTGAGTGTTGCGGGAGTTCTGGAGGAAGCGAATTTGGTTATTTGGGTTGGCGGAGGGAAAGTTACCTACTTGCACTTGCTCATTTGTTTGGACTCCCTCGGTAACGGGCCCTAGAGGTTTCTTGTGGTATTTGGGCTTTTGGTTTTCAAAAAGTGAATGGATAGGAGAGTCCTTGAATTGGGTTTGGATAAACCGCGTCCGACTATGTAATTGATGCATGTTTGCTATATCATTGATGGCAAGGATGTTGCGGAAGGTCGGAGTGGCATTGAAAATGAGTAGCTTGACCTTCTCTTCCTCCGGAATGTGGCCTGGTACCCTGATGGCCATCTGTCTCCACCTATCAGCATAGGTTGCAAACTCCTCATTGGGTTTCATTTTCTCGACCACTAAGTCTGTGAATGAATATTCGGTGCCGACCCTATCTTGAAACCGTTGAATGAACTTATCTTTCACTATCTTGAAGCTTTCGGCATCCTCTAGTGGCAGAGAGTAGAACCATTCAAGCGCGACCCCATCTAAGGATCGGCGGAATAGATACGCCATGAGGCGATAATCATACTGAAACTGGGCCGATTCATATAAAATGTCCCTCACATGGATAAAGGGATTACTGTTCCCATCATACTTACGGTAATTGGGAAGCTCGGATTGCGGAGGGAACCGGATGTTCTGGAAACTCGGGACCGGAACGTCTGCCAAGGATTGTGGGCCAACTCGCTTCTAGAGGAAGTCAAGTTGTTGTTGCATGGCTGCCCATTTATCGAGAAATTCCTACTCTTTGGATGGAGTAGAGATAGTGAAAGATGGAATTTGAGGAGCAGAGGGGTAAACAGATGGAGGGGGCGGCCCATAGGAAGGATATTGGGCCGAAGGATGACCCATATTAGTGTGAACTTGGGCTGCCCCTTGATGAGGGCGCATGAAATCATTCGGGCCGACAAGGACCTACGGCACTGATGGGCCAGACATGTGATGATCCGACATAGAAGAAGGAGGGACAATGGTCTTTCCCTTATCCAAAAATTGCTGGGCCGAACCAGAAGACTAGCCCATCTCCAGATTAGAGAATCTGAGGGTCCTAGGTTGGACCGGAGTGAGGTCAATGGGAATGGGCTGGATGGCGGACCCATCGGCCCTAGGCTGAGTAATGGAAGGATTGGTCTGACCTTGCATAATCGGGGAAGGTGGGGTGTTGGACCCCTGCATGGCCTGATAAACCGCCTGAAGTTGGGTCGGGTCTAATTGGGCCATCATTTGAAGAATAGAATTAGCGGAAGGAGGAAGAAGAGCTTGAGTGGATTGGGCGCCCTCCATAGGGATAGAGGACGAAGGAGGGATGGCCCCCTCTCTGGGTTGGAATGAGATAACCCTAGAGGGATCCTCTAGCAACCCTTGAGGAAAAGACTCCTCTTGGGAACGGGGAAGATCAAAAGAAGCCATGGTGGATTCAAAGAGTGGATTGAAGTAGGATGTGGAAGGGGAATCGCCCCTAGGTGATGAAGCTTCTAGAGGATGGAAGTAACTCCACATGCAACGGAAGACCTTAGAACAATGCAAACAACACACAACAAACACACAATAAGTGACTAAACTTAGATGATTTTAACAAAGACGTAAGTGAAAAAAAGATAACAACACTCAAGGTCAACCAAGTTACTTAGATGATGCAACAAGATTTTTGTGGTTTTCTCATTTAGAACCTTTGCGACTTGATTAAAATGTGCTCTCCAAAATAGGTTCCTAATAGGGGAAGGATATGTGGCTTGGTTGACTCTAAATGTAATCACTCCTTTACTTATGCAATCTTAGACACGAGGTGGGAAGTGGTACAACCGGCCCGGCGTCCGTATGGGAATCCACGGCTCGCGGGGACTTATGGAGGTCCTTGATGTGATTTTCTAGTCGACTCCAAGGAATATTGAGACGAGAGGTCCACACACCAAGGTAGGAAGATGCAATCTAAAGTATGAATATGTGAATGGCCCTATGTGCACCGGAGTGCATGCAAATTCTAACCTAAAATCTAGCAATCAAATATGCACACAATGATATGAATATGTGAACCAACCAAGGAGGAGACCAAATAGCATCCAAGCATGAAAATCATAGCAAAATATGCATAAATAAACTATACCTCGGGATGCGTACCTATCTGGAGTATGTGACGGTCTAGAACACCTACGCCAGAATAATGTGACGGCCCAAGACTGGACCATTAGATATAACATAACGCGTAAAGAGGCGACCGTCAGCATAGCTAGAGAACCAGAAACAGCAGAGAAATAAAGGGAAAATCTGAGGAAAACCAGAGCAACTTAGGGCAAACAAATGATAGCAGGTTTTTAACAGAGATTCAAAAGCACGATTGGCACTAGATGTCCCATCGTGATCGCCAAAAAATTCTGTTGGTTATAATGTGTCCCTTCTTTTGCAAGATGGGCTATGATGCCAACTATAATGAAGGTATGAGCAAATTATGGAATCAATCAACCCATGAACATGTGCAACATGAACCTAGGCAACCAGCATGAATGCTAGCATGGGCATGCTATCTCAATCAAAACTAAGCTAACCAAACAAAGAAAAACACACGCCGGGGTGTAGAATAAGGAGATAAAGAAAAACACACCGTATAGGTGGAACAAGCAAATAAGGAGAAAATATGAAGAAGGAGATAGCTAATGCCCAAACTAAAGAAAGATGTGATCGCCACTAAGGTAAAAACAAGCCAAAGACCTGGTAAATACCTTAGAATAGGAGGATGATGCACCCACCCACGGGAGAGAGAAAGCAACTAGGAAAACTGCAGCTCTGTCAGATGTAACGGTTGAAGACTGATGCGTCACAGATCTGTGACGGCCTCACGATAAGCTGCTACGGGAATATAATGCGTCTATGGTAGACCGTTAGAGCTTCTACAGAATAAAAATTGGGAATCTTTGATCTCCAAGCTTTCCAGTCGACCCGGAAGCTTGGGCCTCGTGCTAGGAGCTCTGTAAACCTGCAAAAGAGTGTAGATCACAAGAAAAACAACCCCAAATTAGCCCTTGGACAAAGTAGTATCAATAAATCAAAGAAACTTAAGAACATGCAAAAGGAAAGAGAAATACCAGGGAGGTTGGTTTTCTTAACTCCTCTGGGGCATTTTAAAAGATAGGAAGGATGTAAATGGATGCAGAAGATGTAAGAACGTGGTAGAGGAACAGGGACAATGCTATGATGCTTGGAAGAGGGAAAAGACACTAGAGAAGAAAACTTTGACTGAACTAAACCCTTGGAATCAATACTTCCTGGACTTTGGAAGTAGATGGACGTGGGAAGCAACTCTCCTTGGTTGGTTCTAGCTCCAGGATGCGGCAGCACTTCGACGCGAACTCCAGATGTCTCCTTCTCAAGCCATGAAGTCAAGGGTTCTATTTATAGACCCTCAAACTCTTCGGTCGAGTAGAGGATAATCCAGCTAGAAAGTAGAACGTTTTTTAGCAAACTCTTGAAGATAATACTCACAAGAGTCCCTAGAAACAAACAGAAGGTTCTAAGGATCAGATTTGAAGGAGAAATCCTCAGATCAAACTCTTAATTCTACTTAATTCGGCCACAGAGTAGCAGAGAAAGAGCAATTCTGCTAGAACTCTCTGTTTAACGTAACGGATGCACGATAGACCGCCACAGGGATGTAACGCCCCAGAAAGAGACCGTCACACAACCTTATCCACTGAAAGATAAGATCAACGGGCGAACTTTTCGAACACAGGACTCTAGATGAATGTAACGGTCAAAGATAGATACGTCACAATGAATGTAACGGCCGCATGATAAACCGTCACACCCAATGGATAGGATATGAGATAAGCTTTGAAAGAAGCCTTTGACTTAAGGACTATGGCATGATGTAACGGACCAAGGTAGATGCGTTAGAGGATTGTAACACGCCATCAAAGGACTGTTAGAGACAATGGGGTGCAAATGAAATGAAAATTTGCTAAGCTTCGTCCAGCGGAAAGAGGTAAGGAATCACACCCAACCAAGGAGACATGACCCATGAAATAGACCTCAAATTGACCAAGATATCCCCATAAGGGTGAACAAATTGGAGCATCATTTAAAATGAATAAGGAGAAGACCCAACTTATTGGCCATAAAACGGGTGCCAACAAGCCTGGTCGACACTAATTAATGAGCGCCCACTACCCCTGACGCTATTTCTTTCAGCATATTTAATAAATAACGCATTCTCAGACTTTAATTTGTAAAGTCTGTATGAGCATGATTCTAGGATCCCCATTTTTTTCTCTTAATTATCATGTACTCTGATCTTTAAAAATCCTCATAAACATCAAAGTACTTGGTGAGGACACCAGAGGTAGCCGTCGTTATCAGACACGTAGCACGACTCGAGCGACGCCGACCTCCTTGTGGCTAGGTGATAGCATGGAGTCCCCACCTGGGTATTGGATTTCTTTATGTTTATTACGAGTGTATTGGTGTGTATTTATTTGAGTATTTATGAGTGTAATGGGTCAAGTTTGTAAAATGGGTTACATTTCATGTAAGGAGCCCAATTTCCAAATTGGGCCTCCAAACTTTTTAAGAGCCCAATTGGGCCTCTCTCTCTCTTGTGGGCCTCTACACATGTGGGTCCAAAAGACTAGTCCAAGGCCCAAGATGGGCTTCTAGAAGACTTGGACCATTGGACCAAGGAGAAAAAGGTAGAGGATGCCCCATCCTTGTCCCCCACCTACTCTTAAAGGGGGGTGTCCCCTCCTTGTCCCCCATGCTTGCCCCCCACCTACCCTTGACCAATGTTAGTGGATGTCCTTTGGTGTTAGTGGATGTCCTTTGGTCTAGATCTAGGGTTTGAGCATTTAAGGTATCTTGTATTTGTGTGGAAGAATTAATGAAGAATTATTATGGAGAATATGGCCATGGGTGCACCCCCTCTCTCTCCCCCTTTCTAGTTCATCTTCTTCCTCCCTCTTCCTCCCTCTCCTCTCTTTCAGATCTAGGGCTGAAACCCTAAGATCCCTAGTGTATCTCCCTCCTCTACTCCTCCTCTTGCTGCTGCCAACGTTCACCGTCGCCGTTGCCGCCGTCCGTGCCTCCATCAAGCAACCATAGCCTCAACTCTCTTTGCTGCCCTGCAACTCGGAGTTCCTGGATAGCAGCTCGGTATTCAGGCTGGTATGGGAGATCCAACCATTGGATCGTGACGAAACTTTGAGGGTAGGTTTCCCCCATCATAGGCCATTCTCAGTTTAATTTTCACCCAGATCAGAACTCGTTTAGGCCCCTTCCCAGTACATTGTTATTCCATAATCTGCCTGCGAGCAGACCAATGTGATAGCCGGTGGTAGAAGAATTTTATCACCCTTTAAACGTGGTCAGAATTCTACAAATAACCTATGTGCGTGACCACCACTCTCGCCTATACCTCCACAAAAATCCCCAAGCCCTGAAACCTCCATCTGATCTTTGATCCAGCCCCATAAACTGGTAGCTTCTCGTCTACCCTGTGTGTTATGTATTTCGGGCCAGAGAACTCAGTCAGTTTGCAGAAGCTGTCATTTCCCTCTCCACCGTTGGACGGATCTGAAGCTCCCATAGGTCGAAGATCTTCGAGTCCTCTTCGGAACGGCACTATTCTCGTTTCTATCCAACATTGGGGCTGGTCGTGGCAGCCGATCTCGCCGGAGTGCGCAGGATTGTCCAGATCTGTCCCGAGGTTGGCCTGCAAAAAGGGGTCAACGGTAAAAGCCAACAAAAATACGTCGGAGAAGAACCAGCGACCGCCGCTCCCAGGGGTCGACCTCGGACCCTCCGCCAACGTCTCGGTGAACCTCCGCGTCTAGAAGCCTCCAAGACATTGGCATCCCTTTGGACGCCCGTACGTGCTGTCATATTCCCCGGAAGTTGCAGCTTCGGAACCGCCGCCTGCCACCGCCCGGAACCCGCTATCTTGCTGACCCGTCAACCCGAGATTGGTGCCCCCGGACCCCATGTGTCTCCTATTACCTCCCTGTGTGGAGTGGGCTGTAGTATCAATTCTGTATTTAATAATCATTGTTGTACCGGGAGTCACGGATCTCGGCCGGGACGTCTTCCCTACGCCCCGAGCGTGGAGGTACACCCACCTCCCTCTTTTGCATCTTGCTTAGTTAGTATACACTCTTAATGCCGCTGCATGTGAGTAGGTTATTTTCCTAGCTAGCTTGCGATACATCACCGTTGTGAGTTGTGAGTGCGATACCCATCCCGCAACTCGTTCCGAGCGCGAGAGTGAGCCGACCACTCGAGACTCAAAGCTGGTTACTCAACCGTGCAGATCACCGCGTTTCCCTCGCCGGGGATGATAGTGAGTTAGCACTTCTTATTTGGGGCATATCGCCTCTTCTGGAGTTCTTTAAGTGCCGAGTTGTTCGTGTTGTTGCTGGTCGCGTCATCCAACAAGTCGCGTCGTCTATTAGAAGTCCAAGGTCGCAACCCGTCCGTGTCGAGTCTCGTAGTCATCCCACATCAAATTGGTATCAGAGTCGGTTTGAGTCTAGGGTAGTCATTATTTTCAAAAAAAAATTGCTTTTTGGGTTACATTTCATCCCAATACTCCAGTATATCAAAAGATGTTACTAGAAGGTTAGGTTACGCCTATCTGAAAGGTAGCCCCTCGCGTCGAGTCAGATCTTCGGATTATAGCCTCCGCCACGTGCTGGAGATTGGGTTAAGTCTAGGGTCCTCAACTTGTATTGGTCCATCCATATAGGTCTAGTGAGTCACCCATAGTTCTCTTTGGGCCTCATTGCATGTCCACCCGTGGAGGTGCCCAGTACCATCGCCCTGACACTATGGGTGAACCCCGAGGTGCCAACCCGGGAGGCCGAACACTGGAGGAGTTGATGGCTCTACTCATGGACCGCATGGACAGGTCCGACCAGACTCTTAGGGAGCATACCGAGCGTATGGAGAGCCGATTCAAAGCCATGGAGGACCGCACTGAGGCCTCCGACCGATCTGTCCAAGGTCTGGTTGGAAGGCTAGAGAGTGTGGAGAGAACCCCTCACCGGGACCTACCCGGCATTCTTTCGGCCCCTCAGGAGCCTGTTGCCCAGCCCGCGCCTGCCGCCCAGCACGCACCTGCTGCCTAGCCCACACCACCTCGGGCTGAGGAGCAACGGCCACCTGCCCTCCATTTTGAGGACTATGAGTCCGACAACAATTACGAGGGAAATGGTCGGCGCAGGAGTGGTCACCGACCACACAGGGATGATGAGGATGAACGGATCCTCAGGACCGTCCGTGCAGACCCTCCCACGTTTGATGGGTCCAAACCTTTGGAACCCAAGATCTATCTTGATTAGGAGGCCAGCATGGACCGGTACTTTGAGTGGTTCGAGATGATGGACCACCGGAGGGTCAGGTATGCCAAGATGAAGTTGTTAGGGCAAGCACAGACTTACTGGAGCAATGTGGAGAGCTTGCTCTTTCAGCATCATGAACCTCCGGTAGGTTCTTGGGATGAAATGAAGGACAAGCTTAGGTGTAAGTACCTTCCTGCCACGTACCGTCAGCGACTTATTATAGGTGGCAGAGTCTCACCCAAGGGGACCGATCCGTGTCAGACTACATCGTGGAGTTTGACGAGTACTTTTTGTGATGTGGCATTACGGAGGAGAGCACCATTCTTGTATCGCACTTCCGTCGTGGTTTGCGGCCCCACTACCAATATGAATTATTTCGCCGCAATGTTACCACCTTAGAAGACGCATACCAGGTTGCTCTAGAGTTGGAGCAATTCGAGGCGGAGTTCGCTCCTGTCCAGCACCCGGGGTTCACTTATCAGCATGGGACCGACCCTCGTACCGCGTCTACCTCCTATAGCCTGTTTCCGGTGGCCCATCCCCTGGAACCCCCTCGACAGGACCCCACTGCTCCTAGGCACTGCACTTCCCCTCCGAGGGACCCTCCCCCTCGCCTGCAGGTACCCATCCCTTCCCCTCGACCTTATCAGCCCACCGTACCAGCTCGGCCTCTTCTTCTCACACTCCCAATCCATCGAGAGGACAAGGGTAAGGGGCCAATGATTGGTGGAACATCTCAGGGCACTGGGACACGAGACCGTTGCTACACTTGTGGCGGAGTTGGCCACTTTGCCAGCATGTGTCCCACCTGGGGAACACTTGTTATTGCCGACACGCCGGCCCGTGACCCCACCCACGAGTTGGTGCCAGTCAGTTATGAGCCGGACAAGGAATTGACCGAGGAATTCTTTGATGAGCTGTTGGAGGGCGAGCAGGTCAACGTCCCTGGTACCCAATATCAGGATGGTGTAGTCAGGTGCATCCTTACCCAGCCGCAGGTGAGTGACGACTGGCGTCGCACCACCATATTTCATACATTTTGTAGGCTAGAAGGGAAGGCTTGCAAGGTGATTATTGATAGTGGGAGCTGCATCAATGCTATCTCCACAGGCACCGTCAAGCGCCTTGGTTTGACGCCCGTGGATCACCCCGCACCCTATAGAGTTTCTTGGGTGGATTCCACTTCCATCTCGGTCAGACTGCGGTGTCTGGTGCCGCTGCAGTTCCAGGCATACCGTGATGCGATATGGTGTGATGTACTACCTATGGAGGTGGGTAGTATCATCCTTGGTAGGCCTTGGCTCTTTGATCGAGATGCCACCCTTCATGGCAGGTCGAACACTTGCACCTTCGACCATGGTGGCCAAAGGATTACCCTCCACCCCGTCCAGCCAAAGGACCCGTCTGTCCAAGGACCAGCTGTCCCCAGTACTGCGACCTCTCCTAGTCAGGGGAAAGCCGGTCCACCCGCGTTGTCCTCGACACAGGCCTCCACCTCTTCGACTGCTCCTAGCATAGTAGACCCTCCACCCAGGAGGTTGATGATGATCAGTCCGAGAGAGATGGAGCAGGAGGTGACCGGGGGTAACCCCATTCTAGCTGTTGTTGTCCGGGGTGTAGAGGATGTCGCCCCTAGGTCTGAGGATGAGCATCCCCTAGAGATAGCCGCAATATTGCGGGAGTTTTCCGATGTCTTCTCAGAAGACCTCCCTGGAGGCCTTCCACCTATGAGGGACATCCAGCATGAGATCGACCTCGTCCCAGGCTCATCTTTGCCCAACCTTCCCCATTATAGGATGAGTCCCACGGACCATGCCGAGCTTCAGCGGCAGGTCGAGGAGTTGATGAGTCGGGGATCCCTTAGGGACAGCAAGAGCCCTTGCGTCGTTCCTGCTTTATTGGCCCCGAAGAAGGATGGCACATGGAGGATGTGCGTTGATAGCCGTGCAATCAACAAGATCACGGTGAAGTATCATTTTCCCATTCCCCGATTGGATGACTTGCTAGACATGATGTCGGGAGCCACTATCTTTTCAAAGATAGATCTTTCGTAGTGGCTATCACCAGGTGCGGATCAGGCCTGGAGATGAGTGGAAGACGGCATTCAAGACCAAGGATGGTCTTTATGAGTGGTTGGTTATGCCTCTTGGGCTTTCCAATGCCCCTAGCACCTTCATGCGGTTGATGACCCAGGTCTTACGCCCTATGATAGAGGTCTTCTTGGTCGTCTACTTTGATGACATTCTTATCTACAGCCGCACTAGGGAAGACCACTTAGACCATCTTAGACAGGTCTGCATTGTGTTGAGGACGAGAGAGTCTATTCGCCAACCCGAAGAAATGTGCTTTCATGTCTGATCAGATCACTTTTCTCGGGTTCATTGTGTCGAGGATGAGTCTCCGCTGATTCGGAGAAGATTAGGGCCATCAGGGAGTGGCCCGAGCCCCGCACACTCCACGATGTCCGGAGTTTCCATGGCTTAGCGACGTTCTATCATCGCTTCATTCGTGGCTTCAGTTCATTACTGCCCCGATCACTGATTGCATAAAGAAGGGGCATTTGTATGGACTAAGTCGTAGCCACGACATTTCAGGACATTAAGGAGCGCATGACCCAGGCACCTGTCCTTGCACTACCTGATTTTTCTAAGGTGTTTGAGGTCACCTGTGACGCTTCTGGAGTGGGGATAGGTGGAGTGTTGAGTCAGGAGTCCCACCCCATTGCATTCTTTAGCGAGAAGCTTAACGATGCCAAACTGTGCTATTCCACTTATGATAAGAATTTTACGCAGTCATCCAGGCATTGAGGTATTGGAGGTATTATCTTTTGCACCAGGAGTTTGTCCTCTTTTCTGATCATGAGGCCTTACGATTCCTCCATACCCAGAAAAAGCTGAACGCTCGTCACAGTCGTTGGGTGGAATATCTCCAGGAGTACACCTTTGTGCTTAAGCACAAGGCAGGGGCAGAGAATAAGGTGGCCGACGCACTGAGTTGTCGGGTGATGATGTTGACCACCATGAGTGTGGAGGTGGTAGGGCTAGAGGCTGAAGGACGCTTATGTTGACTATCCAGACTTTGGTCCGATCTATGCCGTCCTTCAGGCTGGTCCCTCGCGTGATTATAGCGAGTTTGTGCTACAGGAGGGTCACCTATTCCGGGGTGACAAGTTGTGCATCCCACGGACTTCTGTTCGTGACTTTCTTACGTGGGAGATGCACGCGGGAGGTCTTGCTGGCCACTTTGGCCGGAACAAGACCATAGAGGCGGTTGAGCATCGATTCTATTGGCCTAGCCTAAAGAGGGATGTTGCTCGTATTGTGGCCCAGTGCCGCATTTGTGCTATGGCCAAACAGAGGAAGCAAAATACCGGCCTCTATACTCCCCTTCCCGTCCTGAATAGTCATGGCAGGACATTAGCATGACTTTGTGTTAGGATTGCCCCGCACCCTCCGAAAGCATGACTCGATCTTTGTGGTTGTCGACCGGTTCTCCAAGATGGCATTATTCATCCCATGCTCCAAAACCTCGGATGCCTCTAGAGTTGCCCGTCTATTTTTTTCACATTGTGTCTCCAGGTTCAGACTCTCACGCACTATAGTGTCCGATAGGGATGTGCGCTTCACTAGCTATTTCTGGAAGACCTTATGGCACATGATGGGCACCAAATTGAAATTCTCCACTGCATATCACCCCCAGACCGATGGTCAAACTGAGGTTGTCAATAGGAGTTTGGGGGATCTTCTTAGGTGTTTGGTCCGAGATCGAGTCAGGGATTGGGATTTGGTCTTACCCTTAGCAGAATTTGCCTACAACGATTCTGTCAATTGGTCTACAGGCATGAGCCCCTTTGAGATTGTCACTGGTCGTAGACCTAGGAAGCCTATAGACTTGGTCCCATCTCCCATCCAGTCCCGTGTGTCTGAGTCAGCTGAGTCCTTTGCCACTCATATTAGACAGTTGCATGAGCATATACGTCGTCACATTGAGTCCAGCAACGCACGATACAAGGAGTTGGCTGATGCCCACAGGCACCATCCGTGAGTTTCAGGAGGGCGATTATGTTATGATCAGGGTTAGACCTGAACGGTTTCCCTCGGGAGCCGTGAAGAAGTTGCACGCTCGCGGTGCTGGTCCCTTTCGAGTGGTGAGACGAGTCGGATCAAATGCATATGTTGTGGACTTGCCAGAGGATTACGGGATTAGCTCCACTTTCAATGTTTCGGATCTAGTCACCTATAGGGACCCAGCGGTGATACCCAGTGAGCCCTTTGAGCCGTCTCCACCCCTTGTGAGCGACACCACCCCAGAGTGTCCACCTCCAGCCTTGTTACCTCAGCAGCGAGAGCAGATAGAGTGTATACTGGATGAGCAGGTAACGACTACTCGAGGTGGAGTGTACCAACGCTATCTGGTGCGGTGGAGGGGACGGCCCGCGTCCGATGACACTTGGATCACCCGGGCAGAGTTACAGAGGATAGATCCAGATCTGTCTGGATCGATACCAGAGCGATCAGGACCCCTACTCGACAGGGTCGAGCTTCTCCCACCGGGGAGAATTGGTGAGGACACCAGAGGTAGCCGTCGTTATCAGACACGTAGCACGACTCGAGCAACGCTGACCTCCTTGTGGCTGGGTGATAGCATGGAGTCCCCACCTGGGTATTGAGTTTCTTTATGTTTATTACGAGTGTATTGGTGTGTATTAATTTGAGTATTTATGAGTGTAATGGGTCAAGTTTGTAAAATAGTTTACACTTCATGTAAGCAGCCCAATTTCCAAATTGGGCCTCCAAACTTTTAGGAGCCCAATTGGGCCTCTCTCTCTCTTGTGGGCTTCTACACATGTGGGCCCAAAAGGTTGTTCCAAGGCCCAAGATGAGCTTCTAGAAGACTTGGATCGTTGGACCAAGGAGACAAAGGTAGAGGATGCCTCCTCCTTGTCCCCCATGCTTGTCTCCCACCTACCCTTGACCAATGTTAGTGGGTGTCCTTTGGAGTTAGTGGATGTCCTTTGGAGTTAGTGGATGTCCTTGGGTCTAGATCTAGGGTTTTAATATATATAGCCTCTTGTTGTATTTTGGTAGAACTAATGAGAAAATTTGAAGAGAATATTACTTGGTGCACACCCCCCTCTCCCCTTGAGTTCTTGAGTGTGCTTCCTCCTCCCACCTCCAATCTCCTCTAGATCTACTCCTAAATCCTCTATCTCCCTCAAATATCTTTCTCTTACCTTCTTCCTCTATCTAGTGTGAACGTTCACCGCCGCCGCCACCGTCCGTGCCGCCATCAAGCCACCATAGCCTCAACTCTCTTTGCTGCCCTGCAACTCGAGTTCCTGGACAGCATCTCGGTGTTCAGGCGGGTATGGGAGATCCAACTGTTGGATCGTAACGAAACTTTGAGGGTAGGGTCCCCCCATCATTGGCCATTCCCAGTTTAATTTTCACCCAGATCAGAACTAGTTTAGGCCCCTTCCAGTACGTTGTTCTTCACCCCCACAATCTGCCTGTGAGCAGACCAGTGTGATAGCCGGTGGTAGACGAATTTTCTCACCCCATAAACATTGTCAGAATTCTACAAAAGACCTATGTGCGTGACCACCACTCTCCCCTCTACCTCAAAAAAATCCCCAAGCCCTGGAACCTCCATCTGATCTTTGGTCCAGCCCCATAAACCGGCAGCTTCTAGTCTGCCCTGTGTGTTATGTATTTCAGGGCAGAGAACTCAGTCAGTTTGCAGAAGCTGTCATTTCAGCTCCACCGTTGGACGGATCTGAAACTCCCATAGGTCGAATATCTTCGAGTCTCTTCGCAACGGCGCTGGTCTCGTTTCGATCCGACATTGGGGCTGGTCGTGGCGGCCGATCTCGCCGGAGTGCGCAGGACTGTCCAGATCTGTCCCGAGGTTGGCCTGCAAAAAGGGGTCAACGGTAAAAGCCAACAAAAATACGTCAGAGAAGAACCAGTGACCGCCGCTCCCAAGGGTCGACCTGGGACCCTCCGCCAACGTCCCGATGAACCGCCGCGTCTAGAAGCCTCCAAGAGATTGGCGTCCCTTTGGACGCCCGTACGTGCTGTCCTGTTCGCCGAAGTTGCAGCTTCGGAACCGCCGCCCGCCACCGCCCGGAACCCGCCATCTTGCTGACCCGTCAACCCGAGATTGGTGCTCCGGACCCCACGTGTCACCTATTACCTCCCTGCGTGGAGTGGGCTGTAGTATCAATTCTATAATTAATAATCATTGTTGTACCGGGAGTCACGGATCTCGGCCGGGACGTCTTCCCCATGCCCCGAGCGTGGAGGTACACCCACCTCCCTCTTTTGTCATCTTGCTTAGTTAGTATACACTCTTAATGCCACTGCATGTGAGTAGGTTATTTTCCTAGCTAGCTCGCGATACATCATCGCTGTGAGTTGTGAGTGCGATACCCGTCCCGCATCTCGTTCCGAGCACGAGAGTGAGCCGACCACTCGAGACTCAAAGATGGTTACTCAACCGTGCAGATCACCGCGTTTCCCTCGCCGGGGAGGACCGTGAGTTAGCGCTTCTTGTTTGGGGCATATCGCCTTTTCTGGGGTTCTTTAGGTGTCGAGTTGTTCGTGTTGTTGCTGGTCGCTTCATCCAACAAGTCGCGTCGTCTATTAGAAGTCCAAGGTCGCAACCCGTCCACGTCGAGTCTCGTAGTCGTCCCGCATCAGTACTACCATTCATGCTATTCTTAAAGAAATGAATTGGGCTTTGTATCTGGGAACGTACTTGCCTGATGCCTGATGCTATGTATATAAGAAAGAAATAGCGTCTGCTTGAGCAGACGTGGATTACAGAATTAGCGCGTCCTCACAGAGACACTAATTCTTGTTAAATTTATAAAAATTGAAATAATTTGAAAATCGTGAATTGACGTCCGTCACATGGACGCTATTTAAAGATACGGTGCCTCCTTACATGGATGCGAATTACAAATAATTTTAATTGATTACTAAAAATTCTAGAATTGGCGCCTCTTTAAAGAGACACAAATTTATGAATCAACGCCCTCCTGCTTTAAAGATATTTCTTGTCAAACAATTTTATCAAGTTTTGACCCATACCTCGGGTCTATTGGCACTGCTGTCTCATGGCCGAGATGGAGTCCCTGTTTCACGAGTTTTCATGCTGTCACCTTATTTCTTGGAGATTGAATGACCCTCCCTCGGATATTCCTTCCGCCGGATTAGAAGTTCTTTCTCTAAGGCCTCCGTGAGTCTCCGCTAGCCTTGGAATCTCTCAAGGCAGTCGAGCAGGTTGTACCCTAAAAACTCTGGAAACCATGACTTGTCATGTCACTCTGAAGAAACATGACACCCTAGCCATCATAGAGCGATGTTCTGGTGTTCCGTGAGAGTCCTATCACTATATGGAATTGGCAACCAGTACAATTGACGCCATATAGGAATTAGCGTCTGTCACAGGTGATGCGATTTCCTTCGTGTCCTTTACTATTCACAGAATGGGTGACCACCACAGTGGACGCGTATTCTTTAATTGGCGACGGCCTGAGTGGACGCCAATTGTCCCAGATTCATGAGTGTCATGTTTTCATGAGAGATTTATCGCAAAGTTATCTCTACATAAGTTCTACCCTTGAATTCCTTAAATCTACCTTAATGTTCCTACAATGGCTTATTCCTTTGGAACTCTATTGGCTATAAACTATAGTGGATGTCTAGATAAATACATGACTCAATGCCTGGAATAAATGGGGCCCGATCTGGTCCTGAGAGGAGCACCCGAAAGTACTTGTGCCCATGGGAGATATATTGACCACGATGTGGCATTACACCGAAGTGCATGACTTTCTAGATTAAATCTATGGCATTCCACATCTCGTACTTCACTTGACATGACATGATGTGACTTGCGTGGCCCGGAATGGGTATTTACTTACTGCATTAAATAGCCAAATCTCGTGATATGACTTGATAGTACACACTTGATATCCTTGATGACGTTGCACGATTCGTCTTGAAATTTTGCTAGTTATCTTTATTATTTCTTGTTATTCCACTATCGATATTATCTTGCATTCATACATAGCTAATTGCATTTCATATAACATGTAATCTACTTAAAGCAAGCTTGTTCTTGAGATGTAATCCCTACTAAGTGTTCGGTCACCCAGTGTTTCCCTCAAATTTTTCAGGTAATTCTGATGACGAGGCTCAATCAGATGGGGATGGCCAAGAGTGATGAGCATAGAGTCGGTCCCGAATGTCGCTTGTTATCATCGAGTCAAGTCTTTCTAATTTTCTTGAGTCCTTATTGTAATTTTCTTTTTTTGAGTCTAGTGGTTATGGAATAATTGCAAATTTGGAAGTTGTACTTTGGAATATTAAGTTTGATGAATAAAATGTACTTGGTGATTTCTATTTTAGTGCACTCTATCTTTTGTGTCGAATTACCTCATGCTCTAATTGACATGAATGATATAAACTCATCTTGCAATCTTGGGTTCCTTCCGCGCTCAGGGCGTGACAGTTTTTGTGGTATCAGAGCTTAGGATTTCAAGTTACCTAGGTTACCAAAGTCCAAGGATAAGTTTCATTCCTTTTACCCGATGAGATGGGTAGAGCCATGGGTTAAGTCAGTATAGGAAGATAAAACCTATAGTTAATCACATATTAATTTAACTATTTAAAATCTTGTAGGATCATGGATGCCGAACGAGCCCAGTGGCGTGACATGAAACGGACTGTTCAAGGCCTCACCCAGGTGTTACAAAAAGTGGCACAAGGTGGTATGAATCGTGGAGCGAGAGACCTCCACAGGAGCTTTAGAAACATGAACCCGCCAAAGTTCACCGGCTCGTCCGACCTGGATGACGTCGAGAACTGGATGAAGGAGATCGAGCGCATATTCCATGTGATGCAATGCACGGACGAGGAGAATATTTTACTAGCCACTTTCCAGTTGGATCGGGATGCTCGGTTCTGGTGGGAGTCAGTGGAAGCCACATTGCCACATGACCATATAACATGGGGCGAGTTCGTGGATCATTTTAATAACAAGTATTTTTCTGATTGGATTCAGGAGAAGAAAGCCGCGGAGTTTGTCGCGCTCAAGCAGCGGAGTTTATCAGTGGCCGAGTATGAGGCCAAATTCTCTAGATTATCCCATTATGCACCACACCTAGTGCATACGGAAAAGATGAAGGCTCGTAGGTTCTTAAATGAGATTAAACCCCAATATATTACACAATTGGCCCCAATGGATGTGCAAGTCTTTTCGGAGATGGTTAGGCGAGTACAGTTACTAGAAGACGCCACGGAGCTGTCCAACAAGATCCGTGGGAGAGATAAGAAGGAACACGTTACAAGTTCTAGTTCTTTCAAGACCTCATCTACCAAGACGAGGTCTAATGGTGGGGACGATCACTCCAAGGTGAAGAAGTTCAAGAAGAACGACAAGCCGTTCTCTATTACCACCACACCCTTTAAGGAGGTTTGTAAGCATTGCGATAAGGCTGTACACAAGGCCGAGGAGTGTTGGAAGAGATTGGGAGCTTATCTCTGTTGCGAGAGCCGTGATCACCGGATTCCCGACTTCCCCCTATTAAATGAACAAGCTAACAACAAAAAGCGCCAAGTAAAGAAGTAAGGCCGACTCCAAGCATTGCAAGAGGCGGAACCAAGTGAAGGAGGAATCGTGGAAGGTACACTGACTATTAGTTCCAAGACTGCACATGTCTTATTTGATATCGGTGCTACTCATTCATTTGTTTCAAAAAGATTTCCTGCTTCATTATCTATGGAACCTACTTGGTTAGAAATTAATCTAGTTATCTCTACTCCTCTTGGAAGCGGATCTGAAATTACACACCATTACCCAGATAGTGAAGTCCTAGTTGAAGGGCATAATCTACCTGCTGATCTAGTATGCCTAGGCATGGAAGGGTATGATGTCATATTAGGCACTGATTGGCTATCTACACACAGGGCAGTTATAGATTGCCGAAAGGGTAGAGTAACTTTTAATGATAACCCGAAGCTTGTCTACACTAGTCCCCGGAGTAGTAACAAGTCACCCCTCATTTTGGCTCTTTGAGCTAGTAAACTTATAAGGAAAGGTTGTATGGCTTTCCTTGCCCTTGTAACTATAACGGAGGTTAAGGAATCGAAGCTAGAAGATATCCGCGTGGTTAGGGATTTTCTCGATGTATTTTTCGAGGATTTGCCCAGTCTACCCCAAGAAAGGGAAGTGTCTTTTACAATTGACCTCGTCCCTGGTGCTGGCCTTGTTTCAAAGGCACCTTATAGAATATCCCTTGCTGAACTAAAGGAGCTAAAGGTATAATTGATGGAGCTCTTGAAGAAAGAATTTATTAGGCCGAGTACTTCCCTGTGGGGGGTGTCCGTCCTGTTTGTCAAGAAGAAGGATGGATCCATGAGGCTGTGCATAGATTATCGGCAGCTAAATCAACTCACTATCAAGAACAAGTACCTGCTGCCGAGGATCAACGAATTATTTGATCAGATTTCTGGAGCTCAATATTTTTTGAAGATTGATCTCAGGTCGGGATATCACCAATTGAGAATTAAAGAAGGGGATATTTTCAAGACGGCATTCAGGAATAGGTATGGGCATTATGAATTTACTATTATACCTTTTGGACTAATGAATGCCCCTATAACCTTTATGCAGTTGATGAACAGCATATTTAGGCCTCATCTGGATCAATTTATTGTGGTGTTCATTGATGATATTTTGATATATTCCAAGTTTGAGGAAGACCATGAAGAGCACTTAAGGATTGCACTACAATTATTAAGGGGCAATTAGCTATATGCAAAGTTCAGCAAATGTGAATTTTGGCTTGAGGAGGTATGTTTCTTGGGGCATGTAATTTCAAAGAAAGGAATTTTCCTAATGCCCACCTGAACGCAACATCGTTCAAACTGAACAATCTCTCGGTTCACACACAGTCCCTTTCTACTGCTCCTCCCGAGCCAGGGGAAAACTGTAACCTTAGCACAATAATATGGTCAGTGGCACCACCAAAAGCACCGAGTTCCAAACTCTCCTGAGTCATGTCAAGCCAAGCTCTATCCACATCCATCACATTGCTTATCTAGTCCCTAACATCATGTCCGTCAGACAACCGGTGCACTAAACCATACATTGTCAGGGTGCTTAGACAACTCAATTAACTCCTTCGGTTACACACGACAACCATATAGAATCTCACCCTTAGCAACACACCCCCGGACCTACATCTAGATCATTCACCTTGACAGGGCCAGTCAAATCACCGTTTCAACTCCGAGCAACACCTACCGGTGTCTCATGCCCAACGGAAACCACTTAAACCCGAGGACAATGCCTCGAACCACATCAAACCTTAAGCACACCTGATCGAGTCACATTCCAAGTCATTTTTCCACAACCTCCAACTAAGCTTCCACTAGGTCCCTGATAAGCGCTATATTTCATATCATAAGTTGCATTACATTCATCACTTTTGAGCATTTAATGAGTATAGTTGTCCATTAATGTGAACAAAACTCATTCTCACACATTATTTGAGTCTGTGTTTATTTTACCACCAATTTTGAGTAAAAATGACAATGTGAGATTTAATTAAGAAATTACGTAACTATTTTGGATCAAGAACATTGATTATTTTACTTTTTTTGAATTTATAGGAATGAGCGACCGAGATCTGAGCGCTATTTAATGAACGCCCTTCTACAAGGGCGCAAATTCAATAAACTGTGACAGTTTGACGGATGCCCATTTATTTTGATCAGAAAATAGAAAGAAAAAGGAAAAGATTAAGCGACGGTTTGAAGTGTCGCCCATTGAAGAAATTGCGACCGCTTACGCGGGCGCTAAATCCTGATGTACGGAAAAGATAAAATACTGGAAAAATATTAAAATAAGGAATAAAGGAATTTGTGCCCGATTGAGGAGTCGCTTATTAAGGAATAAACGACATTGAGGAGGTCGCTATTTTCAGTCTGAACCAGAAATGGAACTCGATCACGATTATCTTCTACTTTTTGAGCTTATCTCCTCTTGTTTGGGGAAAGGAGGACTCTAAACATGGCAAGAGACCTACTTTGATCAATTCTTGATGCTGATAAGGTGGATTCAAGCAAAATATGGAGAGATTTTCGTGAGTTTTATCTGAACCCTATATAAACTGACTAAGAGCAGACCGATGGAAGTGTTAGCCTTTTCTTCTAGCCTAGTTTGCATGCCCTTCTGGTCGTCTTTTTCAGTTGCTTTCTTCTACAAAGTTCTTCATTTTTAAGTTCTCTGTAATTTCTTCTTATTTATATTCTACTAATTCCCTCCCGTTTTTAAGCTATTCTTAGTTTTTCAAAGCTCCATCTCTGTATTTTTACTGTTCACCCATTTTCACCCAACTTTGTTCTTCCTCTGTTTTCTTCTTCTTATGCTCCTCTTTTCATCATCGTCTCTTCATAAAAGTTCTTCATCTTTCTCAGATATAGATTTTCTTCTTCTTCCTCTTTCTCCAACTCTCTACCGTTTTCAAGTTATTAATTATTTTTCAAAGTTCAATTTGTTAGGCTTTTACTGTTCATCCACTCAGATAGACCTCTATTCTTCCTAGTTTTTCACCCTCTTCCCTTCGTCTCTCTCTCTGTGTTCTTCAGCAATCTTCTTTGTCTTTTGTAGATATACAACTTTCATTTCTTTCACTTCTTCTAATTCCTTATAATTTTTAAGTTACTCTTCTTCTAATCACCCTCTATTTTCAGTTTAGTTTACTGTGTTTTCTTCACTTTTCCACCGTAGCCCTCTCTATCTCTCTATTCATCTCCACACATATTTTGTTTTATTTTTCTTCTTCTTCTATCTATATCTCCCTCCACTATTTTCCTCACACATCGACGACGGAGGGAGATATCTAACAACTAACTGAACGTGGGTCATTTCTTGTAAAGGCTGTCACGTTATTGTGACCCAAGTTTAGCTCCATCTGCGGATAAGGTTTCTCACACGCTTTTAAATTCTCAACAGAGCATTAAAGAAGAAGGTGAATTAACTCCCACCTTTTTCTGGGTTTTTGTCCATTTCCTTGCTGTCATTCATATGTTGATAACTACTTGTGTGATCAGGCAGGTACTATTATCATTCTTAGAATATCGAGTCCTGGATATATTATTATGGGAATAATATATGACAATATCTTCAGATGAAATTACTTCGCTGGGCTGTGGCAGATGGGCGAGGGGTGACGGAAGTGGATGCATACACTGCAAAGCTGATGTGCAGCAGCACGTAGTTTGCCCTCCTTTGAAGTGTGGCGTTTCATGGGCTACTACCTTTTTCTTCCGACAGAGCTGTAGCTGTAAGATGCCCAGGATTCCTTCTCTCTTTTGGTATTTATATAGCTCATCTAACCTCATTGATTCGGGCATGTGGCGTGGGGGAAGTTGCAAAGCACATTTCAGAGTGGTTCACTTGAAGCAGGTCTGAGTAATAGATGGTAGGTTAAAAGCATCTCAAACGTTTGGATAGTCTTGTCGTATTTTGCATCGAAGGTGGATCTGTTGGGACGCTAAAGGGTGATCTAGAGGGGGGTGAATAGATCAATCACCCGTTAAAAAATTACTGCAGCAGAATCAAATGCGGAATGAAAACTTCTACTAAACAGATAGTGGGCACAATGCGAATGCCACCCAGAACAGATGAAGAACCGTCCTAAGCATTCATCTACTGTGCGAAGATAGAAATATAGAATCTAGGCAAACCATAAAACAATCACAGTAGACAAAGGCTTTTAGGTGGTTCGGTCCTCCAGACCTACATCCACCCCACACTCAACCCGAGTGTGGCTTACTGCTGACTCACAGCTTGAACAGCTGGGCATCACAGCTTGCCTTACAACCGCTGGGCAACACAGCTTGCCGTCCGAGGAATCCTCCTCACCCCGCTGAGCAACATAGCTTGCTGTCCAGTGGACTCCTCCACTGCAAACCGCTGGGCAATACAGCTTAGCTGTCCAGAGGCAGCACCTCTGCAATCCGCTGACTAACAGCTTGACAAAGGAAGTTCAAAAGAAAACAAAAGATGGGAGTAAACAGCATCGGAAAGCTGTAAGCACTAAGCACAGAATATGGCTCTTAAAGAGCTGACTGGAGAGGATCTGATCCAACTTCCAGCAAGAAAAGATCTCCCTCGATCTCACTCTCTTTCTTCACTCTCTCTCTTCTCAACTCCTTCACGTCTGCTTCTCTCCTCTTTTCTTTCTCTTCACACTCTGCTCGAGCTCTCTATCTCTCACTTTTTCTCTTCTGCTTCTTCTCTCTTTCTTTTCTTCTTCTTCTGCTGGATCGTGGAAGCTCTCTCTCCTTCTAATTCTTCTCTCAGCTTCTGCTCCCTGGCTTCGATCATGATCAGCCTCCATCTGAAGACGAAGGCTCCATTACATACCAACAGCAGCAGTAGCCAGGGCGCGTGTGGCTTCCACAGTTCACGCCCTAAGAATTCGGACCACGTGGCAGCATCCAGCAGGCTGTCAGAACACGTGTCCTCATCTGGGCACTCTCCTAATCTTCGGATCACGTGCCCAGCACCAGTACGCTCAGCAACTGGAGTTAGATGGCGTCAACCCACTTGCTCCAAGGAGTTGACGCAGCCTTCAGAGATATTTTATCAGCAAAGGCTCAAGTCTGCTGCGTTGACGCTTCCAACCTGCAATGTTGACGCATCAGAGTAATCCAGTAAGCTTCTTTCTTGATTATATGAACTACAGCATCCACGCCACTTGATCAAGGCGTTGACGCATTGGTGTCCAGTGATCAATGTCTTCAGTATATAGGCGTGCTGCATCGACGCTGCTAGCCCATAGCGTTGACGCAGTGGTGTTCCAGCAGCTAATACTTTATCTTGTTTGCTTGCTGCATGGACACTACCAGGCCGTGGCGTTGACGCGGTGATGTGTTCCAGCAGCTAATACTTCTACTAGTATACTTGCTGCGTGGACGCTGTGGTCATTCTGCGTTAACCCTGCACACACAAAATCTTATAATCATATCATAGAATAAGTGGTTATTTAAATCATATAACACTGAGTGTATATATTCTAAAACAGCAAATGGGAAAGTATGTACACTGAGAGAGTGTAGAGACTTGGAAGTCTTCTTGTGAGCTCAGTGTATATACTTCCCAATGACTAGACTTCAGGAGATGAAGACCAAAGTGCAGACATCACGCTAGTACAGACTTGATCAAGAAACTGGCTGTACAGACTTCAACATAGCTGCGATGTACAGGCTTTGACAAAGCAGCATTGTACATACTTGAAAGTTCAAGGCCACGATGTATAGACTTTCAATGAGGAAGCATTGTGTAGACTTGGGAAGTCTAAGCCAGTGTACAGACTCTGCCTCAACAATGAAAGGGCAACACAGATGTACAGAGTTGGCCAAACACTTGAAGATAGGCTATACAGACTTGAAACTTAATGCAAAGGCCAATGTACATACTTCTAAATGCTTATGCATTGTATAGACGTGTTGAGGCTCAAGCAGTGTACAGACTTCGAAGATCCACTGTGGATGTACAGACTTGATCATCCAGCAATGTATAGGCTTTCAATGTGAAGACTTGAATATGTGAAAGCTACAGTGAATGAGTGTACACACTTGACCAGATCAATTGCAATTCGGATGTACAGACTCTGAGGTTCAAAGCCAACGGCTGTACAGACTTAGAATATTAAGACTGATGTACAGACTTCATGCGTTGACGCTGTACACTTGAGAATGCTCACAGCGTTGACGGTGCATGAGACGTAGGCTGTACAGACTTAGAAACCAATGCACACGGCTGACAGACATGAAGTGAACTTGAATGAACATGATGTACAGACTTCAAAATACTATAGACAATGTATAGACTTTCCAAGTGAAAGGCTGTATAGGCTTGAGCACAGAAGCTCTGTACAGACTTGATCAAACAAGGTCCAGTGTATAGACTTGGTGGACTGACTCCAATGTACAGACTTGCACATGCGAGCTACAGTGACAACGTTTAGACTTCACGCTGTACAGACTTAGTCAAATGCATGAGACGCTTACTGACCAGTGAGTTGACGCAATGATCCCATGCGTCAACGCATCATGCAATACGCATGCAAACTCATGCATTCAATGCTGTATATCAGACACAGTCCTATGCAATCAAATCAGCAGCCTTATTCAAAACACAATATCATAATGCACTGACTGTGTTGCAATCATCAAAATAAAATCAGCATGCTATCATCAAAACACAATGCACATGCTTGTGCCTAAGAGGCACAACATTCTCCCCCTTTTTGATGATGGCAACACAATGTGACAGTGAGTCACACACAAGATTTTCTCCCCCTTTGACATGATCAAAAAGAGAAAAACAGTAAAAGTAAGAGTGCAAAGTGCATTATGTATGCAAATTCCTCTAAAACATTCTCCCCTTGAATGTAAGACTCCCCTAAATTATTTCTCCCCCTAAATAATAGCTCCCCCTTTGAGAAGGAATATGAACAGATAAACAAGGAAGAGAAGGTAGGAGGGTCACATGACAACAGCTGAATCATAGGTTCAGAAAGGAAGCATGATTATAAACAACTGTTAAAGTATAAGAATCAGCAACATACAATTTTCAAAAATTCAGGTTTAACAGTGATAAATCTGGAGTAAAACACCTGACCCTTGAAAAAGAGTTTATAGACTCCATTTATAGCAATGAATCTAGGGCACATGGTATTCATAGATAAGTCTGAAATAATACCCTTTTGTGATTAAACAAGGAAATTCAAGAGAGGCAACTTGAACATGTATTGATAAAAAACAATTTTCACTCATTGACTTTTGATTTTTCGAAAGGTTACAGCAGTTTGATTTTCACTTTTGTATTTTTCAGAACCTGAACTGAGTAAATAGATCAGTGGCATTTATGCTGTTGACATTAGGTGTACACCTTGATCAGAGGCAGGTACCCCCAGTTACTAGGCATAAACTACTAGACCTATTTCAGATCAAAACCTACAAAGAGTAGTCTTCACTTTTGACATTAAGGGTACACCTTGATTAGAGGCCAATACCCTCAGTTACTTGGTGAGGACTCCCCCTATAGATTTGACCCTTTGAATAGAGATATTCTGAAGCACTTCATGACTATGAGTTCTCCTGCTTCATTGGAGGAGATCATAATTTCTCAGTGCAATTCAGCCATTACTCTGTCACTATGTTCAGTTCATAGCATTTATGATCTTATTTACTGCTGCCCTTATCTCTTTTAGAGTGATTGAAAAAAAAATCAGTACACACTCTTATTAGCCTGTTCTAGACATATCCAGTTCAACACATTTAGGCATTACAAAAACTTTTTCTATTTTAGCATGAGACAAAGATTAAGAGCTATAAAAGTTTTTCTTTTATCTCAGATTTTGAAGGCAGACATTTGACTCTTCAATTTATAAAGGTTAAACCTTTAGTTCTTTTCAATTTGTGAGAGTGATTCTTATAAAAGAGCAATTGAAATAATCACAACTCAATGTACTAAACCAGAAACAGAACTGTAGTTCAGTGAAGGTTAGGGAAATGATAGCAATAGACATTGAGTTCCAGGAGCATTTGATGTCAAAGGATATGAAAGAACTAAATGGGGACAATGAGAAGTAGGAAGGATTCAATGAATTGACCAGAAAAACTCTCAGCTCCCCCTGACACCATGATGCAAGGATTATGCTATGCAACACACTGTTCTACATGCAGACTATGCACCAATGATATATGAGGCAAGTATGCACTCAATTCAAGTTTATACATCCAAATTCAATTCAACATATAGCAAGAGAAGAGCATCAGATATGCAGACTGATCAGCTAGACAAGAATAGAATATCAGACATCAAACAATCAAATCAACATGACTTTCTTAATTCAGTTCTGAAAGTAAATCACTTACCTGCTTTACCAGATTTATTTATTTTTACCCTTGGTGTTGCACCAGATATTTTGACAAGGCCTCCAATTTCCTTCAGCTCTTAGGATTTTGGCCCTGCCTCTTGTCATATGCCTGAAGTAGCTTTTTCTGTTTCATCAGTTTGTTCCCGGCTACCAGACATACCTGCAAACACACTTAGGGAGCAGGTTTTGGAACCCAAGATATTTTGGGCCCCAAGACAGAACCAGATACTTGAGAGTGAAAACATGACAACAGCTGTTTAGGGATCCATATTTGTGTAAAGATGGAAGGTTTAGTGGATTCTACAACTTGAGAGTTCTTTTGGTTATTTTTCGTTTTCTCAGCACCAACAGGTTTAGTTTTCTTTTTCTGGTACTTTGATGGTTGTTGTGTAGTCCTGGCATTCATTTTATTAAAAACATTTTTGTTTTTCTGCCAGTGCCTTGGCCAATGAATGTACTGAAGGTTATGGGCCAAATTGGTCCTAGGCTGACCAAAAAACCTTTGGTGACTAGGACTCCATGTCCTAAACTGACTATCCCATCTCCTAGCTGGCTGAGGACTATATGGCTGATACCAAGTGGGGAAATTCTGATACCCGAACCTCATGTGTACAGGGTTCCACCCAAGCCTATTAAGTGGTTGAGGATGAAAGTTATGATAGACTTGGGCTCTAGGGAAATAGGGATGAGCAAATGGGTTCCTAGTTTTGACCCTCTAGGTTTCTGAACTGACTTATATTGGGTCTTTTTCTGAGCAGTTGATGGTGATGGAGACTTAGCAGCCTTGGGCTGGGGTTTTGATGTGCTAGCTGGCTGACCCCTAGCCTTGGACTTATCCTTGGAAGAAGAGCATGCAGCTCTAGGCTCTACAACTTTCTGCTTTCCCTTGTCCTTAGCATTGGACACTTTTGATTTAACATTATTGAAGGCAAATTTTTCATTGACCATTTTTATGAGTGGTCCTCTATTCTTTTCTCCCACACATGAAATGGTTTTCAATTCAAAGCTCTCTTTAGCTGAGGGATTAAAACCAAGACCCTCCTTTCTGAAATTAACTTTTGACCCTAGCAAGGCATTTAGATTTTCAGTTCCTTGGGTCATGCTTTCAATGATTTTCATTTTGTCAGAATTTTTATTTTCCAGATTTTCAATAGTTTTCTTTAATTCAGCATTCACTGACAAAACAGCTTCATATTTTTCATTTGAAGTCTTTATTTCATTTTCAGACTTCTGAATTTTCAATTTCAACTCATCAACAACATTTTTCAGCAAATTATTTTCTTTCCTACAATCAATCACAACAGGCTTTAATTTATCAAAATCAGAACATGCATTTTTCAATTTGTCATTCTCTGATTATAAGCATGCAACTATATCAGAGAGAGATTTATCATTAACCAGAGAGTTCATTTTCTTCTTTAAGAGTTTATTTTCCTTCTTAATATCATTAGCTTTATCTAACAGGTCTCCATAAGCATCTGCCCAATTAGAAATAGTGTAATGTTCGAAAAGGGATGATACCTGATCAGACTCTTCTTCTTCATCTCCATTTCTAGCCATCAAGCAGATGTCCTTTTCTGATTTTCCACTATCTGAGGAAGTGCTCAGCGTGCCTTCTTCCTCATCACTCCATGTACTGACCATGGCCTTTCCCTTTGGCGCCTTCTTCTATGGTCTTCCTTTCATTTTCTGTAACTCTGGACAATCAGCCTTCATATGACCTGTCTTCCTGCAATGATAACAAGCATTAATATCAGATTTTTCAGCAGGGTTAAATTTATACCTGTTTTGCTTCCTACTGTGGTATTTTCTATAGAGATTCTTCCCTTCTCTTCTAAGAAATATGCTGAACTCTTTTGTGATCATAGCTATTTCATCCTTTTCAAGATCTGATCCAGATGAATTCCGATCATTGGATGATCCAATGCTGCTGGACTGTTTTGAGCAGCCATGCTTGGCCTTCAGAGCAATAGGCTTCCGGTTTTCAAGCTCTTCAGCTTGTAGTAAATTCATCTCGTACGCCATCAAGGAACGTATCAGCTCATTGGGTTTCATCTTTTGTAGATCCTTTGACTCCTCAACCACAGTTGCTTTGGTATGCCATATAGGAGTCAACGATCGAAGGATCTTCCTTACAACTTCATGATCAGTATAACTCTTTCCCAGATTTCTTAGACCATTTGTGATGATGGTCAGACGAGCATACATTTCGGTCACTGTCTCACCAGGCTTCATCCGAAATGCTTCATACTTTGACACTAGCATATTTGCCCTCATCTCTCTCACTTCAGATGTTCCCTCATAGATAACTTTGAGGGTATCCCACATCTCCTTCGCTGTCTTGTAGGATGACACTCTGTCAAATTCAGTGGGATGGTGTGCACACTGAATGGCGTTGATAGTGCTCCAATTCAGAGTAGATTTCCGGACTTCTTATCTTGTCCATAATTCCTCATTCTCATGTAGCTCATAAGGACCTTTGCTCACAATTTTCCATACCTCGTAATCTTTGGCTCTAAGGAAGACCTGCATCCGGTTCTTCCAATATGGGAAGTTGGAACCATCGAAGAATGGTGGCTTCGTAGTGGACTGACCCTCTGCTGTTAGCCCTCTAGCATCCATGGCCGATCCTCTTTAGGATGTTAGTCCTGCACAAAGAGTTAGGCTCTGATACCAATTATTGGGACGCTAAAGGGTGATCTAGAGGGGGGTGAATAGATCAATCACCCGTTAAAAAATTACTGCAGCAGAATCAAATGCGGAATGAAAACTTCTACTGAACAGATAGTGGGCACAATGCGAATGCCACCCAGAAGAGATGAAGAACCGTCCTAAGCATTCATCTACTGTGCGAAGATAGAAATATAGAAGCTAGGCAAACCACAAAACAATCACAGTAGACAAAGGCTTTTAGGTGGTTCGGTCCTCCAGACCTACATCCACCCCACACTCAACCCGAGTGTGGCTTACTGCTGACTCACAGCTTGAACAGCTGGGCATCACAGCTTGCCTTACAACCGCTGGGCAACACAGCTTGCCGTCCGAGGAATCCTCCTCGCCCCGCTGAGCAACACAGCTTGCTGTCCAGTGGACTCCTCCACAGCAAACCGCTGGGCAATACAGCTTAGCCATCCAGAGGCAGCACCTCTGCAATCCGCTGACTAACAGCTTGACAAAGGAAGTTCAAAAGAAAACAAAAGATGGGAGTAAACAGCATCGGAAAGCTGTAAGCACTAAGCACAGAATATGGCTCTTAAAGAGCTGACTGGAGTGGATCTGATCCAACTTCCAGCAAGAATAGATCTCCCTCGATCTCACTCTCTTTCTTCACTCTCTCTCTTCTCAACTCCTTCACGTCTACTTCTCTCTTCTTTTCTTTCTCTTCACACTCTGCTCGAGCTCTCTATCTCTCACCTTTTCTCTTCTGCTTCTTCTCTCTTTCTTTTCTTCTTCTTCTGTTGGATCGTGGAAGCTCTCTCTCCTTCTAATTCTTCTCTCAGCTTCTGCTCCCTGGCTTCGATCACGATCAGCCTCCATCTGAAGACGAAGGCTCCATTATATACCAGCCGCAGCAGCAGCCAGGGCACGTGTGGCTTCCACAGTTCCCGCCCTAAGAATTCGGACCACGTGGTAGCATCCAGCAGGCTGTCAGAACACGTGTCCTCATCTAGGCACTCTCCTTATCCTCGGATCACGTGCCTAGGACCAATACGCTCAGCAACTGGAGTTAGATGGCGTCAACCCACTTGCTCCAAGGAGTTGACGCAGCCTTCAGAGATATTTTATCAGCAAAGGCTCAAGTCTGTTGCGTTGACGCTTCCAACCCGCAACGTTGACGCATTAGAGTAATCCAGTAAGCTTCTTTCTTGATTATATGAACTACAGCGTCCACGCCACTTGATCAAGGCGTTGACGCATTGGTGTCCAGTGATCAATGTCTTCAGTATATAGGCGTGCTGCGTCGACGCTGCTAGCCCATAGCGTTGACGCAGTGGTGTTCCAGCAGCTAATACTTTAGCTTGTTTGCTTGCTGCGTGGACGCTACCAGGCCGTGGCATTGACGCAGTGATGTGTTCCAGCAGCTAATACTTCTACTAGTATACTTGCTGCGTGGACGCTGTGGTCATTCTGCGTTAACCCTGCACACACAAAAATCTTATAATCATATCATAGAACAAGTGGTTATTTAAATCATATAACATTGAGTGTATATATTCTGAAACAGCAAATGGGCAAGTATGTACACTGAGAGAGTGTAGAGACTTGGAAGTCTTCTTGTGAGCTCAGTGTATATACTTCCCAATGACTAGACTTCAGGAGATGAAGACCAAAGTGCAGACATCACGCTAGTAAAGACTTGATCAAGAAACTGGCTGTACAGACTTCAACATAGCTGCGATGTACAGGCTTTGACAAAGCAGCATTGTACATACTTGAAAGTTCAAGGCCACGATGTATAGACTTTCAATGAGGAAGCATTGTGTAGACTTGGGAAGTCTAAGCCAGTGTACAGACTCTGCCTCAACAATGAAAGGGCAACACGGATGTACAGAGTTGGCCAAACACTTGAAGATATGCTGTACAGACTTGAAACTTAATGCAAAGGCCAATGTACAGACTTCTAAATGCTTATGCGTTGTATAGACGTGTTGAGGCTCAAGCAGTGTACAGACTTCGAAGATCCACTGTGGATGTACAGACTTGATCATCCAGCAATGTATAGGCTTTCAATGTGAAGACTTGAATATGTGAAAGCTACAGTGAATGAGTGTACACACTTGACCAGATCAAGGGCAATTCGGATGTACAGACTCTGAGGTTCAAAGCCAATAGCTGTACAGACTTAGAATGTAAGACCCCAAATTATTTAATTGAGCCCAATATTTCTTATTAAGCTTTTGGTAATTGAGAATAGAATTTTATTGAATTAATAATTTAATTTCAGATTTATTAATATTTAATTCGTTAGAAATAGTATGAGTGAAAATTTGACTACCTTAAAAAAATCCATAAAAATAGTAAACAGATTAAGGTCGAGGTAAATAACAACTTTTCCTTCTGGCATTAGGCCATTGTAAATCCGTGGTAAGATCTATTTAGAGTTTAAATCCAAAAGTGCACACTTTTGACCCATACCTAACCCTTAGATTAAAACACGAAATTCGACCTGAATACTCAACCAAATGAACTGAAATCAGTGGCAAATGGAAGGCCACAATGTAAGGAACATTTACCCTCAATCAATTTGAGGTAAACCTAGCCCCAAAACGTGCTGCCGACATAGTTTGGTCAAGTCAAGGATTTCGGCGCCGTTTCTAAACACGTAGCTTGCAGCAGCGAATACTCCCAACTCCGAAGGCTCCAGAAGCTCTATGAGCTATCAAAATGAAGCCCTACGAGCCTTCTTTCATTTGGCTACTGTGGGGTTCGCTGAAGTTTCAGATCTGGGGAGATCTAGCTCGATTTGTGGAGGTGGGTCAGCAGACCATTGGCTTCCCTTCATCCTTCTTTGATCCATCGATTGAGGTAGGAATTCTCAACCAAATTTTGATCATGAGTATAGCAAGTTGTGCATCTCGTCGAGATCTATCCATTGGGACTGAAAGCCCCAATTTTCATCAGGTGTGGAGTGAGTTATCACGGGTTTTCTAAGGTGCTGTCCAAGTGTTCTTCATCCTAGGGTTTGAGTTTTCTCTCTCCGATTTGAGGTAGGATCTAACAACCAAACTCTAATTAACTTACATGAAGTAATCAGCATATTATTATCTTTCATTTAACGTAGAAAGCCCCAAATTCCATTAAGCATGCCTCGTGAATTTCGAATTTTTGTAAGAGCATATCTAGAACATGTTTCATATAGTGTTCCCTTAAGTCAGAGCTTGATTTCGGGGTAATTTTGAGTCATGTAACCTGATCTTCATGTAGCATATTATACATGGTTGGATTCATAATCGAGTCAACTTTCTTTTGACACCAAAAGCCTAAATTCCGTTGTGTATGTTAAGAGAATTGCATGATTTAGTAGAAGTAGGTCAGGAACTAGGGTTTTCATGAAATTACCATATATAAGTTGAGATTCAATCAATTTCTGTAACAATTCGTGTTTCAAAATTATAGTTTTATGACCCTAGATTGTCTATTAACATTCCTAGATCATGTGGTTTTGATTTCAACTCAATTGGGTGAGATTTCACATTTTTCGGAAGTGCAGACCGCTGCTGTTCTTGCAGGGGTCGACCCCAGGGGTCGACCTGTTTTCTGGGCAACCCTGCAGGCCCGAGGGTCGACCCCAGGGGTCGTCCCCTCCTGTTCCGGCATGGGGGTCGACCCCAAGGGTCGACCCATCCAGCTCCCTGCATGGGGGTCGACCCCAGGGGTCGACCCATTGCACAGGAATGTAGGGGTCGACCCATCTTCAGAAATTGCTGGGGTCGACCCCAGGGGTCGACCCATTCAGCTTCCAGACCCCAGTTTTTCAGGGGTCGACCCCAGGGGTCGACCCGTACACCATAAACCCGATTTTCATCATTTTTCGACCCGAAGGTGGATCCGAATCAGTGGGGAATCAACCCATTTAACTTAGACCCACTGAAATTATATTTTTGAAGAACAATTGACCCATTCATGTACCCCCCTTGATTTCAAATTTGCATTGGTCCTTTCTTGCAAACATAGTACAAAACACGATGTTTACCATCTCCATTACAACACTTACATTGGTTAAATAGAAACTCGCATAATTAATGATTAATGGTGTAACTAAAACCCCTGATAATGCATTCTATTTCACCGCTGTGAGAGCTTGTTCTTTACCTCGACAACTTGTTCTAGCTTGTTGGCACTTTGACTAATACAAATGATAATGGTTAATCATGATATCTTAACTTGGTGATTAGGACTAATATGTTAGTTAGCTTGTTTGATTGCTGCTGTTTTACAGTAGCGCAGCACGTTTAACTCTTGTTGTGACTTGGTTTCGATCTCCTTGATGATTATATTTACCTTGAAATTCTGGAAATGAATCTCTTTCCTACTTGAAGTTGTTATTGCTACTTAGTTTAAACCTTGGAATTCTGGCCATAAACTGTGGAAGTCTAGATTCGTGGGATCTTTGATCCAAAGAAATCAATGCCTGGCAAACAATTAAGGGCTCGGTCTAGTCCTGGGAAGAGCGCCCGAACACTACGTGTACCCCCGGGGAGGTGAATGACTAGGTGTGGCATTTGGCACCAGTACTTGACATGTGTTAAATCTAGGACTGTCCACTACTCTCTACATTACTTTCTACTACTTTTCACTTTCCACTCTTCACTGTTCTATACTCTACTTGTTGTTACTTTACTTGCTGATTACTTGGACGTGGAAATGAAATTACATACGTGCTTGACATGACTTGAATTGTCTTGATATGGCCAACTTTTTATCGTTATCTCCTGTAGTAAATTCTTGTCTTACCATTCTATTCATTATATTTCTTGACCTTGCAAGATCTTTGAATTTTGTTTCGTGATATCATCGTTATCTTTTTATTATTTTATCATTTGTAGCATGACATTTTAAAATGTAATTAAACTGTTAATCACTTATACCTGTCTATTATTTCCTACTGAGCGTGAGCTCATAGTTGTGTTTCCCCCTTTTCCAGGCTGTTCAGGTGACGCACTTACCGATGGGGAAGGGCAGGAGTGATGTCTTGAGTGTATCAGTTCTAGTGTGTTAGTAGTGTGATATCTTACTTTTAGTTGTGTTTTGGAGAGCATTTAGTCTCAGTCATGTTATTGAGCTTTAGTGATTGATTATTCCAGTTGTATTAAGTTGAACATGAGGTTATTGTATCAGTTGTGGTTTGTTAATGATCATTTAGTATTTCCATCTTGTAGCACTTGTGTATTATTTTAGATTAGTTCTCTCTCTTGCCAGCGTGTCTCTAACTGTACGTCCTGATATTTCCGCCTTGTTCGGGGCGTGACAGTTTAGTTGGTATCAGAGCCCTAGGTTTCACATTCGTAGGTTCCCTAAGTTTTAGGTTTTCTTGCATTGCATCCCAATAACCGGTATATCAAAAGGTATTGTCCGAACGTTAGGCTATGCCTATCGGAAAGGTCGCACACTTGCGCGAGTGCTCTTCGGACTGATTACCTCCGCCAGGTACCGAGTTTTGGTCGTGTCTAGGTGCACTAGATCCCTAACCTTGTGAAAGTTTAAGACCTGACTTGTGAGATTGGGTAGAACTTGGGTTAAGTTCGTTCCTTAATCGTGCTTTATCTATCTTATTGGACCTAAGTAGCCTATTTCTCGTGTAGATGGCAGCTGATCGTGCTGAATGGAGGAACCTGCAGCGTACGGTTCAAGGCCTTACTCATGCCCTTCAGCAAGTAGCTCAGGCAGGAGCGGCACATCATGGCACCGGTGATCTATACCGGAACTTCCGCGGAATGAATCCGCCTAGATTTGCAGGTTCGACCGACCCCGACCAAGTCGAGCACTGGCTAGATGAGATGGGGAGAATCTTTGAAGTTATGCAATGCACCAACCAGGAGCGTGTCCTTTTGTCCACATTTCAACTGGAACATGATGAACGTACTTGGTGGGATTCTATCAAGGCAACTCTCGGTGATCGGCAAGTTATGTGGGAAGAGTTCGAAGAATTCTTCAACAGCAAGTATTTTTCTGATAGAGTGCAAGAGAAGAAAGCGGCAGAGTTCGTGGCCTTGAAACAGCGAGGTTTGTCCGTGGCAGAGTATGAGGCTCAATTTGCACGACTTTCTCGATATGCTACACATCTCATTTCCACCGAGAAGATGAAGGCGAAGCGCTTTCTCAATGGATTGAAGCTTCATTATATCAACCAATTGGCACCGATGGAGATTTCCACGTATTCCGAGGTGGTAAGGAAAGCGCAAGTTCTGGAGGATACTCTTGAAATGACGGAGAGAATCCGTGGGAAAGGCACCAAGAAAGAATTACCTACGGGTTCCGGGAGTGTCAAACCCGGGTATACCAAGAAGAGGCCTGTTAGTGGACCTGGTTCGTGGAGCGGGTCCGGATCGTGGAAGGGCAAGACGCCGAGGCATGAAGACAAGAAGCCTGGCCCTATTGTTCCATTCAAGGGCGTGTGCAACTATTGTGATCATCCGGGTCACAAGATAGAGGAGTGCTGGCGCAAGCTAGGCGCCTGTTTGCGATGTGGAAGCAAGGAGCACCGTATCCCCAATTGTCCTCTCATATCGGAGCAAGCTACACCGGCAAAACCTCTAGTCTTCAAGAAACCACAAGGCAAGCTTCAAGCTTTACATGCAGATGAAACTGGGATTTCTGATGATGGCGGACTCGTCAAAGGTACCCTTACTATAATCGATAAGCCCGCATTTGCTCTCTTTGATACTGGTGCAACACATTCTTTTATTTCACGGAGATTTGCTAAGTCATTAGTTGTGGAACCTGTTTTGATGAATACTCCGTTAGAGATTTCAACCCCTATTGGCACTAGATCAACAATCCAGTATTTCTATCCTTCTAGTAAGGTGATGATTGGTGAGCAGAACTTACCAGCAGATTTGGTCTGCATGGACATGAAGGATTATGATGTAATCCTAGGAGCAGATTGGTTGGCTCGATATGAGGTTAGCGTTCACTGCAGTTCTAGCTCCGTGTCTTTTACTAGGCACCCGAGACTTTCTTTTGTGGGTGTTAAGCATCACAACTCGGTGTCACTTATTTCGGCTCTCCGAGCTGATAAGCTTTTGAGGCATGGGTGTGAGGCTTTTCTAGCCTTTGTCTGTACAACTCCTGAGCAGCAGATTGAGATCAAGGACATTCCGGTTGTCCGAGATTTTCCTGATGTCTTTCCGGAGGAACTACCAGGACTTCCGCCTGAGCGGGAAGTTATCTTTTCTATTGATCTTATTCCTGGCACATCTCCTATTTCTAAGGCTCCTTATCGTATGTCTCCTGCGGAACTGAGGGAACTGAAGCAGCAACTGATGGAATTGCTCGAGAAGGGTTTTATACGTCCTAGTACTTCTCCGTGGGGAGCCCCTGTACTATTTTTCAGGAAGAAAGATGGTCCGATGAGGCTGTGCATTGATTATCGGCAATTGAACCAGCAGACTGTCAAGAATAAATATCCATTGCCGAGGATTGACGAACTATTTGACCAGATAGCAGGAGCTCAATATTTTTCTAAGATCGATCTTCGATCTGGATATCACCAGTTGCGGATTAAGGAAGAGGATATTTTTAAAACGGCTTTCCGCAGCAGTTATGGTCATTTTGAGTTTATCGTTATGCCTTTTGGTCTAACGAATGCACCAGCAGCTTTCATGCAGTTGATGAACGATGTATTTCGGCCCTATCTTGATCAGTGGGTCGTGGTATTTATTGATGACATCTTGATCTATTCCAAGAGTGAATTGGAGCATGCTGAACACCTGAGGATGACATTGCAACTGTTGAGAGATCATCAACTTTATGCCAAGATTAGTAAGTGTGAGTTCTGGTTGCAAGAGGTGTCCTTTCTAGGACATATCATTACGAAGAACGATATTTCTGTTGATCCTTCGAAGGTCGAGGTAGTGAAGAATTGGGAACAACCTACCAGTGTGACAGAAGTTAGAAGTTTTCTAGGCCTGGCAAGTTATTATCGAAGATTCATTCAAGATTTCTCTAAGATTGCGGTACCTATGACAAGATTAACCCGCAAGGAGAATAAGTTTGATTGGTCAGATGATTGTCAGCGAAGCTTTCAAACTCTGAAGGAGTGTTTGACTACTGCACCTGTTTTGGCTTTACCTTCTGGTGAAGGAGGATTTGTTGTTTATACTGATGCTTCAGGTATTGGCTTGGGCTGTGTACTCATGCAGCATGAGAAGGTGATTGCCTATTCCTCTAGGCAGTTGAGGAAGCACGAAGATAATTATCCTGTTCATGATTTGGAACTTGCTGCAGTCGTGTTTTCTTTGAAGATATGGAGGCATTACTTATATGGAGAAACCTTCACAGTGTTTTCAGATCATAAGAGTTTGAAGTATTTATTTTCTCAGAAGGAACTCAACATGAGGCAGCGGAGATGGTTGGAGTACTTGAAAGACTTCGACTTCTCGATTGAGTATCATCCTGGCAAAGGTAATGTTGTGGTAGATGCATTAAGCCGGAAGCCAGTAGCTAGATTGTCAAGTCTCATGTTACAAGAATGGAGATTGTTGGAACAATTATCTAGTCTGGATCTTAATATTGACAATGATCGGGTCATGATTGCTCAGATCCAACTTAAGCCTGAATTGTTGATGGAAATCAAGTCCTTGCAAGAAAATGATCCCGAGTTGGTAGAGATCAAGGGAAGCTTGAGCAGCAGACCTGACTTTATGTTGGCCGATGATGGTAGATTATTATTTAAAGGCAGAACTTGTGTTCTGGATGGGGCTACAATAAAGAACAAAATTCTTGAGGAAGCTCATAGATCCAGATATACCATTCATCCTGGAGGCACTAAGATGTACCGAGATTTGAAAAGGTCCTTTTGGTGGCCGAATATGAAAAGAGAAGTTGCAGATTTTGTGAGTAGATGTTTGGTATGTCAGCAAGTTAAGGCCGAATATTTCAGACCAGCAGGGAAATTGAAACTACTCGACATACCCCAATGGAAGTGGGAAAGCATTGGCATGGATTTCATTATGGGTCTACCTAGGACTCGTGGTGGATTTGATGCGATATGGGTGATTGTCGATCGATTGACAAAGTCGGCTCATTTCTTACCAATTAAGTCCAAGTGGACGATTGATGTATTGGCTGCTTTGTATATATAGGAAGTGGTGAGATTGCATGGTATTCCAGTGAATATAATATCTGATAGAGACCCCAGATTTACTTCACATTTCTGGAGGGGACTGCAAGAGTCTTTGGGTACTCGTCTGAATTTCAGTACTGCTTTTCATCCACAGACAGATGGACAGACTGAAAGAACCAATCAGATAGTGGAAGATATGCTGCGAGCTTGCATGATTGGTTTCGGTGGTAATTGGAGTGAGCATTTGGCATTAATTGAATTTGCCTACAATAACAGCTATCAGTCTAGTATTCAGATGGCTCCTTTTGAAGCACTATATGGTAGAAGTTGTCGTTCCCCGTTGTGTTGGGACGAGGTAGGTGAGAAACAGTGGCTTGGACCAGATCTTGTTTCGGAATCATCACAGAACATCCGTGTTATCCGAGACCGGTAACAAGTAGCCCAGTCAAGACAGAAGAGTTATGCCAACAACAGAAGGAGAGCATTGGAATTTCAGGTTGGCGAGCATGTGTTCTTAAAGGTCTCTCCGACGAGAGGGATCTGAAGATTTGGCATTCATGGCAAGCTGAGTCCGAGGTACATTGGTCCATTCGAGATTCTAGATAGAGTGGGAGAGGTGGCATATAGACTGGCTTTACCACCGCATTTGTCTGGCGTACACAACGTTTTCCATGTGTCTATGTTGCGAAAATATGTGTACGATCCCACTCATATCATTCAGCAGGTGGATTTTGAACTGAAGGAAGATTTGACCTATGAGGAAAGACCTGTCAAGATTCTAGACCGGAAGCAACAGCAACTCCGGAATCGTTCGATACCGATGGTCAAGATTCAGTGGAGTCGGCGTGGGACCGAAGAAGCTACATGGGAGTCTGAAGAGACTATGCGAAAGCGGTATCCCGATCTATTCTAGGTGAGCGATCTTTTTCTACTCTCAGTTTTAGTGCAGTGAATTTGGAGGACCAAATTCCTTTAAGTAGAGGAGGGTGTAAGACCCCAAATTATTTAATTGAGCCTAATATTTCTTATTAAGCTTTTAGTAATTGAGAATAGAATTTTATTGAATTAATAATTTAATTTCGGATTTATTAATATTTAATTCGTTAGAAATAGTATGAGTGAAAATTTGACTACCTTAAAAAAATCCATAAAAATAGTAAACAGATTAAGGTCGAGGTAGATAACAACTTTTCCTTCTGGCATTAGGCCATTGTAAATCCGTGGTAAGATCTATTTAGAGTTTAAACCCAAAAGTGCACACTTTTGACCCATACCTAACCCTTAGATTAAAACACGAAATTCGACCTGAATACTCAACCAAATGAACTGAAATCAGTGGCAAATAGAAGGCCACAATGTAAGGAACATTTACCCTCAATCAATTTGAGGTAAACCTAGCCCCAAAACGTGCTGCCGACATAGTTTGGTCAAGTCAAGAATTTCGGCGCCGTTTCTAAACACGTAGCTTGCAGCAGCGAATACTCCCAACTCCGAAGGCTCCAGAAGCTCTATGAGCTATCAAAATGAAGCCCTACGAGTCTTCTTTCATTTGGCTGCTGTGGGGTTCGCTGAAGTTTCAGATCTGGGGAGATCTAGCTCGATTTGTGGAGGTGGGTTAGCAGACCGTTGGCTTCCCTTCATCCTTCTTTGATCCATCGATTGAGGTAGGAATTCTCAACCAAATTTTGATCATGAGTATAGCAAGTTGTGCATCTCATCGAGATCTATCCATTGGGACTGAATGCCCCAATTTTCATCAGGTGTGGAGTGAGTTATCATGGGTTTTCTAAGGTGCTGTCCAAGTGTTCTTCATCCTAGGGTTTGAGTTTTCTCTCTCCGATTTGAGGTAGGATCTAACAACCAAACTCTAATTAACTTACATGAAGTAATCAGCATATTATTATCTTTCATTTAACGTAGAAAGCCCCAAATTCCATTGAGCATGCCTCGTGAATTTCAAATTTTTGTAAGAGCATATCTAGAACATGTTTCATATAGTGTTCCCTTAAGTCAGGGTTTGATTTCGGGGTAATTTTGAGTCATGTAACCTGATCTTCATGTAGCATATTATACATGGTTGGATTCATAATCGAGTCAACTTTCTTTTGACACCAAAAGCCCTAAATTCCGTTGTGTATGTTAAGAGAATTGCATGATTTAGTAGAAGTAGGTCAGGAACTAGGGTTTTCATGAAATTACCATATATAAGTTGAGATTCAATCAATTTCTGTAACAATTCGTGTTTCAAAATTGTAGTTTTATGACCCTAGATTGTCTATTAACATTCCTAGATCATGTGGTTTTGATTTCAACTCAATTGGGTGAGATTTCACGTTTTTCGGAAGTGCAGACCGCTGCTGTTCTTGCAGGGGTCGACCCCAGGGGTCGACCCATTTTCTGGGCAACCCTGCAGGCCCGAGGGTCGACCCCAGGGGTCGTCCCCTCCTGTTCCTGCATGGGGGTCGACCCCAGGGGTCGACCCATTGCACAGGAATGTAGGGGTCGACCCCAGGGGTCAACCCATCTTCAGAAATTGATGGGGTCGACCCCAGGGGTCGACCCATTCAGCTTCCAGACCCCAATTTTTCAGGGGTCGACCCCAGGGGTCGACCCGTACACCATAAACCCGTTTTTCATCATTTTTCGACCCGAAGGTGGATCCGAATCAGTGGGGAATCAACCCATTTAACTTAGACCCACTGAAATTATATTTTTGAAGAACAATTGACCCATTCATGTACCCCCCTTGATTTCAAATTTGCATTGGTCCTTTCTTGCAAACATAGTACAAAACACGATGTTTACCATCTCCATTACAACACTTACATTGGTTAAATAGAAACTCACATAATTAATGATTAATGGTGTAACTAAAACCCCTGATAATGCATTCTATTTCACCGCTGTGAGAGCTTATTCTTTACCTCGACAACTTGTTCTAGCTTGTTGGCACTTTAGCTAATACAAATGATAATGGTTAATCATGATATCTTAACTTGGTGATTAGGATTAATATGTTAATTAGCTTGTTTGATTGCTGCTGTTTTACAGTAGCGCAGCACGTTTAACTCTTGTTGTGACTTGGTTTCGATCTCCTTGATGATTATATTTACCTTGAAATTCTAGAAATGAATCTCTTTCCTACTTGAAGTTGTTATTGCTACTTAGTTTAAACCTTGGAATTCTGGCCATAAACTGTTGAAGTCTAGATTCGTGGGATCTTTGATCCAAAGAAATCAATGCCTGGCAAACAATTAAGGGCTCGGTCTAGTCCTGGGAAGAGCGCCCGAACACTACGTGTACCCCTGGGGAGGTGAATGACTAGGTGTGGCATTTGGCACCAGTACTTGACATGTGTTAAATCTAGGACTATCCACTACTCTCTACATTACTTTCTACTACTTTTCACTTTCCACTCTTCACTATTCTATACTCTACTTGTTGTTACTTTACTTGCTGATTACTTGGACGTGGAAATGAAATTACATACGTGCTTGACATGACTTGAATTGTCTTGATATGGCCAACTTTTTATCGTTATCTCCTGTAGTAAATTCTTGTCTTACCATTCTATTCATTATATTTCTTGACCTTGCAAGATCTTTGAATTTTGTTTCATGATATCATCGCTATCTTTTTATTATTTTATCATTTGTAGCATGACATTTTAAAATGTAATTAAACTGTTAATCACTTATACCTGTCTGTTATTTCCTACTGAGCGTCAGCTCATAGTTGTGTTTCCCCCTTTTCCAGGCTGTTTAGGTGACGCACTTACCGATGGGGAAGGGCAGGAGTGATATCTTGAGTGTATCAGTTCTAGTGTGTTAGTAGTGTGATATCTTACTTTTAGTTGTGTTTTGGAGAGCATTTAGTCTCAGTCATGTTATTGAGCTTTAGTGATTGATTATTCCAGTTGTATTAAGTTGAACATGAGGTTATTGTATCAGTTGTGGTTTGTTAATGATCATTTAGTATTTCCATCTTGTAGCACTTGTGTATTATTTTAGATTAATTCTCTCTCTTGCCAGCGTGTCTCTAACTGTACGTCCCGATATTTCCGCCTTGTTCGGGGCGTGACATAGAATATTAAGACTGATGTACAGACTTCATGCGTTGACGCTGTACACTTGAGAATGCTCACAGCGTTGACGCTGCATGAGACGTAGGCTGTACAGACTTAGAAACCAATGCACACGGCTGACAGACATGAAGTGAACTTGAATGAACATGATGTACAGACTTCAAAATACTATAGACAATGTATAGACTTTCCAAGTGAAAGGCTGTATAGGCTTGAGCACAGAAGCTCTGTACAGACTTGATCAAACAAGGTCCAGTGTATAGACTTGGTGGACTGACTCCAATGTACAGACTTGCACAAGCGAGCTACAGTGACAACGTTTAGACTTCACGCTGTACAAACTTAGTCAAATGCATGAGACGCTTACTGACCAGTGAGTTGACGCAATGATCCCATGCGTCAACGCATCATGCAATACGCATGCAAACTCATGCATTCAATGCTGTATATCAGACACAGTCCTATGCAATCAAATCAGTAGCCTTATTCAAAACACAATATCATAATGCACTGACTGTGTTGCAATCATCAAAACAAAATCAGCATGCTATCATCAAAACACAATGCACATACTTGTGCCTAAGAGGCACAACAGGATCTTCTTCCTTCGATGCTCTAAAGGCGGCGTCATCTCTACGACGGAGCGGTCTCTTCCAAGGCTTGGCAAGGAGGCGGCGGCACTAATCTTCATCAACTTGGCTCAATTTCTTCCTTTTCCCTTATTCTTCTTTGCAAGTTATATTTTCATTTTTCATAGAGTTGTACTTGTCACCTTTCTTAGTAATAAAATTCAGATTTTGGGAAATTATGTTCTTCTCTTTCTATCCCCTTCCAATTTCTCTCCTTAACCCTCTCATTATCTTTAGTTAGTTTATTTTCATGCAAGTTTCTTTTTCATTAGTTTAATCTCACTTAAAAATTCGGATCTCTCAAATATAAGAATTTTCCATCACATGCTTAATTGAAAATATTTCTTCTCCGTGGGATCGACTCATTCTTACCACTTTACTCTTATTCAAAACTTTTTAAGTGAGTGAGTTCGGTTGTTTTTGTAATTGTGTAACACGGCTTTTCACGACGAGATTAGTGCGCATCAATTTTTGACGCCGTTGCGGAGGAAGAAATTATTTTTAATTGTTGGAATTTCTTGTGTTTGATGTATATATGTGAATACTAATTTTTTTATTTTTATTTTTCAGAAAAAATCAAAAAAATCATAAAATCCACAATAATTCGGACCTGAAAATCTCAGGAAATAAACTATCGCAGAAAGCGTTGCTGAAAGCCTGAAACTGTAGCAGAAAGTAGAAATTCAGAAAATCCAGGAAATTCAAGCATCGCTAAAAAGTCAGTAAACGTAGGAAAATGTTCTGTTTTGAAAAATTCTAAAAAATTCTATAAAAATCTGAAATTTTCTTAAAAAATCCAAAAGAATCAGAAATCCAGAAAATGTCAAAAACATGATTTTATGTCTTAATTTTCCGTAGTTTTGCATATTGTTTCCTATTTTTAGTTGATAGCTATCTTTTATCCACATCTCTTTTTGAAAATAAAAATTCTCTGAAAAAAAAATCAAAAAATAGAAAACAGAAAAAAAAATTCATCGTGATATCATATTCTTATCTTAGTTGCATCTTTTTCATGCATTGTGCATTTTAGTTGATTTCTTATTTACTTGCATCATCATTTGAAAAAAAAAAGTAAAAATATTTCTCATCTCTTCTATCTCCCCTCTCAAGGGCAAGTTAGGTTCCTTACACCCTTCTTAGAATTGAAAAGACTCTCAATTGAGCATTCCGTCTCTTTGGATTGAAATTTCTTTTTCCAAGACCTCCATAAGTCCCCGCACCTGTGGATTCCCTCACGGATGTCAGGCATGTTGTACCACGAAGTACCTTGAAGTTAGATTGCCCTTGAAAGGTCACACAAAAAAAGAGGAGTTTTAGAATTTATTACTATTTTGGAAAATCGGTGTCTAAGGCTAGAGGTTAAGTGGCAAACGCCCAAGCGGGATTGTGGTTATTTAATTAGGTCCCTACGAAAGTAGGGGGCACCTCCCACAACCTCACCTCTTACCTGGCCGGTGGACCAATTTGATAGTGAGTGCCAATTCTTCTTTTGAAAAAAAATTTCATCATTTTGCATTCATATAGTGATTAATACATTGCATTTTGCATCATTTAAAAAAATAAAAAAAGAAAAAAACCATCATGTTGCATACATTATTCATATAGTTGTCGTTTGTATTGCATTGAAAATAGTCAAAAAAATAGTTTAAAAATGGGTGAGAAATTCATGTTTTTGAGTTGGACTTGTAAATTCAATAAGGCATATCTTTTGGCCCACTTTCTTGATCCATTCTTTGTGCTATGAATCCAAACTTCTTCATGCCACCTTATTATCAAGATCGTAATCACATGTGGGCTAGACCGGCCCATTATGTTGCCAATGATCCAACTCAACCTTTATCATTCACCCACAATGGCCCGACCCATTACAAAAGCCCATACTCTTGGTCGGCCCACAATGAAAGCCCATCACTCATGGGGGCCCAATGTCATTCCTTTAACCAAGATCATATCCAATCCACTCAATTTCTTCATGGGTCCTATAGTTCATTTTGCCCCCAAGAACAAGCCCAAATTACTCAAAGACCCTCCATACCTTCTTATGATTCTTATGGGGGAGGACAAGATAATAATTCTTGGGATTCTTATCAAGGCCCAGACCAAAATCCTCCGCATCAATTCTTTCAAAATTGGGCTCCATCTTCAAGTAACTTTTATGATCAAGTACACTATGGAATTCAACCCACATCCTCTCCAATATCTCACTATCAAGTAGATCATCATTCAACTTCTTACCCCTCAAACTTTGCTTCTCAGTCTACACATCAATCTCCTCCATGCCCAACTCTCAATCAAGAGGAGAGATTGAATCAAGTTCATCAATGCCATCAATTCATCATGGCTCAAATTCAATCCAACCAAGCCCGAATAGATCAACTTGTTGAAACCATCAAGGGCATGGAAATGGACCAATCACCTAGCTACTCCGATGTAAATTCTTATTACCAACTTCCAAAATTTGACAATAATGAAAGCTTTTATGATCAACCCATGGTTTCCCATGAACATAATACTCAAATCACTCTCAATTTAGATCATGTGGGAAATATGGAGGAGTCTTATCAGGAAGTTTTTGAGGGAGTTAGCTATAGTCATGTTGATGATCGAAAAGATGAGTTCGAGAAGCATGATCTTAATTGTAATTATGAGAAGGGTTGTAAAGAAGTTGATGATGTCAAGTTGGGGGGAGAAGAAGAAGCAAGTAATGTGCAAGTTCATGGTCAAACTCCACTAATTTCCCTTCCTGAATTTGAAGAGATCAGGTTTCAAGAAGAAAAAGAAGAAGAGGTGATAGTGGAGAAGGATTTGAGTGATGTTATGAACCAGTTGTCTTGGGTAGATGAAGAGGTGGATAACTTCCGTGATCTTACTCTCGATGGGACACCCTTAAATCAAGAGGAGGATTACTTTGTGATTAATAATCTTGATGATTTAATAGAGATAAATTCTAAATATCCTCCTCCTTTTGAAGAACATGGTGAAGGGGTCTGGTTGAAAAAATTTACATTTAATTTACCCACCCCATTGTTGGATAAAATGATGAATAATTTTAATACGATTGATGAGTTTTGTGAAGGAGCCTGGTTGAAAAAATTTACCTTTAATTGATACCTACCCCATTATTGGATAAGCTATTTAACAATCTCCATTTGATTAATGAATTTGATGAGTGGGTCTTATTAGAGAATTTCACATTTGATCCGACCCTTGAGCCCAGTCCAATAAAGTCTGAATCATTCGATGAATTAGATTATGGGCTCATGCTTCCTTCCAAATTGATTCCCCGGACAGTTAAGTCTCTTCATTATGAGATTCTAGGACCTGAGGGGGATATGCCAGCTATTTTCACCTTTGATTTGACTCCCCATCAGGAAGAACAATTAATTAGTATTCTTAATGCACATGAGGTTATCAGTGAGGGGAGTGTGACTAATAATGTCAATCTTATTCATAAGCCACCGGTTCCGGAGCAAGCTGACATGAAGGGAGTAGTCAATAAAGGGGACCGATGGGTAAATACTGGGCAAAGGTTCCACCCAGATCTTGCTAGGTTAATAGCCATTTATTTGTATATGCCCCCTAAGGAAGAAAATTGGTTCACATATGCTTCTAATGTTCAACTCAATAATGTACGAAACCAACACACTTTCAGCCCATGCATGTACATGCAAAATCTTGTCTTCTCGTGGCACAAATGTTGGAAATTGAAAGCAGATAAGATAACGTGGTGGCTCATTCTTAACTCAACTCGTTGGTTATGGAGCTTGCACCTCTTATGCATGCATCTGGCTGAAGATGGAAAACTTAGCGCTTCTATGAGGCAACCCAAGGTTTTTGTTATTAGATGTTTTAGTGTGTTTTTCAATAGACAGGTCAAGAAGAAGAAGCTGACGTTGTCGCCGCTATCTTAAAGGAGTCTTTCACCCCGCATACTATGTTGTCTCTTTCCTTCTGAGTAATCTTTATTGTTACATTGTTCTATTACTTTCTATTGCATATGCCATTGAGGACAATGTCATTCAAGTTGGGGGGGAGAGAGAAAAAAATTCATTTCATGATGCATATAGTACAACCTGACATAAGTTTCTGCATATTGTTCTGCATGAAAAAGTTAAAAGATGAAATCCCCAATTAAGTTTTCTTGATTCATGCTTGAAATTGAAAGTAATTCTGGATTAGAAAAGACTAAGAAAAATGATGATGGAGAGTTTATTCAATCTAGTTATGGAAAACTGATATAAAAATCTCTTTAAAGTTTATGTGCACTTTAGAAAAATGAAAATCACTTTGCACACTAATAAAATAAGTAAGATAAGCCTTCTGCAATTTTGGGTATGTTGTCTGATACTCTGCACTTCTAGAAGAAAAGATCTTTTTATAAAGCTTTCTACCAAGTTATGTATCAAACTAGTGCAAAAGGCACAATGAAAAAAAAATGATGATGATTACAAACACAATGAAAAATTCCTCAATTTTTAGTAACCAGGCCCACTTCACCTAAGACGTGTTGAGGTTCGCGTCAAACAGAAAAGGGAACATTGATCTGTAAAATCGGGCCTGCTTCTCCTAAGGCAAGAGTTGAGGTTCGTGTGAAACAGTGAAAGGTAGTGCAGCATCATGTGTATATTGAAAAAAAAAGATCCCAAAGGGACAACGAAATAAGGTAGATAAAAAGTTAGTATGCTTAATGCTCTGATCTATGAGGTGCAGGTAGGAAAGATACTTACTTGGAACAGTAAATGGGGGATGCAATTGTCTATGATGTAGATTTAGTATTACACATACACAAGTGCTATTGAACTTTACTTTGAATTCTTATTCCTAAATTTCCTACATAAGGCTAATGTGCGTTAATGATTCCGGATTCCTAATCTTTAGTTGATTCTATGAAAGAAGAGCTGGATATGAAGGTATGAACTTTGTAAACTCTTGTTGGTCCTAAATTTTAACTTAATTACATTGCTAAGGGACTAGCAATGAGTAAGTTGGGGGAATGATAAGCGCTATATTTCGTATCATAAGTTGCATCACATTCATCACTTTTGAGCATTTAATGAGTATAGTTGTGCATTAATGTGAACAAAACTCATTCTCACACATTATTTGAGTCTGCATATAATTTACCATCAATTTTGAGTAAAAATGACAATGTGAGATTTAATTAAGAAATTGCATAACTATTTTGGATCAAGAACATTGATTATTTTAATTTTTTGAATTTACAGGAATGAGCGACCGAGATCCGGACGCTATTTAATGAACGCCCTTCTGCAAGGGTGAAAATTCAATAAACTGTGACAGTTTGACGGGCACCCATTTATTTTGATCAGAAATTAGAAAGAAAAAGGAAAAGATTAAGCGACAGTTTGAAGTGTCGCCCATTGAAGAAATTACGACCGCTTACGCGGGCGCTAAATCCTGATGTATGGAAAAGATAAAATGCTGGATAAATATTAAAATAAGGAATAAAGGAATTTGTGCCCGAGTGAGGAGTCACTTATTAAGGAATAAACGACACTGAGGAGGCCTCTATTTTCAGTCTGAACCAGAAACGGAACCCGATCGCAGTTATCTTCTACTTTTTGAGCTTATCTCCTCTTGTTTGAGGAAAGGAGGACTCTAAACATGGCAAGAGACCTACTTTGATCAATTCTTGATGCTGATAAGGTGGATTCAAGCTAAATATGGAGAGATTTTCATGGATTTTCTCTGAACCCTATATAAATTGACCAAGAGCAGACTGATGGAAGAGTTACCTTTTCTTATAGCCTAGTTTTCATGCCCTTCCGGTCATCTTTTTAAGTTGCTTTCTTCTACAACATTCTTCATTTTTAAGTTCTATGCAATTCCTTCTTATTTATATTCTTCTAATTCCCTCCCGTTTTCAAGCTATTCTTAATTTTTCAAACCTCTATCTCTGCATTTTTACTGTTCACCCATTTTCACCCAACTCTGTTCTTCCTCCATTTTATTCCTCTTCTGCTCCTATTTTCATCATAGCCTATTCACAAATGTTCTTCATCTTTCTTAGATCTAAATTTTCTTATTCTTCCTCTTCCTCCAATTCTCTACCCTTTTCAAGTTATTAATTATTTTTTAAAGTTTAGTTTTTAGGCTTTTACTGTTCATCCGCGTAGATAGACCCCTATTCATCCTAGTTTTTCACCCTCTTCCCTTGATTTTCTCTCTCTGTGTTCTTCAAAAATCTTCTTCATCTTTTTTAGATCTACAACTTTTATTTCTTCCACTTCTTCTAATTCCTTCCAGTTTTTAAGATATTCTTCTTCTAATCACCCTCTATTTTTAGTTTAGTTTACTGTGTTTTCTTCACTTTTCCACCGTAGCCCTCTCTATCTCTCTATTCATCTCCACACATATTTTATTTTATTTTTCTTCTCCTTCTATCTATATCCCCCTCCACTATTTTCCTCACACATCCTAAGGCAGATCTTCTTCCTTCGGTACTCTAAAGGCGGCATCATCTCTATGGCGGAGCGGACTCTTCCAAGGCTTGGCAAGGAGGCGGTGGCGCTAATCTTCATCACCTTGGCTCAATTTCTTCCTTTTCCCTTATTCTTATTTGCAAGTTATATTTTTATTTTTCATAGAGTTGTACTTGTCACCTCTCTTAGTAATAAAATTTAGATTTTTGGAAATTGTGTTCTTCTCTGTCCATCTTCCAAATTTCTCTTCTTTTACCCTCTCATATTCCTTAGTTAGTTTATTTTCATGCAATTTATTTTCATTAGTTTAATCTCACTCAAAATTCGGATCTACTCAGATATAAGAATTTTCCATCTCATGCTGAATTAAAAATATTTCTTCTCCGCGGGATCGACTCGTTCATACCACTTTGCTTTAATTTCAATCTTTTTAAGTGAGTGAGTGCGGTTATTTATTAAATTGTGGCACGGCTTTTCAACAACAGGTTTGTGGCTATCAGTCTCCAACTATCATTATTGCCGCACACTCGGCATACCAATCCATAGAATTACTGCGGTGCTAGAGGTCCAAAACGGCCACACCAATACTCACAATACTCCTAATGGAACTCGGAAGCAATTTTCTCAATCATATTCAACACTGAACCTCGAACTGACCTAGAGAACACCATCTAAACTGAGGCTGATCAAACAACTCCTCACACCTGAGTAGCACATTCTCACTTCCAAGATGACCAAATCCATTCCCCACACCTTATACACAGCTCTAACGGACGAATGGCTCCTCCATAAGCCACACACGACGATTCAAGGGAACAAATTAGGGCAACCACGGCCCTCACTCAATAGCCCTTGACTCAAAAGCCTCTAATTCTTAACCTCATGATGCAACTTTACGCGATGCCTCAACCAATGGCACACCAATCAATGCCAGCCTCGTGCTCAATGCCACTTAATACCGAAGTCCAACCCCTCGAGATTAGCCAATTGACCTCCATGACTCCACTCACAACCAGGATATTCTCCAATTATCTCCTTATTTCGATCCTGGAACCTGTGGGTTATGGGCCCACCACGCTTCCGCTGCACAACTCTGCACAATATACCTCACTGAAATAGAAGATTCTAGTGCATGCCATGAAACAACCTCCAACTCCACCGACTAAATCCATAAAATAGTTTGAGAAACTCTAACACCTTAAATCTGGAGCATAGACCTCCACGCTCAGTCTAGGAATTCACGCGCCAAACCAAAGATCCATGCCTAACTTACACCGGAAAAACCAGGACACTAGCCACATGGTGCAGTATGCAATACATTTGGTAACTCTACTCCTACTACAGTGCCAACACACCACACCAAAATGGGGGAAAGCACCCAACTCCTGTAGGTAGCTCCACTATCAGTACGCAGGGCACCAACTCTAACTCCCGCTACGCTCATAGGGACTCACGAACATGAGTTTCAATGAAACGAAAATATCAAAATTTAAGGAAATGCACCTAAAGCACAATTCAACATTCGGGATTATACCTGCCACGAGGTAGGACATCTCATTGCCAGCCCGGCTACACATCTCGTAGCCCCGAGAATCCAACCTCGCCATATCAAAAGTCGTTGCGGCTATTGGGACAGCCCCTTGAGGCAATACACATACCAAAAAGTCCCGCCTAACTGTACTTGCAGCACCTCCCAACATTAAAGATGATCTACAGAGTCTGAGGTGAATCCCAGACACATGCCCCAATACACGTAACCCACAAGGAAATCACAAGAAACACCAAAAACAAAAGCCAGATGAAAATCATAGTCGTACCTTATATACATAAATACCTCAGCCATGGTCAAAATATGGTCAGGTTCCCATGCCTTACTAAAGCCACAAGGAACGATCATGGCTGAGGTGGCGGCTGGGGGCACTCGCAGAACACGTGCCCAACCCGGCCACACCTATAACAACTCCTCCTCTCATGGCAGTCACGAATCACGTGCCCCGCTTGGTCGCACCTGAAACACCTTGACTCCGCCACGTTCACCCGACAAGCATGGATAATATGAAATCCGCCGCACCTCAGACACTACCCTAGTTGCTCTGATAGGCCATGTCGCAGTCGCCTAGCAACAGGCTACTGCACCGTCTCCTCCGAGGCCTGCGCCTCTCCCTGAAGTGCCTACTGTTGACACCTCAGCTCTCAACGTCGCATGAAACCTCTCCTAGTCGCCTGCCTATGCCTCTGCTCGGCCCGTCGATGATGTCCACGAATGGGAGAAGAAGACGTAGTTGGCTACTCCTTAAACTACTAAGGAAGACCCAACTGGAAGTGCGCCGTCCTAGCCTACTCTCAGGCACGCAAAAGGTCCACCTTTAAAATTGTCACTGTACAAAAAGCCACCTCCACGTCGGCCACCCCAAAAGTCATAAGCGTCCGACGAATCTCTGGCCTCAAGCCGACGATGAATTGCGGAGCCAAGAACCTTTGACCTGCCATAGCTGGTGGCACATACTGGCTCAACTCCATGAACTTTGCCCAATACAGGGCAACCAGTAACTCCCCCTGAACCAAAGCCAAAAATTGGGTGGATAGATTGAGAAACCCCGCTAGTCTCGATACACCTAAAGCCACAACTATCGGAGAGGGCAGTACTCCACCCTTCACTTCTTAGGTCCCCACGGCCAACTCTGCCTGGGACCATGCCTCCCCATCCCCTCTGCGTCATCGCGGGACCTTAAATGATGCAAAGTAGAAAACACGATAAGAAAATAGAACACCACAAGCCAGTTGCTTCTTGTACCAAACTCTCTAGACTAATAAAGACTATAATTATTCTACATTCCTATACATTGATGTAACCTCGCTCTGAAACCAACTGTAATGACGCAAAATCTAGATACCGATGTTGACACCCGTTTTATGACTAATGAGTTGGGTCATCTCCTTATTTATCTTTATGATGCTCCGAGTTATATGCCGTTTATTGAGCCATCTTGGTCATCTTTGAGGCTTATTTCATGGGTCATTCTCCTTGATTGGGTCTCGCTCCTTATTCGTTTTCCGTAGGTTGAAGCTTAGGAGGCCTTTAATTTGTTTTGCCACGCCACTGTCTCTAGTGGTCTATAATATGGGCGTTTGATGACGTTTGGCGGTCTATCTTAAGACCGTTTACTGACGCCAGTGTCCAGAGCTAACGTCTTTCTTTCAGCCTTATCCTTTCTTATCCGTTGAACTCTGGTGATTTATCGTACGGCCTTTAAAGGCATTGTGGCGGTTTTATCTTGGACCGTTTCTTGGCTCTAGAGTCCTGTTCGCAAGCTTTTTGCCCGTTGGCCTTATCTTTTGGTGGACGACCGAGGGTGGCGGTCTATCCTTAGACTGTTAGTTCCAAGTGGCGGTTTATCGTAAGACCATTATTGCAGACTGAGAGTCCTGCTAGAACTATTTTTCTCTGCTACGCCGTGGCCGAATTAGAGTTTTGATTTGATGATTTATTAGAAAAATAAATACCTTGGAAAGATTTATTATCTGATATTTTTCTCAATGAGTTGGGACTAATGACATGGCCAGATATGTCAAATATTTTTGAAGTTTTCCGGAAGATTACTATCGCTCATTGGTTGAGGACCATTTGCGGATCTGTGGCAGCTTATCGTAAGGCCGTCTATTGTGGCGCGGCCGTCTATTAGGCCGTTTGTGCTCGCAGAGTTCCAGATTTCATCTCCCGTGGGCGTGTGTCTCATCCAGCTCTTTCCAAGGTATTTACCTTAGCTTTGCTATTTTAATTACCTTGGTGGCGATCACACTTCCTTAATTGGGTATTGTTTATCATTGTCATCTTGCTTGCTCTTCTCTTTACTTTATTTGCTTCACACCTACGGTGTGTGTTTTCATTTTATTCCCTTACTCCACGCCCCGGCGTGTGTTTTTATTTTTCTTCCTCATGAACATTGATGACATGCCCATGCTTCTGATTTTGGTGATTGTTTGAGTTAGGTTATTACTTGCTCACACACTTACGTATATATCTCTCATACCACTATATTCATATCCACACATACCATCACATCACATCATCACACAAAAAACCATCAATAACCCATTTTTTGGTGATCACGGTGGGACATGTAGTGCCAATCATGTTGAGCTTCTGTTTGACATGCTGTTGTTGATTTGACCCAGTTGCCCTTGTGTTTTACTCAAATTTTTCGTTTAACTTCCTACTGTTTTCTACTCTCTGGTCACCTTGGCGGTCCACTGTTCGGTCGTTTACAGCTTAAAAGTGACTTAGAAATAGGTCATCTTATCTCTCTCGCGGTTTCATATCAGACCGTTTCTCCAGTCACAGGTACGCATCCTGAGGTTGAGTTTATTTCTGCAGTTTTTGCTGTGACTTTCATGCTTGGGTGTTATCTGATCTCCTCCTTGGTTGTTATACATATTTACATCATTGTTTGCATATTTGGTTGTTAGTTTTTAGGCTAGAATTTGCATGCACCCCGGTGCACGTAGGATCATTCATATTCATATCATAGTTGCATTTCCTACCTTGGTGTGTGAACCTCTCGCCTCCATATTCCTTGGGGTCGACTAGGTGATCACATCCGGGATCTCCATAAGTCCCCGCGAGTCGTGGATTCCCACACAGACGCCGGGCCGGTTATACCTTTCCAGCCCTTAGGCTTGCATTTTGCATACGTGTGAGAGAATTAACCTTAGTCAACCCAAAGTTTGGACCTTATTCCCATAGGATTCCTATCTTGAGGGAATTATTATTAATTCAAATCATTAAAAGGTCTATTAAAATCCCTAAAATATTTCCCATCATATCAACTTGTGTGACTTGGGTGAAAACTCTCACATTGTTTGTGTTGTTTGGGCTTGTCCAAGCCCATTAGTGGTTTTTGTGTTGCATTCTTTCATCATCCACATGTTTTGTTATTGTTAGGCCCACTTGAGTCAGTCCATTTGTGTGTATATTGTCTAGTCCATTGTCCCGTGGTCCGTTGTCTACTCGTCTTTGCATTAGTGGGTCAGTCACCTCTTGTCCTTAAGCCCATTAAGTCATTGCTACCCCACTTGTATTTTCCCTTGATATCCTTGTATTAAGTCTCCATTTGCTCTCATTGGAGCATCATTCCAACCCTTTGTATCATTCTTTTTCCCAATCTTCTTCCTATTCCCGCGTGGAATCCTCTTCCCACGCGGGCCCATCTTCCCGTGGTCCCTCTGACCCGTCTGAGGAACAGGCTAATTTCATGGCCCATCTTTCAAGCCTTGTTCGCCAAATGGACCTTGCCCAGGCCCAACGTCTTATTGCATCTCATCTTCATGGGCCTCCTTCTCTTAATGGGCCTTCTTCTCTCATTAATGGGCCTCATCATCTTAACGGGTCCCATTCTTCTAATGGGCCTTATTTTTCTAATGGGCCTCATTCTTCTTGTCCTTATGCTGTCGGCCCAATGGGTCCTTATTCTCATGCTTCTTACAGGCCTGCATATCCTTCCACTCCTGGAATGGGCCCTTCTTCTTCTCAGCCTGGATCCCCTTATCCAGCCCAATATCATCATTCTGGTCCATATTCACATCCGCTTGCTCAAGTTGGCCCATATTCTTCTCGATCTCTCCCTACTCAGGATATGATAGCTCAAGCCCAACACCAATTTGATGAACTCCAATGTCAAATCGATCCCAAATCCTTCTTAAGTATTACATTTACATTCCAAGGTCTTCGGCTTCCGCCATCTTCACAAATTCCTGCATATCGCAGTTATGGTGGAGTCGGTGACCCGTATGTGCACTTGATGGAATTTATTTATGAGTCGGCCCAGTTTCGACATGACCAATGCTTGATGGCTTATCTATTTGGTAAATCATTGGAGGGTCCGGCTCGGGATTGGTTCTTATCTCTTCCACAAGACCATGTTGTGAATTTCCAAATGGTCAAAGAGAAGTTTATTCAGCAATTTCTGGACCAGGTTGGGCCCAAGTATTCTATGGTGGATCTGGCCCATGAGAAGATGAAGTCCGACGAGGAGTTCTGCACCTTTCCGACCGCTGGCGTCGCCTTGCCGCGTAAGTCCCGGGGCACATTTCGGAGTAAGAATAAAGCAAGATGTTGATTTCTAACACAACGCCCGAGTACCGCTTCATCTTAGCCCCCAATGACATCACCTCCTGGCAACAACTTTACAGCCGAGCCCTCTTCGTTCGCCAACAAATTCAAGGTTCCCTTGACACCGAGTCGTCCCCATCTTCCGCGTCTACATACGCCTCTCCATCCACATTCACCGTTTACTACTCGCCTTCCACGAGACAACCCTCCGCTTCTACGTGTCCGTCTGCCCCCGCATGACATCCCACCATGAGTCAGCCTCCCGCATACCAACCCTCTACACACTCGTCTGCTCCCACGAGTCAACCCTTCACAAGTCAGCCTTATGCATATCCACGTCCGCCTCCACCACCTCTGGTCAAGGGGATACCACATCCCGAACAAGTAGATGCCGTCTATATACCCCCTTATCCCACTCCACATATGCCTTCACCAAATCCCTCCACTAGTTGCCATACGTCCTTGCCTATGCAACCCCCACAACCGTCTCTACCACTTCATACCTCTCGGCATCCACCTTGCCCGAAGCAGGCTCCTCATCCTCCGTTGCCAGAGTGCTTTACCGATATTTTTGGGGCTTTGACGGCCACTCACGCGTTGCCGCTCTCTCCAATTGTGCCTTGCCGACCCGCGGTCAGGGATATGCTTCGGTTCTGTGAATTTCACCGCCAGCAGGGGCATTTGGTTGAGGATTGCCCCGTGTTCCGGGATTATATTTATGGCTTGGAAGCCAAGGATTGATTGGGCCGCTATTCACAAAGTCATTCTACATCTTCACAGCAAGCAGCAGCAATAGGTAGCGCCACCTAAGCAGCCGTCTCCATTTCAAGGCCAGGGGCACCCCTGTGATTCCTCATCTAGTGCTGCACTTGCTCCGTCACCCACCCCATTACCTTCGCCATCCTCTATCCAATCTCTGTAACCTCCACAAACCCAAGCCTCTGGTAAGGCTAGTGCCATCCCTTCTTCCTCCATTTCCACCACTACTTCTACCCCCAATGCCGCCCGACCCGTTGTGTCGATACGTCGACGGTGGGCACCACGGCCCTCCTCTTCATCCCCTTCATCGCCATCCTCACCTCCCTCTCCATTACCTCTGCCATCTCCATTACCCTCACCATTGCCTAAACCTCCATCATCCTCGCCATCACCTTTGCCCGAGCCTGAGCAAGTTTCGCCTTTGCCGCCCTCGCCCGAACAAGCCATACCTCCACCCTTACCTTTGCCTCCACCTAAACACACCATACCCATTGAAACCTCCGCGTCTTCCGAACCTATTCCTATCCCCATTTCTCCACCTATTTCCACCCCACGGAGCGGGTGTTCGTTACCCAAGGTGCCCCTTGGGTCTAATCCCCAGGGAGACAATAAGCCAAGTCAAGATGACTTAGTGTCGGCCTCGCATTTCAAGATTCAAGATTTTATCTGTCGGATGCCGATCAACGTTCTGGTCCCTGGTTATTTTGGGGATGATGCGCCTCAACTTTCAAAGATGACAGTTGCTAAGAAGAGTTCCCTTGCACTGATGCCAGTTTCTTCAAAAGCGAGGCCGATGGTAATCCCTTTGCTCGCCAGAGAGTACACCGTTGATGCTATTATTTCTCCTCACTCCGTTGCCATTCAGATGACAGACCAAGAGGGGTTCTTTATTCGAATTGTGTTAACTTATATGGCCGCTAAGTAGATTATGAATTCTATATTCAAGGGGCAATTGGCCGTATCTTGTGCACTCTCAAAGGATATTATGCACATTCTATGTAATCTCCCTCGGTTCATTAGCAAGTCGGCCACGTCAACGCCGCGCATTACACTCCCTCAACTTCATCCCTCTCTTCTATTAAAGGAGTTGTACTTCATGCCCGATTGCTGAGTGGAAATGCTTAATCTCATGCTGCTAGTGCCAAGTGACAAAACTCCGTGGTTTTCTGATATTCATTCATTTGAGGGGTCAGCTGTTCAAGAATCTCTGCATATGGTTAGTACCGGGTGTCTAGGGGCAACCGACCCGATAAGGCTGCATGTTCATAATCGCGCCAGGCCGTCTGCTAGATGGGCCCGTACTTTGAGAAGACACTGTTGTTGCATCCCTACGGTTTTGATGATGTCTAATACTATAAATCAGTATGTTTCTATCTCTAGATCAATTCATGCTTCATCACTTGGGACAGTGCAGTTCATGTGGTTGTCATATAGACATGCATTACTTGATCAAGTCTATACACTGCTAGCATTCACGTTCAAAGTCTCTGCATTGAAGTCTGTACATTGGCCATCTCTGTACAGAGTCTTTTGCATTCCTTCATATCAAGTCTAGACATTGTGCATTCCTTCATATGAAGTCTATACACTGCATGCTACAAAGTCTGCACATCCCGTTTGCACTAAGTCTACACATTGGCAAAGTCAATTTATCGCTTATGCAAGTCTGTACAGCCAGTGCATTCATTGATATCAAGTCTACACACTGCATATAGGCAAAGTCTGCACATTGGTATAGTCTATGCATCGGGCTGGCGCTCGCAAAGTCTATACATCCTTCATCTTTCAAGTCTATACATTGGCCTTGTCTACACATCGTTTGCCTGGCTTCTTATTCAAAGTCTACACATTCATGGCATATGTGCATCGTTTGTTCTGTAAGTCTATACATCGGCATGGGGCTTGCCGAGTCTGTACATCCACCGCTGAACATTCCAAGTCTATACACTGCCCTGTTTCAGGCACGCAAAGTCTGTACAGAGTTTGCACAAGTCTGCATCTTCCAAGTCAATTCATCCATAGAAAGTCTGTACATTCCTAAATCTTTACCTACGTTCAGAACCCCAAGTCTATACATTGATAAAGTCTGCACATTGTGCTTTGAAGCTGCACCAAGTCTATACTTTGTCTCGCCCACATCTTCAAAGTCTGTACATCCGATCGTCTCTTCCAGCATCTCACGCTATCAAGTCCGTACATCGTTTGCGTACAATGCATCGTCATCCAAAGTCTGTACAGCCAGCTCTGTCTCACCTTGCATCTCTTCAAGTATGTACAGCCTTGGCGTATGCTTTCATAAAGTCTATACATCGTGGGGCTTCGAGTCCTCAAAGTCTGTACATCCTTCAAGGGCCAAGTCTATACATTGTCTCACTCACATCTTCAAGGGGTAAGTCTATACATTGGATATGGGTGTGCATCGTGAAGACTATACTTTGCTTGTGTAACTCAAGCCTTTACATCAAAGTCTATACATTGGTTATGCTAATGCATTATTCTTCACAACATGTCTATACACTGCTGTCTCGTGCATTCTAAGTCCATACACTGCTTTGGGCATTGTTCTTCACAGCATGTCTGTACACTGCATTTGGGCATTGTTCTTCACAGCATGTCTGTACACTGCATTTGGACATTGTTCATCACAGCATGTCTGTACACTGCCTTCTCTTGCACGTATTCATCAAGTCTATACACTCCCTTGTTTTCATGTCTATACATACGATTGCTTCATGCATTACACAGAAGTCTTCACATTCCCCTCTGTTATGTTAATGCATCATTCTGCAAGTCTGTACTTTGAGGTCGCATGAAGGCTTTCAAGTCTATACATTCTCACGTAGTACATACTTGCTTATTTACTGCTTCTAAAGTCTATACACGCTGTGTTAAAAGCCTGAACTAACTAGTTACATTTCTTTTGTCTCTGCATGCAGATGATTCAGGTTGATGATTGGGCACGTGATCCGAGGATGATGCTTGGCACGTGATCCGAGGATGCTCTGGAAAAGGAGGGAACGAGCCCCACTCACGTCACTCGTGTGAAGTCATGGTATTCAGGTCGGATGCCATATAAAAGGTGTCTTCTGCGAACAGATGGACTGAACTGGAGGAAAAAGCTGAGAAGAAGAGTCCCTGAGCAGAAGAAGAAAAGAGAGAGCCTCCACGTTCCCGAGAGAAGAAAGAGAGAAGAATTAGAGAGAATAGATCTGAGAGAAAAGTCTTTGAGAGAGAGAGAAGAGTCTTTGATTGAAGATTTACTTCTTCGGAAGCTACATTGTTTCTTGTTTTCAGAGATAATTTTTGTGCTTTGATTTTCATGTTTTTCATTTTTCATTTCATCTTCCTTATCGAATATTGTTACCCTCCAGTGATCGGAGGAAGGGAGGATTGATCCTCCAGTTTGCAAGTGACAGGGAGTCGCTTGTGGGTTCCCTCCTGGGTGGAGGAAGAGAGACCTCGGTCTCTAGTTTGCTAGTGACTGTTGTCACTGGTTGTATCCCTCCGGTGTGGAGGAAGAGGGGAGGCTGTTCCCCTGGTCAAGCTGTGTGGCAGCAATTGTCTGCAGACTGAGTCTGCTGTTCTAGCATTAGCTAGTGGAATCCTCACTCTGGTTTGGAGTGAGGGGTGGATGTAGATTGCGGACTACAATCGAACCACCTAAAAACTGCCTGCCTCTTCTGTGGTTTGCATATCATTGTTGTGTTGCTCTCCTCCTGCTTGGTATTTTGTTTCACTGTGAACAGATCTCGATCTTCCTTCCATCCTCTGTCTTGGTTATTGATTGTCTTAGCTGTCCCTCTCGCTGTATTTGAAGGGTTGAGAATTCGAATTATTGAATTAATTTTGAATTAGTAATTTTAGGGAGTGATCTATTCATCCCCCCCTTTTATATCACTCTTCGCTGCGCTAACATTTGGTATCAGAGCAGGTTGGCATCATGTGGGCCAACGGTCAGGGTAATCGTACTGGTCCTCGAAGCTTCATGGCTGAGGGACAATCCATTAGTCGCCCTTTATTCTTTGATGGTAATAACTATCTCTTCTGGAAAAACAGGATGGAGGTGTTCATCAGGGCGCAGAGCCACAAGCTGTGGAGGGTAATTACTATAGGGCCGTATGATCTGCCACCGAACGAGGATGCATGGACAGATGATCATGTCAAGTTATCTTCACTCAACTGGACGGCCCTGAACATAATCCAGTGCGCTGTTCACCTAGAAGAATACGCCTGCATATCAGCCTGTAGGACTTCCAAGCGGATGTGGGATGAGCTGGAACTAATCTACGAAGGTACAGCTCAAGTGAAAGCCTCGAAGGTAAATCTCTTCACCTCTGAGTATGAACTGTTTAGGATGAAACCAGAGGAGAATGTCACAGAAATGTATGCTAGGTTGTCTTTGATCACGAACACTCTTAAGGGGCTAGGGAAAGAGCTAGCAGAGGCAGATATAGTCAGGAAGATTCTTAGGTCTCTAACCCCAGCATGGCACACTAAGGCCATTGTGATAGAGGAGTCAAAGGATCTGTCGACTATGACAGTGAATGAACTCATAGGATCTCTCATGACCTATGAGATGAACTTTAAAAGAGGAGATGAAGGAAGTGACAGGAAGGGAAAGAATGTTGCTCTCAAGGCATCCCGCAACAAGGATAGCAGTAGCGGGAGTAGTAGCCCTGAGTCCGGTTGTTTTTCCGATCTCGACCAGGAGGAGCAGGCAATGCTCACTCGACAGTTCAGTAAATTTTTAAGGAATAAGGGGAAGATCTTTAGGAGGAAGAAGCCATACTCCTTCAATAAGAACGTTGAGTCTAGCAATAACAAGGATAGAAATACTAAGAGAATGACTTGTTTTCATTGCAACAGACAGGGACACATGAAAGGGGACTGCCCGGATCTCCAGAAGAAGGGTCCCTACTTCCAGAAGAAGAGCTCAAAGGTGTAGAAAAAGAAGAAGCCACAGGCAATGGTCTGCACGTGGAGCGATGAGGAAGAAGATCCTGAAGACACTTCCTCAGAGGAGTATGAAGAAGGGATTTGCCTAATGGCAAACAGCGAAGAGGAGGTAACAAATATCTTTGAGAATTTTTCTATTGATGACTGGGAAGATGCTTATGGTGAATTGTTAGACAAGTTCAATTCTCTCAGTAAAGAGCATAGGGTCCTCAAGAGAAAATTCAATACTAATATTGAAGAACTAACCCAAATCAGTGAGGAAAGACTGACATTAAAGAAAGACTTAGAAGAAATGACATCCTTGAGAAAAGAAAATGAAAAACACAAGGTAGAATACCAGGAGAGTCAAACCCAGCTCAATGAACTCAAAATGAAAATGGAAGAAAGCCTGAAAGAAAATAGAGTAACCTCAGAGAAGTATGAAGCTGTTAAGAAAGTGAATGCTGAACTCTTAAAAAACTCTGAGTCTCTGCAAAAAGAGCTGGAAGACAAACAGAAGGTCTTGGAAAAATTTGTTCAAGGAAAAACAAGTCTAGATGCTATACTAGGAACAAGGGTTAACTTCAATAGGGAAGGTCTAGGCTATGACCCAACTAACAAGAAACCCTTTCAATTCAAAACCACCACCTTCTGCCCAGAGAAGGGAAAAGAGCAGCTGGACATACCATCCAGCTCAAATAGCAGTCAAGGAGCTCAACGTCCGAAAGAAAATTTACCAAACAGTGCTGGTCAACCAATTAAAAAGGGAATGAACCTTGTGAAGAACTTCACTAAGCCCACTCACCAGAATATAAATGGTAAATGGACCAAGCAAATGGATCAGGATAGAAAATGGAATTACTACAAACAGACAAGTCCAAACAGAAACTACTGGAGAAACAACTATCATTCTCAAAAATCTGTTAATCAACAAGCTCACAGGAGATATCCCAGGATTGGGAAGCCCAATGACTGGAATAGAGCTTACTTCCCCAGACCAGCTGGACACAACCCCGGTTATAATTTCAATAAACCAGAAGTAAAGGTGCCAGAGAAAACAATGTTGAAGCAAATCTGGATTCCTAAACATCTGATTAGAGATTTGAATAATGTCTTTGGACCCAACTCATCTTGGGTTCCAAATCACTTTGCCTGATCTTTAATTGTGTAGGTCGGCCTGGCAGCTGAAGACAACAAGTGGTACCTCGACAGTGGCTGCTCCAGGCACATGACAAGAGACCAATCCAAGTTCAGCAAGTTAGAGATGAAGGTTGGGGGACTGGTCAAATTTGGAGGAAAGAACAGAGGTAAAATCATTGGAGTTGGCACAGTAGGTAAGTCTTCCACAAACTCCATTGAAAAAGTTCTACTTGTGGAAGGTCTGCAACACAACCTGATTAGCATTAGTCAATTATGTGACAAGGGGCACAGGGTTGTGTTTGATAATGATTCATGCAAAATTTTTGAAATAAATTCTGATGTGATTAAGTTTGTAGCCAACATGACTAATAATGTCTACATGATAGACTTAGATGATGAATCTGAATCTAATCTTTGTTTATCTGCTGATTCTGAAAGTGATGCCTTTGAATGGCATAGACGACTAGGCCATGCTAGTTTCTCTACTTTAAATAAATTGGTCAAGCATGATTTAGTTAGAGGCATGCCTAGAATGAAGTTCAATTCTATTTCAAAATCATGTGATGCCTGTGCTCTAGGCAAACAGACCAGGAATTCTTTCAAGCTAAGATCTGAGCCATTGTCCTCTAGACCAATGGAACTTCTCCATATGGACCTCTTTGGTCCTACTAGGACTCAGAGTCTTAATGGGAATAGGTTTGGCTATGTGATCATTGACGACCATTCTAGATTTTCATGGATCTTTTTCTTAGCCAATAAAAGTGATGCTTTTCAAAAGTTTAACCAGTTTTTCAATAAGGTCAAACAAGAAGGAAAATACAAGATTTGTACAATTCAATCTGACCATGGAGGTGAGTTTGAAAACTCCATGTTTTCTGATCTTTGTGAAAGAGAGGGACTAACACACAGATTCTCTTCTCCCAGGACACCTGAACAGAATGGAATTGTGGAGAGAAGAAATAGAACTATTGTGGAGATGGCCCGAACCATGCTGATTGAGAGTCAACTACCAAGGAAGTTCTGGGCAGAGGCGGCCAACACAGCAACTTACAAAATCAACAGGGCCATGGTAAGACCTATTCACAAGAAAACACCCTATGAGCTACTAAAAGGTAAGAAACCAAACTTGGTTCATTTCAGAATTTTTAGAGCTAAATGCTTTATTCATAATAATGACAAGAAAGACTTAGATAAGTTTGAAGCTAAAAGCTCCCCTGGAATATTCTTAGGATACTCTGAAGTGTCAAGGGCATATAGGGTCTTTAATATAACAGACCAAAAAGTTGAAGAGTCTCCACACATTCTTTTTAGTGATAAGAAAGGTGTTGCTAACATTGAAAATATTGACAGGGATTCCAATCATGATGGGGACTTCCTAGAAGACCAAGAAGGTGAGAAGACTCAGCTAAGTGGTACAACAAATCCTCCCAATCAGGAAGGGGCAAGAGAAACAGGTGAGTCTTCAATAAACATTAGATTCCTCAAAGATCACCCAATAGATAAAGTCATAGGCAACCCTGAAGATCCTCTTCGGACTAGGTCTCATTTTAGGAATGTTAATAATCAAGACTTAATTGCTTTGGTCTCACAAATTGAACCCAAATCAGTAGAAGAGGCCTTGGCTGATCAATCTTGGGTCAATGCTATGTGTGAGGAATTAGGTCAGTTCGAAAGAAATAATGTCTGGGAGCTTGTTCCGAGATCAGAAAGTGTTAATATCATAGGAACTAAATGGGTGTTTAAAAACAAAATGAATGAAGATGGAATCATTTCCAAGAATAAGGCCAGACTAGTAGCCAAGGGCTACTGTCAGGAATTTGGTGTAGACTTCGATGAATCCTATGCACCTGTTGCTAGGATGGAGGTAATAAGAATATTGCTAGCATTTGCATGCTCTAAGGACATAAAACTTCAGCAAATGGATGTGAAGAGTGCCTTTTTGAATGGCATCATCAAGGAAGAAGTGTTTGTTGAACAACCCCCAGGTTTTCAGTTTTCTCCTTAATCTAACCAAGTTTTCAGGTTAAACAAAGCCTTGTATGGTCTAAAGCAAGCCCCTCGAGCTTGGTATGAAAGACTGACTGAATTTCTGATCAGCAAGGGCTACAAGAGAGGTAAAGTTGATCAAACCTTATTTACCAAGAGTACAAATACCGATCTCATCATAGCTCAGGTATATGTACATGACATTGTGTTTGGATCAACTAGTTGTGAATTATGTGCTGAATTCTCTAAAATGATGTCTGCTGAATTTGAGATGAGTTTGGTAGGTGAACGAAAGTATTTTCTTGGATTACAGATAGAATAATTGGAGGATGGATGCTTCATCAACCAGACCAAATACACAATGGAACTATTCAAGAGGTTTGGTATGATCAACCTGAAGCATATAACAACACCTATGAGTACCAACACCTCACTGGATGCAGATTATGCAGGATGTAAACTAGACAGAAAAAGCACAAGTGGTCACTGTGAATTTTTGGGTGGGTGTTTAGTGTCTTGGGGCTCCAAGAAACAACATTCTGTGGCCCTCTCCACTGCAGAGGCTGAATATATGGCTGCAGGGAGTTGTGGTACACAAGTCATTTGGATTAAACACCAGCTTCAGGACTACCAAGTAGACCTGGGGTGCACACCTATCTATTGTGATAATAACAGTGCCATTAATCTTGCCAAGAATCCTATTTTGCATTCACGCACCAAACACATAGAGATAAAGCATCATTTCATAAGAGATGAGGTTTCTAAGAACAATTTTGAACTGATTCATGTAGGCACTGATAATCAGATTGCTGACATCTTCACTAAACCTCTGGATAATGAAAAATTCATTACACTGAGAAGAGAATTAGGCTTATTCAAATTGTCTTAATTGCGAAGTCTGTTCTTGTTGTGAGGGGGAGTTATGTGTGTCTGATGGTTAGCTTTCAGAAATGCTATGTTTAAGGGGGAGCTAGTTGAGCTGTGAGAGGGAGAGTTCTTTGACAGATTCAAAAAGACTGACCAGATGTATGCCTTTGCTGGTTCTCATGACTGATCTAGTATGGCTCTCTCAGACAGTAGAATCTCACTCATCTCTTAAGTCTATAAGTCTGTGATACTAAAGTCCAGTTAGAATCTTTCCTCTGGTAGTCTTTCAGAGATCTGGATTAATTGTATAAAGTATATCTTCCTACATTGTCAAGTGATTCTGGTTCAGGCAAAAACCTGTATGTCTTGATATCTGACCAAAACAACTTGAAATCTAGACTTCAAGATTCACTTCAAGGAATAGTCCTTCTGGTATTGTTTTCAATCATTCCATCTTCTCAACACAAGGGATAAACTGAATTAACAAAGGTCCTGATTTGTTCACTGAGAAACTGGGAGCTTCATCAATGAAATGAAGTTTTCTCCTATGTCATGAGGTGTCAAATGCTTAACAAAAATTGAAAAGTCATGACATTAATATTCTGACCTTCACAGAGCAATGGTGGCTTACTGGTGAGTAATTGGAGACTCTGACCTCTAATCAAGGTGTTTCCTCATGTCAAAAACCACAGTTACTAACTCTGTTCCTTTAAAAAAAAAAGGAGGAGGTAATGAGGTACTCACACTGAGTAACTGGGGATTCAGGCCTCTAATCAAGGTGTCTCCCTAATGTCAAAAGAGTGAATTACCAACTTACTCATTGGTCTTATTGAAAATCATCTCAAAAATCCCTTGTAGTTATGCACTAATGGATTGCTTGTCCTCAATACCTTGAGAACACCTTCTCTGACTTTGTCTCTTGTTATCTTTTGGGATAGTTGCCTGTTCAGCTAAATCATGCCATACTTGTTAACTCCTGCTCTAAATCATACACTATGTATGCTGATAAACTTTTCTATCATTCTATTTCTCTATTGTTTACTGGAGTTCAAGAATCTTCACTTGAGTTTAGCACCTCACTTATTCTCTTAAGATTTGCTCGTGCCTTTCTGCACTAAGATGTTTACTGTACTTCCTCCTCATGTCTCCAGCACTTTCATATATTCTACATTTTCTTTTGCTGATGTCAAAGGGGGAGAGAGGTTTTGCAATATCAGTAGGTCATGAGTTCATGAGTTTTGGAAGTTTGGGGGAGCATTGTTCATGAGCTGTGGGGGAGAATATCTGAGAGTGAGTTGTGGGGGAGCGGTTTTGGAGAAAGAAGAGTTTCAGCAGTAGTGTTTAATTTATCTGCATGAGCTTGCCTTGAATTTGCTTTGATTGTTAAAGCTGCAGTTAATTTCTTGTTAAGCCTTGATATTGCTTGATTCATAGTGTTGCCATCATCAAAAAGGGGGAGATTGTTGCATCCCTACGGTTTTGATGATGTCTCACACTATAAATCAGTCTGTTTCTATCTCTAGATCAATTCATGCTTCATCACTTGGGACAGTGCAGTTCATGTGGTTGTCATATAGACATGCATTACTTGATCAAGTCTATACACTGCCAGCATTCACGTTCAAAGTCTCTGCATTGAAGTCTGTACATTGGCCATCTCTGTACAGAGTCTTTTGCATTCCTTCATATCAAGTCTAGACATTGTGCATTCCTTCATATGAAGTCTATACACTGCATGCTACAAAGTCTGCACATCCCGTTTGCACTAAGTCTACACATTGGCAAAGTCAATACATCGCTTATGCAAGTCTGTATAGCCAATGCATTCATTGATATCAAGTCTACACACTACATATAGGCAAAGTCTGCACATTAGTATAGTCTATGCATCGGGCTGGCGCTCGCAAAGTCTATACATCGCAGTCTTCATCTTTCAAGTCTATACATTGGCCATGTCTACACATCGTTTGCCTGGCTTCTTATTCAAAGTCTACACATTCATGGCATATGTGCATCGTTTGTTCTGCAAGTCTATACATCGGCCTGGGGCTTGCCGAGTCTGTACATCCACCGCTGAACCTTCCAAGTCTATACATTGCCCTATTTCAGGCACGCAGAGTCTGTACAGAGTTTGCACAAGTCTGCATCTTCCAAGTCAATTCATCCATAGCAAGTCTGTACATTCCTAAGTCTTTACCTACGTTCAGAACCCCAAGTCTATACATTGATAAAGTCTGCACATTGTGCTTTGAAGCTGCACCAAGTCTATACTTTGTCTCGCCCACATCTTCAAAGTCTATACATACGATCGTCTCTTCCAGTGTCTCACGCTATCAAGTCTGTACAGCGTTTGCATACAGTGCATCATCATCCAAAGTCTGTACAGCCAGCTCTATCTCACCTTGCGTCTCTTCAAGTATGTACAGCCTTGGCGTATGCTTTCATAAAGTCTATACATCGTGGGGCTTCGAGTCTTCAAAGTCTGTACATCCTTCAAGGGCCAAGTCTATACATTGTCTCACTCACATCTTCAAGGGGTAAGTCTATACATTGGATATGGGTGTGCATCGTGAAGTCTATACTTTGCTTGTGTAACTCAAGCCTTTACATCAAAGTCTATACATTGGTTATGCTAATGCATTGTTCTTCACAACATGTCTGTACACTGCTGTCTCGTGCATTCTAAGTCCATACACTGCTTCGGGCATTGTTCTTCACAGCATGTCTGTACACTGCATTTGGGCATTGTTCATCACAGCATGTCTGTACACTGCCTTCTCTTGCACGCATTCATCAAGTCTATACACTCCCTTGTTTTCATGTCTATACATACGATTGCTTCATGCATTACACAGAAGTCTTCACATTCCCCTCTGTTATGTTAATGCATCATTCTGCAAGTCTGTACTTTGAGGTCGCATGAAGGCTTTCAAGTCTATACATTCTCACGTAGTACATACTTGCTTATTTACTGCTTCTAAAGTCTATACACGCTGTGTTAAAAGCCTGAACTAACTAGTTACATTTCTTTTGTCTCTGCCTGCAGATGATTCAGGTTGATGATTGGGCACGTGATCTGAGGATGATGCTTGGCACGTGATCCGAGGATGCTCTGGAAAAGGAGGGAACGAGCCCCACTCACGCCACTCGTGTGAAGTCATGGTATTCAGGTCGGATGCCATATAAAAGGTGTCTTCTGCGAACAGATGGACTGAACTGGAGGAAAAAGCTGAGAAGAAGAGTCCCTGAGCAGAAGAAGAAAAGAGAGAGCCTCCACGTTCCCGAGAGAAGAAAGAGAGAAGAATTAGAGAGAATAGATCTGAGAGAAAAGTCTTTGAGAGAGAGAGAAGAGTCTGTGATTGAAGATTTGCTTCTTCGGAAGCTACATTGTTTCTTGTTTTCAGAGATGATTTTTGTGCTTTGATTTTCATGTTTTTCATTTTTCATTTCATCTTCCTTATCGAATATTGTTACCCTCCAGTGATCGGAGGAAGGGAGGATTGATCCTCCAGTTTGCAAGTGACAGGGAGTCGCTTGTGGGTTCCCTCCTGGGTGGAGGAAGAGAGACCTCGGTCTCTAGTTTGCTAGTGACTGTTGTCACTGGTTGTATCCCTCCGGTGTGGAGGAAGAGGGGAGGCTGTTCCCCTGGTCAAGCTGTGTGGCAGCAATTGTCTGCAGACCGAGTCTGCTGTTCTAGCATTAGCTAGTGGAATCCTCACTCTGGTTTGGAGTGAGGGGTGGATGTAGATTGCGGACTGCAATCGAACCACCTAAAAACTGTCTGCCTCTTCTGTGGTTTGCATATCATTGTTGTGTTGCTCTCCTCCTGCTTGGTATTTTGTTTCACTGTGAACAGATCTCGATCTTCCTTCCATCCTCTGTCTTGGTTATTGATTGTCTTAGATGTCCCTCTCGCTGTATTTGAAGGGTTGAGAATTCAAATTATTGAATTAATTTTGAATTAGTAATTTTAGGGAGTGATCTATTCATCCCCCCCCCTTCTATATCACTCTTCGCTGCGCTAACAACTATAGATCAAGAAGCCCGAAGGTCCAAGTCCACGCTAGGCGGGTCCATTACAAGCTAGTTTCAGCTAAGAGGCAACGTCGGTTCAAGGGCCGTCGATTGTGCACTCAGGGTCCACTCCCTCTTCCCCGTCTATTCATTCATCTTTCCTTCTGCTCAGCTCCCACCCTTGGGTGGTGTACCTTCCTTATTCCAATCCCACGTCCATGATCTTTTCCTTTCTTCCTGGGTCCGCAAACCCCCACTCTTCTTATCCGGTTTCGCCAGACCCTCCTTATTCTTATTGTCTTAGGCCTCGGCCCACGTCATCCTTTCATCCCGATCTAGGGATTTCTTCTTCTAATCCTTCTCCTCCGGTATCTCGAGGTTTCGTCTCTAATTCTCCTTCCCCGACTCTGTCGGGTGATTTTCATTCTTCTTCCCCGACTCTGTCGGGTGATTCTCCTTCTTCTTCCCCGACCTTATCGAGTGTCCATGATTCTCCTTCCCCGACTCTGTCGGGTGATTCTCGTTCTTCTTCCCCAACCCTATCGGGTGTCTATCATTCTTCTTCTCCGACTGTGTCAGATGATTCTTCTTCTCATCTTTCTACTCATTCCTCCTCGCCCTTTCAGGGTCACCACCCTTTTTCTTACGGTTTTCGAGGCTTTAGCCCGCCTTGATCTCAGTTAATCTCCACTTCTTCTGTATCTGGTTCCTTGTTATCAGGGTCTCTGTGCCCTAGCGAGAGAGTTCTAGCCCTCGTCTCTCTTCCTTTTTATTCTCCTTCGTCCAGTTTGGTGTCTGCCGCTCCTTCGTGTCAAGGAATCTACAACCTCTTGCTATCCTCTCCATTTTGTCCTATCAAGCAAGGAATACGAAGCACGTGCTGTACGAAGCTCGATGGTCAAGATTGCTTCAGGATGCTACTTCCACACTATGGATTTGCAAGGTATATTTATTTTGTGCAAGAATATGCTATCATTTCCATTATTACTTAATACGCACTGTTAAGATAATGCTAGTTCGTCAACATGTTTGAGTGGCTTTAGGAAGTTTGCTTATTTTAGTCAAAAATGAGTTCGCTTCTACAGCATCCTTAGGCTGGTGATAGCTCCGCGTTGGGAGTCTAGTTCCTTTCCCCGATCGTTGAGGGTGACCTTGAGCATTGGTTTTTCACACACTACACGGCAAGTCATAGCCGATTTCTCTTAGGCACACCGTTGCTGCTTTGGCCATACTTTGCGTATGCACAAAAGTCCTTTCTTTTCTCTGCTCGACCGAGTGCAAGGGCAAGAGATTGATGGATGATATGACCAACCTAGGCGCTCCCTAATACGAGAGAGGTCTCAAATAGGGGCAGTCTTGACCCTCTTTGAAAAGTGAGCTTTCATGCAATATCTAGCCAATAAGGGCCGTTAAAAAGAAATCAATGAATCAATATGCAAAATTATGAATTAAAGGCATGGCAAGAGTGGCAGTACAGTTCCCCGCGGGACATCATGAGCCCGGTCGCACGCGTGCCTAATAAATATGGGTCTCAAAATCAAAGACACAAAGCCCCGGTGCAACATGCTGTATCTTTGAGGGGTAGTGCTCTGGAAGGAATTCAAATCCTGATGTCTCCCATCCTACATAAAGCTTGTCTCCAATTTTTCTTCTACTTCTCCTCTTAGGCTGGATTGTATGCCGGGTATGGTCTTAGTTGGGGCACTGTTCTTTAGAGGTGGTTGGTTATGGTAAGTCACCCTCGTATGCACGCCCTGCTTAAGAGAAATCTTTAATGAAAGGGGTAGGAACGACGATCCCTGGCCAGTAGTTCGAGCCCGTCTTGGGTGCTGCAGATTGCTATTTCAAAAATTCCAAAAAAAATGAGACATTTTCAAAAATTCCAAAAAAATGAGACATTTTAAAAAATTTAAAAAAATGAGACATTTTCAAAAATTCCAAAAAAATGAGATATTTTGAAAAATTCCAAAAAAATGAGATATTTTCAAAAATTCCAAAAAACCAAATATGTTAAAAACCTAAAAAAATCAGATATTGTCAAAAATCCAAAAAAATCAAATATTGTTGAAAATCCAAAAAAATCAAAAAATTACAAAAATCCAAAAAAAGTGCCTTTTATTTTCTTCTTCATGCATTTGCATTTAAGGACAGATATGTAATACATTTGTTAATTATGCAGGTTGCAGGTGCTTCAAGTTTCCTTGCCATATCTCTCGTTTTGCCTCATGTTCACGATTTCGGATATGTTCTATAACACCCCGGTTAAATAATAAAATACAAAAGTAAAATTTTGAAATATGTATTGGAATTAAAAGTTATTTCCTTACTATTTTATGGCTTCAATGATTTTCTTAATATTTTTATTTTTTAAGTGGCCAAATTATATCAATAATTATTTTTCTACAATTACCATAAAAAGACTTGCATATTCCAAGACGCAATCGAATTTTTCTACGATGAATTGAATTTAATAGGTATTAATTAAATTAATTAAATCTCACCCGTAGGTCAAAGTTTCGACTAATTTCTAAAAAATGGAAAAATCATATCTTGTAGAGAACGAAGTGTTTAACCATAATGTCAACTGGGCCGACCCCAAATAAAAATTTAGTTAGGCTGAATCAAGGAGTTTTTAGCCACAATCGTTATTCTTAATAGATCAACCTTAATCGACCAAATTAGAGCCCAATTCTCAACCAATCGAGCCAAAACCGGTCCAAAATGATAGGTTAACCCTAGTAGATCGTTTCCCCTCTAAAAATCGTGGCCTCTAGATGCTTCTCTCGACGGCGGCGGCGTGAATTTGATCAAGGTGCGAGATTTTCACCGGTTTTTCTTCCTTGGACTCTTAAGTCTAATTCGACCTCTAGAAGCCTCCTTGGACACTATAAGTTGAGGGCTTTTATACCCCTAGACCTCCTTTTGCTTCTCCAACAGACGACGTGACCTGTGGTGGCCGATCGACGGCGTATTAGGGCGAGGATCGTCGAGTATTCGCGGATTAGGGTTTTGGCATCTTCCTCTTTCTTCCTCGATTTAGGTAGGTTTCTCTCAGGCCCAACCTTAATTAAACCATACCATGACATGCACCTCAAAGTCCTCTTTTATTTGATCATGTTTTGCCCAATTTTTATGATCTATATTGTGTGAATTCATCATTTCATTGAAAGCATGTGATTAGGATTTTTCTACATTCCTTTTTGTCTGATTATGTAGGCTAATCGAAGTCAAATCTTGAGATTGATCATGCCTTCTTGTTCATTTTTAAGTTCTCTTTCGATTGATAGTAGTTTGCCCAATTTTTATGAAGTATATAGATCGAATTAAGCTTTTCATTTGACTTGTATCGGGTTGTCACCGTTTCGGGCGTGCGAGCAATGAACGGCCCTAATAGAGACCGCTTATTGTTCCGCGGTCGCACGACAGACCGTTTGTTTGGACTGATCGGCCTCCAGTTAGACCGCTTATATGTCAAGCGGCCACGAGATTGACCGTCGTTATACGGCGGGGTTCCAAGTGGAGCGGCCCTCAAATGACCGTCTAAAGAATGGAACGGCTCCTCAATAGACTGTGTTATGGCGGTGGGTTTTCAAAAGAAAAGAGGAGTTGTGCTGGTTCAAAGCGGTCCTCCTTTGACCGTCGAATGCATTGAGCGGTCCATATATAGACCGTTTTAACCCTGTTTCAGTAAAATGTTACTCGTTTCCAGCAAGTTGTGTTCTATTTTTCTTGATTAGATAATATGATTTTAGGGCTTAAATTTGTAGTATGAACACATTAATGACTAGGATTCATGAAATGTTTGATCTAAGGTCTAATTCTCATCCAATTATGTCATCCTTTCCATGTTCACCTTTCATGTATCCTAGTTTAATTGAAAAGAAAATAGGCTAATATGCTTGATCAAGTAATTAGTTGCAATTCATTTATATAGTTAGAAGTGTTTTAAGGTCGTGCCACTCCGGTGGTGGCGACTAGACCGAATGTCTCATTTTTCATTGATTGTGAGCTATTGAATTCTTGGACATCGAATTACCTCTCCGTCGGACATTCCTTCCGCCGGACTAGGTGTTCCTGCTCGAAGGCCTCCGTAAGCCCCCGCGAGCCTGGGATTCCAACTAGGACGTCGGGCGGGTTGTACCCACAAAGCCTGAACCTTCTAAGTCGTTCGAATCGCTTGCTTTTGCCTGAGCCCGGAGTCGGGACTGTCCTGGTTTGAGCGGCCCTTCTGAGACCGTTCAGTTAATGAGCGGTCCAGTCATAACCATCTAACACTTTGAACGGCCCCCGTTAGACCATTTTTCAACCGACTGTGCGTCGACCTTGGTCATCTAGACTCAGTGATTTACGCAGTGATTTCTGGACCGTGTACCTCTCACGCGGCCCCTTCATGACTGTGTTGATCTGGCGTATGCACCGACCTTCCTCGTGTGTCGATCTGTAAACGGCTCTTATTTGACCGTTCTGTGATATAGCGGCCCGAATAGGACCGTGTTATTGCTTTTAAGCGATCCATGTCAGACCGTTTACTTGTTTAGCGGTCCTCTACCGACCGTTTATGTTTCATGCCTTTCGTTTTCAGGTTTTGAATTGTGTAAGCTGCTCTAGCCTATTCAGGCTATGGTATTTCGAGTTTTTGACATATTGTTAGGTCTATTGATAACATTATCCATTCTAAGTCATTTTTAAATGACTTTTCTCTCTCGATTAATGAGCTTATTGTTTGGAATCTCAAGAAAAATCAATAATTCTTATGCATTCCACCTTGATTACATGAGCTTGACTTTGGAACTCTTGGCCATTGAACATTGTGGATGTCTAGAGTTCGTGGGATCTATGATCCAAACAAATCAATGCCAAGGCAAACACATTAATGGGCACAGTCTGGTCCTGGGAGGCGCACCCGAAAAGAACTTGATCCCCGAGGAGGTGAATGACTAGGTGTGGCATTTGGCACCGAGTACTATCTAGCGTGTTGAGTCTACGACATTCCACACTCTTGTGATGCTTGCTATACATGCTTGAAAGCAGAAGTGCTTGCTTGCATGACTTGACTTGACTTGATATATGGCCATTCACTTGAAGTTCTGATTACTTGCTCTTGCTATCGTGACTTGCAATCTTTATCGTGCTAGTAATCTTGTTATCATGCTTAATTGTTTTTCTCGTGTTATTCATGCATTCATGAAATGGTTAATTACTTAAACTATGCCTGATGATAGAGTGTAATTCCTACTGAGCTTCTTGCTCACCCCTACTTTCCAACCCTTTTCAGGTAACGCGGTAGATAGAACGCTTGCAATTGGGATCGGGATAGCGTGATCGAGTGAACTTGGAGATTTAGAGATCGGAGTCTATCTTTTTATTTTCTTGAGTCTAGATAGTATAGTGAGTCTTGTCATTTTCTCTTCTTTATGTCTTTTATTAGGTCCAGATTGTAAAATTTAAATTTTCAATCATCAACAAAAATATATATTTTTCAAATTGTATGGCCTCCATGTGTCTATTTGTGTTTATTTATTTTGCTCTTGTTATCATGACTGTTTCGCTGTATGTTCCGAACGCTGCTTCCCGCTGCTATCGGTTCGGGGCGTGACATGTTCTCTCTTCTTCAATCTATATCTCTCGATCTGTTCTGAAGCTTGTGTCCTTCTCAACTTTTGTTTGCAATGATTATATCTTCACGAGAGGGCTTTGCCTCACGACTATGAACCTGCTAGTTCTGCTTCAATCTGATCTTGGGCTTTGATTGAAGAACATACTTGTCATATCTTTTGTCCCGCCATGTCCTTGTCACGTGTTTAAGTCCCACCGTGTCGTCTGACGCATGTTGTTTTGTCCCTCACCGCGTATTGTTATTTGTCTTGCATATGTTGTTAGTCGTCCATCTATGTCCCGTGTGTTGCCCCAACCGTGTGGTCATCCCTCATTTTTTTTTCCCAACCGTGTGTTGTCCCACCGTGTTGTTATCTCGTCCCACCATGTTCATCGTGCATCCATGTGGTTTGTTCATGCCATTGCATATGTATGCTTGTTTGTCTTTGTTATGTTATGTTGCATTATTTTCCATTCATTTGATCGTTATGTTATGTTGTGTTGTCTGTCATTCAGTTGATGGTTATGTTTTCATTATGTTCATACTTGTTTGTTCATGTTGTTGGTTGTGTCTTATTGGAAAATTCATGAAAATCATAAAAATCTAAAAAAAATGCCATTTCGCTTGGCAGGTAAGTCAGGCATGGCTCTCTATCCCTGCTCACTGTTGCATTACTATATGGTATCTATGATATATTATCTCGAGAACCGGCTGGTTGTCCGTGCGTTCTGGGATCTGATGTTCCCCCCTAACAAAAATGATGATGATCTAAGAGCACATGTTTAATCGTTGGATAGGCTGTTAGGTTGGAAGAGTTGGGGGACGATGGTTCTATCTTGCACGCCGTGGTTGCAGATAGTGTCTTGACCCTGATTTATCCGGTCTAGCAATACTATTCTCGAGTATCTTGCTATTTTATCCTTTCTTTGCATTCATTTTGAGGATTTCTTTATTTTAGCCCAGCATGCATCATGCGCATCTTTGAGCATTCACGTGCTTTCATCTGTCTGAGCGTCTCAGTAATGGTGGATAACTGTGTGTCCATGATCTTGAGTAAGGAGAATTATTCACTCTGAGTTGGAAGGTTTCCTTCGGTCTGTTTGCTCAGTCTGGTTAGCTGAGGATTCCGGTCAGGAGTTTAGTTACTCGCCTCTTTACTTTTCCGCTTGCTCCGACCGCCTATCAGCTGTGCGTTCTAGTGAGGAGGTTGGTCGTGTTTTTCCTTTCCTTTAGTTGTTAGTTCCTCCAGGCATGTCATTCAGTTTGGCCACTCCTTGTGATTGGTTCAAAGTTTTTCGGAAGATTCCTATCGCTCATTGGTTGAGGACGAGTTTCAGTTTACGTTAACGCCCGCTTTTCAGTCCACTCCGCTTCATTTCCGCTTCACCTCCATGTTCCATGTTGCTTTCGCTTCACCTCTGCTCGCTCCCCTACAAAGAGGACGTTCAGGAGGGGCATCTGTTGACACCCGTTTTATGACTAATGAGTTGGGTCATCTCCTTATTTATCTTTATGATGCTCCGAGTTATACGCTATTTTTTGAGCCATCTTGGTCAGCTTTGAGGCTTATTTCATGGGTCATTCTCCTTGACTGGGTCTCGCTCCTTATTCATTTTTTGTGGGTTGAAACTTAGTAGGCCTTTCATTTATTTTGCCACGCCACTGTCTCTGGCGGTCTATCATATGGACGTTTGATGACGTTTGGCTGTCTATCTTAAGACCGTTTGCTGACGCCAGAGTCCAGAGCCAACGTATTTCTCTCATCCTTATCTGTTGTTCTCCGTTGAGCTCTGGCAGTTTATCGTACGGCCGTTAGAGGCAATGTGGCGATTTTACTTTAGACCGTTTCTTGGCTCCAGAGTCCTGTTCACGAAGTTTTCGCCCGTTGGCTTTATCTTTTGCTAAACATTTGAGATTGGCGGTCTATTATTAGACCATTTGATCCAAGTAGCGGTTTATCGTAAGACCGTTTGTACAGACAGAGAGTCATGCTAGAACTATCTTTTCTCTGCTGCGCCGTGGCCGAATTAGAGTTTTGATTTGATAATTTCACTCTCGATAGAGATCCTTAGAAGCTTCCGTTTGTTTCTATGGACTCTTGGGAGTGTTATCTTCAAGAGTTTGCTATGTTTCATCCTACTTTTTAGCTAGAATCTCTCCAACTCGAACCTAGAGTTTGAGGGTCTATAAATAGAACCCTTGAGTTCATGGGTTGAGGAGGAGATTTTTGGAGGTAATGTCGAGGTGCTGCCACGTTCTGGAGCGAGTAACCATCAAGGAGAAGTGTTGTCTACGTCCATTAGCCTTCAAGTCCAGGGAGTATTAAGTTCCAAGGGTTTAATAGTGTTATTTTTTTCATTAGTTTCTCCCCCTCTTCATAGCATTCACAAGCATCTTCCCTCTTCTTCTTCCACGTTCCTAGCATCTTTGCATCATTTTAAAACATCCTCCCATCTTTTCCACGCCCCACAGAGGTTTAAAAAATCTAAACCTCCTAGGTATCCTCCCTTCCTTTTGCATGCACTTTAGCTTATTTGCATTTTAGTTGCTACACTTGTCATAGGGCTAATTTGGGCTATTTTTCTGTGCTTCTACACTTTTTTGCAGGTCTACAGGGTTCCCAGCACGAGGCCCAACTCTTCTGGCTAGTCGGGAGAGGTGGAGATCCAAGTCCCAACTTGCTGTTCCGTGCGCTCTAGCGGTTATATTTAGGACCGTTTGCGGATCTGTGGCGGCTTATCGTAAGGCCGTCTATTGTTCATTAGCGGCCTGATATTAGACCGTTTGCGCTCGCAGAGTTCCAGATTTCATCTCTCGTGGGCGGGTGTTTCACCCAGCTCTTTCCAAGGTATTTACCTTAGCTTTGCTAGTTTAATTACCTTGGTGGCGATCACACTTCCTTAGTTGGGTATTGCTCATCATTGTCATCTTGCTTGCTCTTCTCTTTACTTTATTTGCTCCACACCTACGGTGTGTGTTTTCATTTTATTCCCTTACTCCACGCCCCGGTGTATGTTTTTATTTTTCTTCTTCACGAACATTGATGACATGCCCATACTTCTAATTTTGGTGGTTATTTAAGTTAGGTTATTACTTGCTCACACACTTACGTACCACTATATTCATATCCACACACACCATCACATCACATCATCACACAAAAAACCATCAACAACCTATTTTTGGCTATCACGATGGGACATCTAGTGCCAATCGTGTTGAGCTTCTGTTTGACCTGCTGCTGTTGATTTGACCCAGTTGCCCTTGTGTTTTCCTCGGATTTTCCATTTAATTTCCTGTTGTTTTCTACTCTCTGGTCACCTTGGCGGTCCACTGTTCGGTCGTTTACGACTTAAAAGTGGCTTAGAAATAGGCCGTCTTCTCTCTCTGGCAGTTTCATATCAGACAGTTTCTCCAATCACAGGTATGCATCCCGAGGTTGAGTTTATTTCTACAATTTTTGCTGTGACTTTCATGCTTGGGTATTATCTGATCTCCTCCTTGGTTGTTATACATATTTACATCATTGTTTGCATATTTGGTTGTTAGTTTTTAGGCTAGAATTTGCATGCACCCCGGTGCACATAGGGTCATTCATATTCATATCATAGTTGCATTTTCTACCTTGGTGTGTGAGCCTCTCGCCTCCATATTCCTTGGGGTCGACTAGGTGATCACATCTGGGACCTCCATAAGTCCCCGCGAGCCGTGGATTCCCACATGGACGCCGGGCCGGTTGTACCTTTCCACCCCTTAGGCTTGTATTTTACATACGTGTGAGAGAATTAACCTTAGTCAACCTAAAGTTTGGACCTTATTCCTATAGGATTCCTATCTTGAGGGAATTATTATTAATTCAAATCATTAAAAGGTCTATTAAAATCCTAAAATGTTTCCCATCATATGAACTTGTGTGACTTGGGTGAAAACTCTCACATTATTTGTGTTGTTTGGGCTTGTCCAAGCCCATTAGTGGTTTTTGTGTTGCATTCTTTCATCATCCACATGTTTTGTTGTTGTTAGGCCCACTTAAGTCAGTCCATTTATGTGTCTATTATCTAGTCTATTGTCCCATGGTCCGTTGTCTATTCCTCTTTGCATTAGTGGGTCAGCCCCCTCTTGTCCTCAAGCCCATTAAGCCCTTACTTCCCCACTTGTATTCTCCATGATATCCTTGTATTAAGTCTCCATTTGCCCTCATGGAGCATCATTCCAACCCCTTGTATCATTCTTCTTCCCAATCTTCTTCCTATTCTCGCGTGGAATCCTCTTCCCACGCGGGCCCATCTTCCCGTGGTCCCTCTGACCCGTCTGAGGAACATGCTAATTTCATGGCCATCTTTCAAGCCTTGCTCGCCAAATGGACCCGGCCCAGGCCCAACGTCTTATTGCATCTCATCTTCATGGGCCTCCTTCTCTGAATGGGCCTTCTTCTCTCATTAATGGGCCTCATCATCTTAACGGGCCTCATTCTCCTAATGGGCCTTATTTTTCTAATGGGCCTCATTCTTCTTCTCCTTATGCTGTCGGCCCAATGGGTCCTTATGCTCATGCTTCTTCCAGGCTTGCATATCCTTCCACTCCTAGAATGGGCCCTTCTTCTTCTCAGCCCGGATCTTCTTATCTGTCGATTATCATCCTGGTTTATATTCACAATCTCTTGCTCAAGTTGGCTCGCATTCTTCTCGATCTCTCCCTACTCAGGAGATGATCGCTCAAGCCCAACGCCAGCTTGATGAGCTTCAACGTCGGATCGATCCCAAATTCTCTTTCAGTGTCCCGTTCGTATTTCAAAATCTTCGGCTCCCACCATCTTCGTAAATCCCCGCATATCATTGTAATGGTGGAGTCGGTGACCCCTATGTGCACTTAAAGGAGTTTATTTATGAGTCAGCCCAATTTCGACATGACCAACGCTTGATGGCTTATCTATTTGGTAAATCATTGGAGGGCCCAGCTCAGGATTGATTCTTCTCTCTTCCGCAAGAACTGGTTGTGAATTTTCAGATGATCCAAGACAAGTTCATTCAGCAGTTTCAGGACCAGGTTGGGCCCAAGTTCTCTGTTGTGGATCTAGCCCATGAGAAGATGAAGCCCGAAGAGGAGTTCTGCACCTTTGCCGACCGCTGGCGCCGTCTCGCTGCGCAAGTCCCGCGGCACATTCCGAAGCCGGAGCAAATCAAGATGCTGATTTCTAACACAACGCCCAAGTACCGCTTCATCTTATCCCTCAACAACATCACCTCCTGGCAATAACTTTATAGCCGAGCCCGCTTCATCCGCCAACAATTGCAAGATTCCCCTGACCCTGAGTCTCCACCATCCCCATCTACTTACACCTCAACCTCCACAAGTCAACCCTATGATCCCATGAGTCAGCCCGTCATGAGTCAGCCTTCCGCCACATATCCCACCACGAGTCAACCTCCCGCTTCTACATATCCGTACACTCCCGCATACCAACCCTCCACGAGTCAGCCTTCTGCTTCTCCATATCCGTCGCCACCCCCGGTCAAGGGAATACCACATCCCGAGCAGGTGGATGCCGTCTATATACCCCCTCATCTCGCTCCACATATGCCTTCACCAAATCCCTCCGCCGCCGGCCAAGCACTATTGCCTACGCAACCCCCACAACCATCTTCATTACCTTCCCATATCCCTCGGCATCCACCTTGCCCGAAGCAGGCTCCTCACCCTCCATTACCGGAGTGTTTTACTAATATTTTTCGGGCTTTGATGGCGACTCACGCGTTGCCGCTCCCTCCGGTTGTGCCTTGTCGACCTGCGGTCGGGAATATGCTTCAGTTCTATGATTTCCATCGCCAGCAAGGGCATTTAGAGGAAGATTGCCCCGAGTTCTGGGAGTTTGTTTATGACTTCGAAGCCAAGAAAAGGATTGATTGGGCCACTATTCATGAGGTCGTTCTACATCTCCGCAGCAAACAACAGCATCAAGAAGTGCCGCCCAAGCAGCCATCTCCATCACTACAAGGTCAGGGGCACCCCTATGATTCTTTATCTAGTGCTGCTCCCGCTCCGTCATCTATTCCATCATTCATTCCCTCACCTAGGCCATCGCCTACCCTATCGTCTCCACCTACTCCATTACCTGTTACTCCACCACCTAAGCCTTCCCCTACTCCGGCTCCGCCTCCACAAACCCAAGCCTCTGCTCAGGAGTGTCTCCACTTCTTCCCCCACTTCTTCTACCACTACTTCCACTCACAACGCCACCCGACGCGTCGTGTCAATACGTCAACGGTGGGCTCCGCGGCCTTCCCTTTGCCTTCATCACTGCCTCCAACTCCACCACCACTGCCTTCATTACCATCTCCACCCTCTCCTCCATCTTCCTTGTTGCCCGAGCCTGAGCAAGCCACGCCTTTACCTTTGCCTTTGCCGCCTACACCCGAGCCTATCATTACCGCACTGCCTTTACCGCCACTCGATATCACCATCCCCGTTGAAACCTCTGCGTCTTCCGAGCCCACTACCTCCACTTATCCATCCACTTTCACCCCACGGAGCGGGTGTGTGCTTCCTTCGGTGCCCCTTGGGTCTGGTCCCCGGGGAGACAATGAGCTAAGTCAGGATGATTCAGTGTCGGCCGTGCATTTCAAGCTTCAAGATTTTATCTATCGCATGTCGATCCGCGTCTGGTCCCTGGCTATTTTGGGGATGATGTGCCTCCACTTTCAAAGATGACAGTTGCTAAGAAGAGTGCTCTTGCGCTAGTGCCAGTTTCCTCTCATGTGAGGCCGGTGGCAATCTCATTGCTTGCCGGAGGTTCGATTATTAATGTTGTTACTACTTCTCGTTCTATTGCCATTCAGGTGACTAGCCAAGAAGGGCTCTCTACCCGGATTGTGCTAACTCATACGGCTACCAAGCAGATTATAGATTCTATGTTCAAGGGACAATTGGCCGTATCTTCTAGATTTTCTAAGGATATTTTGTACGTTCTCTGCAATCTCTCTCAGTTTATCAGTATGTCGGCCACGTCAACACCATGTATTACTCTCCCTCAGTTCTGTCCTTCTATTTTATCAAGGGAGTTATGCTTCAGGTCTGATTGTCGAGAGAAGTTGCTGAATCTCATACTGCTAGTGCCACGTGACAGAACTCCGTGGTTTTCTAATATTCATCATTCTGAGGAATTATTTGTCCAAGAATGTTTACATGTTAGCACCGGGTGTCTAGGGGCAACCACCCCGACAAAGCTGCATATTCATAATCGGGCCAGGCCCTCTGCCATATGGGTTCATTATTTGAGAAGATGTTGCAAGATAAGAAGGCCAAAAGTCCAGGTCCGCACCAGGCGGGTCCGTGTTGAAGATATTTTGGCCAAAAAGAGGCGGCGTCACAAGTTTAAGGGTGGTCAGTTGTACACTCGGGGGTCCACTTCTTCTTCTTCTTCTTCATTCCATTCCTCATCGTTTTTCCTACTCAGTTCCCACCCTTGGGTGGTGTATCTCTGATCCTCCAATCATGTTTCCATGATCTTCTCCTCTTCTTCCCATCCAGAGTTTCTGGATTTCCCCTCCTCTCACAATTTTAGGCCTTGGCCTATGCTCTCTCATCATCCCTATCCTGGGACATCTTCTGATTCTTCTCCTCTGGTATCTCCGGATTCTTACTCTCCTTCCCCGACCCTGTCGGGTGATTCTCGTTCTCCTTCCCCGACCTTGTCAGGTGTCTATGATTCTCTTTCCCCGACCATGTCGGGTGTCTCTCATTCTCCTTCTCCGACCCTGTCGGATGATTCCCATTCCCCTTCTCCGACCATGTCGGATGATTCCTCTTCTCATCTTTCTACTCATTCCTCCTCACACTTTCGGGGTCATTACCCTTTTTCTTGCTGTTTTCGAGATTTTAGCCCGCCTTGATCTCAGCTGATCTGGTTTCTTCTGTATTTGGTTCCTTGTTATCAGGGTCTCCGCACCTTAACGAGGGAGTTCTAGCCCTCGTCTCTCTTCCTTTTTAATCTTCTTCGTCCAGTTTGGTGCTTGCCGCTCCTCCATGTAGAGGAATCATCGATCCTTTGCTGTCCTCCTCATCTTTGTCCTGTCAAGCAAGGAATACAAAGGTCGTGCTAGCCAAAGCTTGATAGTCAAGATCGCTTCAGGATGCTGGTTTCCATGCTATGGATTTGCAAGGTATCTTTATTTTGTGCAAGAATATGCTATCATTTCCATTATTACTTCATGCGCATGGTTATAATATTAATTCCTCAACACGGTTGAATGGCTTTAGTTCATTAAGTTTGCTTATTTTAGTCAAAAATGAGTTCGCTTCTGCAGCATCCTTAGGCTGGTGATAGCACCGCGCTGGGAGTCTAGTTCCTTTCCCCGATCATCGAGGGTGACCCTTTTAGTATGGGTTTCCACACACTCCACGGTGAGCCATAGCCGATCTCTCGGAGGCACACCGTTGCTGCTTTGGCCATACTTTGGGTATGCACGAAGGTCTTTTCTTTTATCTTCTCGTCCGAGTGCAAGGGCAAGAGATTGATGGATGAGATGACCAACCTAGGCGCTCCCTAATACGAGAGAGGTCTCAAATAGGGGTAGTCTTGACCCTCTTTGAAAAGTGAGCTTTCATGCAATATCTAGCCAATAAAGGCCATTAAAAAGAAAATCAATGAATCAATATGCAAAATTATGAATCAAAGGCATGGCAAGAGTGGCAGTACAGTTCCCTGCGGGATATCATGAGCCCGGTCGCACGCGTGCCTAATAAATATGGGTCACAAAATCAAAGACACAAAGTCCGGCGCAACAGACTATATCTTTGAGGGGTAGTGCCCTGGAAGAATTCAAGTCCTGATGTCTCCCATCCTACATAAAGCTTGTCTCTAATTTTTCTTCTACTTTTCGTCTTAGGCTGGGTTGAATCCTGGGTATGGCCTTAGTAGGGGCACCGTTCTTTAGAGGCGGTTGGTTGTGGCGAGCCACCCTCACATGCACACCCTGCTTGAGGGAAGCATTTAATGAGAGGGATAGGAACGATGATCCCTGGCTAGTAGCGTGAGCCCGTCTTGGGTGCTGCAGATTGTTATTTTAACAAAACAAAAAAAAATCCAAAAAATCAAATATGTCAAAAACCTAAAAAATCAGATATTGTCAAAAATCCAGAAAAATCAAATATTGTTGAAAATCCAAAAAAATCAAAAACTACAAAAATCAAAAAAATGTGTATGTTATTTTCTTTTTCATGCATTTGCATTTATTTTAAGGACAAATACATAATCCGTTTGTTAAGTGTGCAAGTTGTAGGTGCTTCAAGTTTCCTTGCCTTATCTCTTGTTCTATATGTCCCATGTTCATGTCTTTGATCTGTTCTCTCTTCTTCAATCTATATCTCTCGATCTGTTCTGAAGCTTGTGTCATTCTCAGCTTATTTAACATGATCATGTCTTTATGAGAAGGCATTGGCTCACGACTATGAACCTAGCGGTTCTGCTTCATTCTGATCTTGGACTTTGATTGAAGGCGTATCTGTCATGTCTTTTGTCCCGCCGTGTCCTTGTCACGTGTTTATGTCCGTCCGTGTCATCCCACGCATGTTGTTTTGTCCCTCACCGCGTGTTGTTAGTTGTCTTGCGTATGTTGTTAGTCGTCTATCTATTTCCGTGTATTGTCCCAACCGTGTGGTCATCCCTCATTTTCTTGTCCCCACTGTGTGTTGTCCCGCCGCGTTGTTATCTTGTCCCACCATGTTCATCGTGCATCCATGTGGTTTGTTCATGCCATTGCATATGTGTGCTTGTTTGTCTTTGTTATGTTATGTTGCATTATTTTCCATTCATTTGATCGTTATGTTATGTTATGTTCTGTCATTCAGTTGATCATGTTCGTTATGCTCATGCTTATTTGTCATGTTGTCTTATATATGAAAACCCATAAAAATAAGAAAATGCAGAAATCCAAAAAAATGTCGTCTCGCTTGGCAGGTAAGTCAGGTAACTATTTCGATCCCTGGTCTCTTAATACATTACTATATGGTATCTATGATATATTTCCTCGAGGACCGGCTGGTTGCCCGTGTGTTCTGGGATCTGATGTTCCCCTTTAACAAAAATGATGATGATCTAGGTGCACATATTTAATCGTTAGATAGGCCGTTAGGTTGGAAGAGTTGGGGGACGATGGTTCTATCTTGCACGCCGTGGTTGCAGATAGTGTCTTGACCCTGATTTATCCGGTCTAGCAATACTATTCTCGAGTATCTCGCTACTTTATCCTTTCTTTGCATTCAATTTGAGGATTTCTTTACTTTAGCCCAGCATGCATCATACGCATCTTTGAGCATTCACGTGCCTTCATCTATCTGAGTGTCTCAGTAATGGTGGATAACTATGTATCCATGGTCTTGAGTAAGGAGAGTCATTCCACTCTGAGTTGGAAGGTTTCCTTCGGTCTATTTGCTCGGCTTGGTTTGCTGAGGATTCTTGTCTTGAGTTTAGTTACTCGTCTCTTTACTTTTCTGCTTGCTCCGGCTACGTTCCAGTGAGGAGGTTGGTCGTGTTTTCCTTTCCTTTAGTTGTTAGTTCCTCCAGGCATGCGTCATTCGGTTTGGCCGCTCCTTGTGATTGGTTTGAAGTTTTCTGGAATATTCCTATCGCTCATTGGTTGAGAACGGGTGTCAGTTTACTTAACGTCTGCTTTTCTGTCCACTCTGCTTCATTTTCACTTCACCTCCATGTTCCATGTCACTTTCGCTTCACCTCCGCTCACTCCCCTGCAAAGAGGACGTTAAGGAGGGACATCTGTTGACACCCATTTTATGACCAATGAGTTGGTTCATCTCCTTATTATCTTTATGATGCTCGAGCTATACGCCGTTTATTGAGCCATCTTGGTCAGCTTTAAAGCTTATTTCATTGGTCATTCTCCTTGATTGGGTGTCGCTACTTATTTATTTTCCGTGGGTTGAAGCTTAGGAGATCTTTCATTTATTTTGCCACGCCACTGTCTCTGGTGGTCTATCATATGGGCGTTGGATGACGTTTGGCGGTCTATCTTAAGACCGTTTCCTGACGCCAGTGTCCAGAGCTAACGTCCTTCTTTCAGCCTTATCCTTTCTTATCTGTTGAGCTCTGGCAATTTATCGTATGGCCGTTAGAGGCATTGTGGCGGTTTTATCTTGGACCGTTTCTTGGCTCCAGAGTCCTGTTCGTGAGCTTTTCGCCCATTGGCCTTGTCTTTTGGTGGACGACCGAGGGTGGCGATCTATCCTTAGACCGTTAGTTCCAAGTGGCGGTTTATCGTAAGACCATTTGTGCAGATCGAGAGTCCTGCTAGAACTATTTTTTTCTGCTACGCCGTGGCCGAATTAGAGTTTTGATTTGATGATTTCTCTCTCGATAGAGATCCTTAGAAGCTCTCGTTTGTTTCTATGGACTCTTGGGAGCGTTATCTTCAAGAGTTTGCTAAGCTATGCCCTACTTTTTAGCTGGAATCTCTCCAATTCGAACCTAGAGTTTGAGGGCCTATAAATAGAACCCTTGAGTTCATGGGTTGAGGAGGAGATTTTTGGAGGTAATGTCGAGGTGCTGCCACGTTCTGGAGCGAGTAACCATCAAGGAGAAGTGTTGTCTACGTCCATTAGTCTTCAAGTCCGGGGAGTATTAAGTTCCAATGGTTTAATAGTGTTATTTTCTTCCTTAGTTTCTCCCCTCTTCATAGCATTCACAAGCATCTTCCCTCTTCTTCTTCCATGTTCCTAGCATCTTTGCATCGTTTTAAAACATCCTCCCATCTTTTCCACGCCCCACAGAGGTTTAAAAAAACAAAGCCTCCAAGGTATCCTCCCTTCCTTTTGCATGCACTTTAGCGTATTTGCATTATAGTTGCTACACTTGTCATAGGGCTAATTTGGGTTATTTTTCTGTGCTTCTACATTTTTTTTGCCAGTCTACAGGGTTCCTAGCACGAGGCCCAACTCTTCTGGCCGACCGGGAGAGGTGGAGATCCAAGTCCCAACTTGCTGTTCCGTGCACTCTAGCGGTTATATTTAGGACCACTTGCGGATCTGTGACGGCTTATCGTAAGGCCGTCTATTGTTCATTCGTGGCCATCTATTAGACCGTTTGCGCTTGCAGAGTTCTAGCTTTCATCTCCCGTGGGCGGGTGTTTCATCCAGCTCTTTCCAAGGTATTTACCTTAGCTTTGCTAGTTTAATTACCTTGGTGGCGATCACACTTCCTTAGTTGGGTATTGCTCATCATTGTCATCTTGCTTGCTCTTCTCTTTACTTCATTTGCTCCACACCTACGGTGTGTGTTTTCATTTTATTCTTTTGCTCCATGCCCCGGCTTGTGTTTTTATTTTTCTTCCTCATGAACATTGATGTCATGCCCATGCTTCTGATTTTGGTGATTGTTTGAGTTATGTTATTACCTGTTCACACACTTTCACATATCTCTCATACCACTATATTCATATCCACACACACCACCATATCATTACATCATACACCAAAAAACCATCAACAACCGAGTCAAACCCTATACCATTCGGATCATGCGCTGCCACTTGAAGCTCGGAAGGGTTCAATAGGTGTTGCAGGAGTGTACAGAAATCTAAAATAAATGCAGAAATTAAAGTGCTAAAATTAAAATTTACATTATAAATAGATTTGTACAATTTTAAAAAGTTTCCAGTCTAGGTATATAAGTCCTAAAGGTACAGCTCAACAAAAGAGAAGTACAAAGCCTTGGGGCATACCCCGGCTGGCAGAAGCTTGCGACGCTAAGACTCTCGGGCGCTGCTCAAGGCCTCCGAACGACGACGAGGCACACCAAACCTAAAAAGAAAAGGGGCGAGCCTCATCTCATTGGCTCAATAGGGGTCCTGCAGATCCCCACCACAACAAAACATAATGAATAGCACAATAAATAATAAGGCATAAGGAACAGTAAAGCACGAAAAGCAGTAAGGTAGAAAGAATGGCACTATAAACATAATTAACCACGCTAAACCACTAACTGCCGAAAGCCTGCACAATGTCAGGATACCTCGAGTATCAGACATAAACCACACTGAAACGGATTCTCGTAACCTAGGCCACAGAAAGCTGGAACACCCCAACCTGTCTCGGAGTATCTCTCCTTGGTACGAATGCTAGAATCTAGGCTACCCGGTAGACCCTCAGTCGGTCAATGAAGGAACACAGCTACACTACAAGAACAGAACTCTTGAAGATAGTGGGGTACCATGTCTCGATCACGTGTAATGAGGACACCGAGTTGCCAAAACACTAAACGTCATTAGAAGCAAACCTGAGTCACCACCTCTCAGGTGACAAGAGTAATACCCACTAGAAGTAAGGCCGGATGTGTCCACTGACGACTTAGTCCGTGCCCCAGCTGTCTCCCTACTCGCCATAAGTGGAAATTTAGACACTCTAAGTAACCGCAGACTATAACAAGGACTAGCTGGGGTCGCACTCATCAGCACAGATCTAACACCCCCAGCCACGTGTGCACACACAGACTATGCGCTCTAAGTTGGGTCCTCTAGCTGGTTTCCCCCCTAGCTCAGACTCAGGCTACAAAGACGAGGGCGAAACAGTAACCAGCCTAAAAATCATCACATAGGGAAAGCGCTCCACCACTCCCAAGTGGGTCCGCACAAGCGTGCGCGGGAAGGCTACCACTAGTGTGGAAGGCCACTGAAGGTGAGAAATCACTGAAGAAGCAGAAACCACATGTTCGTACTAATCTAATTGTATACATGTAATGTGTCACGAGGCGGCTATACATCATAAAAACCATAGAACCTTTGACTGGACGGTTGATCTATCAGCTACGGGGTGTACGGAATATGACGAAATCACGCGAAACAACGAAAAATGCTTGTCCAATGAACTGGCACCTGGGCGGCCACCCCAGTGCCCACCACCCCTGTGGCCTGGGCAGCCACCCCTCTGGCCACCCAGAAGCCTAGGTGGCCAGAGCTTTAGCCGCTTAGACAAAGGGCCCCAGGCAGCCAACCCTCCAGGCAGCCAACCCTTTGGCCGCTAAAAGTGGGCAAGACGGCAGGCCATTTGGCCGCCTCATGAGCAGAAAACCCCTTCCAGAACAACGTCCAGAAGGTTGATCTAAAGCTCGACTAGCCCCCAATGCGAGCGGGAACCCTTGACAAGCATGGGGAAAACATCCCCAAGCACAATGCCATCCACAAAACGTGATTTAGGCTAGGAATCGCTACAAAATCGGTCGAACTGCGCTCTCGACCCTAAACATGCATTTTCCCGAAAAAGGCAATAAACCCCACTCTCTCACCCAAAACGCTACCGGATCAAGGGAAAATATGGGAGAAGTAGTTAGGATCCGCCCCCTACATCTCTTAAAGAAACTGCATGCTTTGAATGCCAAATCGCCGAGAAATGCCGCGTTCGCATGAGCTCGCAACCCATTCTCATGAGCACATCACGTCGTGCCACCACCTCTGGCTCCTCACGTCCGTCGCTTGCCACTCGAAGCTCACGTCACCCTCGATCTCACCCATCGTCGTCGTCGGTTGGCCGCCAGAGAGTTGGAGGGAGAGAAACGAGACGGTGAGAGGGAGAGAACGAGAGAGTAAGGGAGAGAAACGGTAGGGGGGTTTATTAGGTTTTTATTTTTATTTTTGTTAAACTCCAAAATTCCTTAAAAATACTTCATTATGCAAAAAAATTCCTAGAAAAAGCAAGGCCGCTCAGTGCGCCATCATGGACCCAAAATGACTCTCGAAAATACCATTTGGGGGTCCAAAAATCCAATATTAAATTTCAAAACTAATACAAGCACGACCTGCAACCTGTGGAAACACGATCCAAATCCCAGGGCATTATAGTCTTAATGTCATTGAACATGATGCCTTAAATCATCTTTGAGCTTCTCTTGAACACTTCATACGTACTTCTTACTACATGTCCTTGAATTGGAAAATTTTACTAGATCAATACATTAGCCATAAATTACCATTTGGGAGTGTAGGAGCTAAGTGTCATGTGAGACAAAGTGTTACGTTATGAGAGCCACCTCTTGAGGTTGGAATGACATAAGGTGCTATATGACGGGAGCCATCTCTTGAGCCTGTAGGGGCCACCTTTAGAGTCTTGCATAATTAAATTACTAGTTGTGTGATATACTACGCTTCATGAGTTTTTCTTAAAACTCGCTTAGCCATATTATTACTGAATTGTTCTTGAATTTACATGGGCTTTGGGTCCACTTAAACACTCAATGCCTGGCAAATTTGAGGCCCTTATCTGGTCCTGGGCGAGGAAAGCCCGAAAGTACTTGTGCCCAGGGATTTGAATGATCAAGTGTGGCATTGCACTAACTGACATGCAAGCTTGAATTAGACAATTCACTTGTTACATGTTTGACTCGTTGCATACTTGATTTCCTGTACATGACAATTTTGACCGAATGAGTTAACATCCTCGTTATATGGCCAAATTTATATTCTTTACATGTTATTGAACTTCATGCTTACACTTGAGTTTTATGATATCTATTCTTGAAATTATTAACTTCTTGATCTTGTTCTCTATTTTGTACTACTCATGTCACCGGTTATATTTCATGTTTTATTTCGTGAGCATATAGGTTATCCATTATGTTAATCATTTAAAATGTTTGGTAAAGTGATATAAGTCCTACTGAGCTTTTAGCTAACCCTGCATGTTTTGATAATCTTTTAGGAAAATTCGAAGATGACGAGAATGGGCTGGAGTGAATAAGAGTGTTGAGAGTAATAGAAGATTTTTTTCCCCAGTCTGTCCATTTAAAGAATAAGTGTATTTAGTTTGAATAGTATCGAAAGTCTTTGAAAGATATTTGTAGGAAATGTCAGATTTTGAAATAAAATATGACTTGTCAATTTTGTTATTCATACTTGTCATCTGAGTCTTGATTGACCCGCTTGTTAACTACTCACGCCTAGCCTCGATATTTTCACCTCATTCGAGGTGTGACAAACCTAGCACACAAAGTGCTAGTTATACAGAGTACCAAATGCTCTTTCCAACTGTCTTTCGAACAAACCAGCAAAGAGTAAATACAAATGATTATAATGAATGAAAGAGGAGAAGGAAAGTAGAATATCATTACAACACAATATCTTCCTCTCTAATGCTTCCTAGGATGAAAAACTTTAAGGATGAGCCTTGAATGCGGTGAAGTTCTCGTGGTCGTAAGTGCACAAGAAGTAGGATGCTGATATCGCTTTGCTTTGATTAAAGGAAGGCGCTTAAATACTTGGTTGTTCATTCTAGCTGTATGCACTTTTACTCTAGGTCTTTGGCTATTTAAAGCTCCAAACCCCATTGTATCTGTTAGATACATACGCTAATGGTAGGATCCCAATCATAACATTCGGTAGGTCAGACTGCTTTTGTGTCTGATTCCAAGTTCATAGATGAATTAAATGTTTGTTGACACCATTAGTCAACTTATTTCCTCTCTTGTGCAAGTTTTCTCCTGCTGCTGCTACTGGTGGTTGTTTCTGAAACAATACTAAAGATATTGTTCCCTCACAGGAACGTGAAATAGGCAGCCAATTTGAAATTTCAAATAGAGAGGAGATAAATATGTCCAAGTTAGCATGCAAGAGTACATCTTAAGATATTGTAGAGTGCACAAGAAACAAACAATCTTTCCTTTTTAGAATCTTTGTAAATCATTTATGTGCATGGCGTTGTAGCATTTAAGTGCTCTATAGATGCCATACTATTTATTTCATCATTTACTACGGTCAAGGAGACAAATGCAATACACATGGACCACCTTGGTATATAATCGCTAAGGATTAATATCCTTTTAAAGAGGAGAGGTGAAATATCACCTTTCCATGCAATATAGAGTAAATACACCTTTGTTTCTGTCATTTTTTGTTAAGACGGTGCATCAAATTCGTTCTACCTTCTTTAGGAAACAAAGAGTGTTACGCCTTGTGTATGATTTTGTCATTTTCTGGTAAGGCGAAATATCAGACATATTTTGCCTTATCAAGGTTTTTGTTGCTTTCTACTAAGGTGAAATATCAGATAGGTTTCACCTTCTTAAGAAACAAAGAGTGTTCCGCATTGTTAAGGAATCTTGTCATTTACTGTCGAGGTGGAATATTAGACACGTTTTGCCTTATCAAGGTAGTTAAGTCAAATGCTTCGCCATATCCTTTAGTTTTGTCATTTTTTGTCAAGGCGAAGTGTCCCCTTTTTGTGTCGTTCTGCCTTATCTTTGAGTTGTCTTTTTATATTAAGGCGGATGTATCAGCTATGGCGAATATTTCACCTTCACATCCTGCTAAATCGAATGATTTGCCTTCCAAGGAGCTAAGGCGAATGCTCCCCATTATCTATCTATTTTGTCTTTTTCTAGTTGAGGCGGATGCTTCGGCTAAGGTGAATACTTTGTCTTTCCATCTTGCTAAGGCGAATGCTTCATCTTACAAGATGGTAAGGCAAATGCTCCACCTTATCTGAGTTTTTATCATTTTGTGTTAAGGCAGATGCTAAGGCAAATACCTCAATAAGGTGAACCTGAGTTATTTTGTCTTTTTTTCTTGAGGTGAAATCGTTTCACCTTGTTCAGGTGCTAAAGTGGATGTTCCGCCTTGTCTGGGCTTTTGGTCATTTTGTGCTAAGATGAATACCTTATGAAAGCGAATGCTTCACCTTCTTTAAGTACTAAGGTGAATGTTTCTCCTTCTCTAAGTAGTTTCATCTTCTTTGAGTACTAAGGTGAAATGTTTCGTCTTCTTTATGTACTAAGGTAAATGTACATCACCTTCTTTACGTGTGTTTTGCCTTCTTTATGTATACTAAGATGAATGTTTCACCTTCTTTATGCGCTAAGGCCTTCTTTGGTACTAAGGCAAATGTTATGCCTTCTTTGCATGTTAGGACAAATCATAGAGTTATGCTTCGCCTTTCTAGGGAATGAATGTGAGTGATTTAGTTCCCTATCGCCTTTCTATTGTACCTTTCATCTTTATTATAGACTAAGGCGTTGTTAAGTAGTACTTATCTCAGATATTTACAGAGACCTATATTTAAGTTAAATATGTAATCTCAATTATTGAGATAATTAATTATTTATTTTATCATAATTTAAAATAATAAAATTTATGAAAAATATATTTTCAAACACACGTATAGCTTTTGTTTATTGTGTATGGAATAGAATCTCCCTCCCCCCCCTCAAAACAATATCAACTATTTCACTTATAACACCCTTAATTTTTCTAGAAATTATTCAAGAATTTTCTGAGATTAAATATGATTATTAAGTATTTAAAAAGGCATAATGGACTACTTAAATGAATTATGGGTTAATTAAAGGCCCCATATTAATCCAAGGGCTAAGCCCACTCTAAATAGACCATAAACCCAATTTCTAAGGCTTTTAGGCCCAAGCCCAACTCTAGAGACGTAATTAGGATAGTTCCCTACTTTTATTAGATAAACAGGGGATAATTAGAAGGAGAAAATTGAATAAAATTAAAATTTGTAGAGAAGGCCTGAACGCGCCCTTACGATATGCCATGTTCTTGAAGAACGCGGTACTGTGGATGACCGCGATAGTCTTACGGAACCAAGGTGTATTAAAACACGGAAAGCTTGGATTTTTATCCATGTTTAGGCTATGGATCGATGTTATCTCAAGATGAAAACCTATCTAGGACTCTTGGGGATCGAGTCTAACCTTAATAAGGACTCCTAACTCAATCTAATCCCAAACCCTAGCCTAAACCATATAAATAAACCCCAAACTTGACCTGCGCGAACCCTTGCTTTCGCTCGCATTGTTCGACGGTAAGGCATGGGTATTTTAAGTTAGTTCTTTAGAACTTTATGTTCCCATTAGTATTGTCTAATCCTCTGTCAAATTTTATGTTAAGAGAACCAGTATCCAAGGAGATAGAACGTGCACAAGTTGCTGTTCATCTGTAAGGCGCTCAGGAACCAGCGTGCCAGTCTAGGGAAGATCTAGAGATTGGAAGCCCTGATCGAGGTATTTAGAAGTTCATCCTTTATAACAATTTGTTAACCTTTGTATCTTCTACCTACCTTTCAAATTTCATAGATTTAGGTTAAGAGGTTAAGGAGAACGAGGGACGAGAAGTTGTCTGTTTGGCATAGGAAGTGCAGAAACTAGGTCATTCCCCCAGTCCAAAATTCGAAGTCTAAAGCCTGTTACCAAGGTAGGTTATCTCATGTTGGCTTAAATATCAAGTTAGGAATAAAAGCCCTCTGTTACCTTGTGTTTTCATGCATTGTGTACAAAGTATTTTACGTTTTTCCATGACTGCGTAGTTAGGGTTTCATGGCATGACCTCCTTGCACCCCTAACTAAAAGATAAGAACTTCATGTCTATTACATACATTTTCATGCCTTATTTTCATCATAACATGCTTTTACTGTTAGTTTATTGTTAGTTCCATATAGTTTTTCCTTAGAAAGTAGCCCTACCACGTCATTTTTATCTCTGTCTCACTGTGAGATGAAGGCGGTGGAGACAGGGGTCGCGTCTCTTTAACGCGCAGGCATGATAGAGTGCATTCTTCTATTAATGCGCTTGTTATGTGCGTTGTGTTAATAATCCGTGAGCCATATTAAACCCCATTAGTTTAATGAAACATAAATACAAATACGTTATCATGCATGCCCTATCTTAGTAGTTTCATTTCCTGATTTTATCATGATTGAATATTTTAAGCGTTTGCATGTCCTTTCAAAGTTTAATTTCATTATATATTAGTTTTATGCCCAACCATCATATAATTTGTATATAAATGAATTTTCAATAGATTACGTGAGATTCATGCATTCCATTCTCATCTCTATTTCTGTTTTATAGTATCACATATAGTGCATATTCCGGTACGTTGCTATTAGTTACACTTTGCACTTGATAGGAAACTTTCTTGGACTTGAGATCCTCTCCATCGGATATTCCTTCTGCCGGACTAGGTGATCTTGTTTCAAGGCCTCCGTAAGTCTACGCTAGCCTTAGATTCTCTCAAGGCAGCTGAGCTGGTTGTACCCTAAAAACCCAAAAGTTAGAGAGCACATCGTGTTTTCCCTATTTTTTATGAATGGACATTATCACGCCCTAGTTCCCAGTCGCGTTAATACATTATCGCACATGTTCTTATGGTCGTGTTCTTATTCAGCCTTAGATTTGTCCTTGCGCCGACCTGACTCTCTTTCTGCGTCGACTCTCTCTATTATCGCAGATAGATGGTGAACATCATTAATTAATGATCGCGACCCTGAGTGTTGTCACGTTAATTAAGTTTTGTCCAACCCGAGGTCTGACCCAAGGGTTGAACATGTTCTGTTTCCATATGATCTTTTAACTATCTGGAGCCCAACATCTTATACATTAACTACTAAGAAACAATGGAACTTAATAAATCTACCATTATGCTGCCGGATTTCTTTCGTGGCATGACCTTGTTCTTAATTCATCCTTGAACTCTCATATTCATAAATGGTGCATTCTTACCTTGGTATTGTTATCATGAAACTATTGTTGGATTTTACATTATTGGCCTACTTTATTTATATCTCGTGGAAGTAGCTTGATTTATAACTTGAAGATGCGGATCAGGCACTGATTGTGTCCAAGGGCTTGACACTAGACCCTCGACTGCATGTCGGAAACATGCTATAAACCATGGGGTATGATGAAAGATTAGCATCGCATTGCGCTGGGAGTACTTTTTTTATAGACTAGTGAAAACCATGAGGCTCTACATGAAATTGTATATTCTTGCGTGATACATGCCTTTCTAGTGCATACCCTTTATGGTTATGAAAAGTGTATTCTTGTTCAATTCTCATTCATGAAAGGCCAAATTTACATTCATGATGTAATCTTGCTTGATCATGCTCTCATTCTTCATGAATACTCATATCTCCAAAGTTCTATCTTGCTACTTGTGTTGTTGCTTTAGTTTTATCGCATGTTTTATCGCCTTTCATTTATCTTCCTTTCTAGAGCTAAAATGCTAATCACTTAAATAGTGCCTTCATGTTGATACAAAGAAATCTACTGGGCAAGTGTGCTCATTCCCTACTTTTCTAATCTTTTCAGAAAATTCTAACGGGGATTCGGACTACTCAAGTGACGAGTCCGAGAGTGATTAAAGGTTGAGAGAAGACATAGTCATGAGTCATTAGTAATAAAGTTCCTTCACTATAATAGGCGGTGAAGTTGATCATGTCATATAATTTTCTCTTTTTATTGAGTCTAGTGATGTAAGGAGTCAAGAGTCAACATTATGCACTTTTGATTATTATTCAATAAAAGCAAAGATTTTATCCAAATATTATGCATTCATTCTTATATGTGAATGATTAGCACTCTGATTATTTTTATTACTCGAGACTTCTCTTGTCGAATGTTCTAGTTCCGAATATCTTCCGCTGTACTTATATCTCGGGACGTGACAGTTAAAGTGGTATCAGAGCCTAGGCATAAGTAAGTCCTAGGAAAATGTCATGTCATAGGCTAAGTCCAAGGATTAAGGACCCACACCTATGAATATGAAAGAAACTTCCAACCCATGTGAGAATTGGGTAGAGACTGGGGGTAAGATAGTAAATTAGAGATTATCTCTAAGTTAACTTCTATCGATTCCATCGAAATTAATTACTTGTTTATTTCTTCAGGTACTTCACTCTTACAATGGTCGTTGAATGTGCCGCAAATCGTGCTAATTGGGAAGCGATGCAACAAACAGTTACGGGTCTTACCCAGGTCCTACAAACTGTGGCCTAGGCTGGCGCAAGGGCTGGCGTGGGTAATTTGCACGAAAATTTCTGGAGTATGAACCCTCCGAGATTCTCTGGGTCCTCCAACCCAGATGAAGTAGAGAATTGGATCGACGAGATGAACATGATATTTGACGTCATGCATGCACCGACCAAGAGAAGGTCCGTCTCGCCACCTTTCAACTAAATAAAGATGCCCATACATGGTGGAAGGCCACTTCGGTGCAGCCACAAAATGCTAATCCTTCATGGGAGGAGTTCCGTACACTCTTCCATGCAAAATACTTCTCCGAGCACGTCAAGGAAAGTAAGGCTGCGGAATTTGCTTCTTTACGGCAAGCTATGATGTCCGTGGCGGAGTATGAACTTCAATTCTCTCATCTAGCCCCTTATGCCCCGCACTTTGTGGGTACAGAGATCTTAAAGGCTAACCGATTCATAGACGGCCTAAGGCTCGACTTTATTCAACAACTTGGGCCTCAAAATATCCGCACATATACGGAAATGGTCCAACGGGCACATTTATGTGAAAGGACCCTGGAGAAGGTAGAGAAGTTCCGTGGGAAAGAAGAAAAGTCGAGCCGAAAACATGATAGGCGATAGGAAAAAGAAGAAAGGTTTAGCATCACAGAGGATGACGAACCCCATCACAACAAGAGGTCCCGCAATGGGAACGGTGATGGTAAAAGAAATAGTAATGGAAAAAAGAATGAAACTGCAATGACAATGGCAATGGAAAGAGTAAAAGAGCCAAGGAGGAGTAAGAAAAGCAGGTCATGGCAGTTTGCTCATTCTGTGAGAAGTTCGGGCACACGACCGAAGAATGTTGGAAGCGTCTCGGCGCTTGCCTCAAATGTGGAAGTCAAGAACATCGCTTGCCCATGTGTCCTCTCATAAAGGAACAATCATCAAGGGATAACAATGGACGCGGGCGACGAGGCCGACTAAATGCCATCTTGGACAGGGAAGGTAAGGCGATTGAAGGTATCACCTTGATTTGTTTACATATTAGCATTGCCTTAAGTATCAGTCTGACTAATTAAAACACACTCTCCATAAAACTCATGCAATGAATTTGGGGACCAAATTCTTTTTAAGTGGGGGAGGGTGTAACACCCCTAATATTTTTAGAAATTATTCAAAAAATTTCTGGATTAAATATGATTATTAAGCATTTAAAAAGGCTCAATGGACCACTTAAAAGAATTATGGGTTAATTAAAGGCCCCATATTAATCCAAGGGCTAAGCCCACTCTAAATAGACCATAAACCCAATTTCTAAGGCTTTTAGGCCCAAACCCAACTCTAGAGACGTAATTAGGATAGTTCCCTACTTTTATTAGATAAATAGGGGATAATTAAAAAGAAAAAATTGAATAAAATTCAAATTTGTAGAGAAGGCATGAACGCGCCCTTACGATACGCCACGTTCTTGAAGAACGTGGTATTATGGATGACCGCGATAGTCTTACGGAACCGAGGTGTATTAAAACACGGAAAGCTTAGATTTTTATCCATGTTTAGGCCATGGATCGATGTTATCTCAAGATGAAAACCTACATAGGACTCTTGGGGATCGACTCTAACCCTAATAAGGACTCCTAACTCGATATAATCCCTCAACCCTAACCTAAACCCTATAAATAAACCCCAAACTCGACCTGCGCGAACCCTTGCTTTGGTTCGCGTTGTTCGACTGTAAGGCATGGGTATTTTAAGTTAGTTCTTTAGAACTTTATGTTCCCGTTAGTATTGTCTAATCCTCTGTCAAATTTTATGTTAGGAGAACCAGTATCCAAGGAGATAGAACGTGCACAAGTTGTTGTTCCTCTGTAAGGCGCTTAGGAACTAGCATGCCAGTCTAGGGAAGATCTAGAGATTGGAAGCCCTAATCGAGGTATTTAGAAGTTCATCCTTTAGAACAATTTGTTAACCTTTGTATCTTCTACCTACCTTTCAAATTTCATGGATTTAGGTCAAGAGGTTAAAGAGAACGAGGGATGAGAAGTTACTGGTTTGGCACAGGACGTGCAGAAACTAGGTCATTCTCCCAGTCGAAAATTCAAAGTCTAAAGCCTGTTACCAAGGTAGGTTATCTCATGTTGGCTTAAATATCAAGTTTGGAACAAAATCCCTCAATTACCTTGTGTTTTCATGTATTGTGTACAGAGTATTTTACGTTTTTCCATGACTGCGTAGTTAGGGTTTCATGGCATGACCTCCTTGCACCCCTAACTAAAAGATAAGAACTTCATGTCTATTACATACATTTTCATACCTTATTTTCAGCATAACATGCTTTCCCTGTTAGTTTACTGTTAGTTCCATATAGTTTTGCCTTAGAAAGTAGCCCTGCCATGCCGTTTTTATCTCTGTCTCACTGTGAGATGAAGGCGGTGGAGACAGGGGTCGCGTCTCTTTAACGCACAGGCATGATAGAGTGCGTTCTTCTATTAACGCGCTTGTTATGTGTGTCGCGTTAATAATCATGAGCCATGTTAAACCCCATTAGTTTATTAAAATATAAATACATATACGTTATCATACATGCCCTATCTTAGTAGTTTCATTTCTTGATTTTATCATGACTGCATATTTTAAACGTTAGCTTGTCCTTTCAAAGTTTAATTTCATTATATATTAATTTCATGCCCAACCATCATATAATTTGTATATAAATGATTTTTCAATAGATTATGTGAGATTCATGTGTTCCATTCTCATCTCTATTTCTATTTTATAGTATCACATATAGTGCATATTCCGGTACGTTGCTATTAGTTACACTTTGCACTTGATAGGAAACTTTCTTGGACTTGAGATCCTCTCCGTCGGATATTCCTTCTGCCGGACTAGGTGATCTTGTTTCAAGGCCTCCGTAAGTCTACGCTAGCCTTAGATTCCCTCAAGGCAGCCGAGCTGATTGTACCCTAAAAACCCAAAAGTTAGAGAGCACATCGTGTTTTCCCTCTTTTTTATGAATGGACATTATCGCACCCTAGTTCCCAGTCGCGTTAATACATTATCGCACAGGTTCTTATGGTCACGTTCTTGTTCAGCCTCAAATTTGTCCTTGCGTCGACCTAACTCTCTTTCTGTGTCGACTCTCTCTATTATCACGGACAAATGATGAACCGCATTAATTAATGATCGCGACCCTAAGTGCCATCGCGTTAATTAAGTTCTGTCCAACCCGAGGTCTGACCTAAGGGTTGAACTTGTTCTGTTTCCAGGTGATCTTCTGACTATCTGGAGCCCAACATCTTATACATTAACTCATTAAGAAACTATGTAAATTAATAAATATGCCGTTATACTGTTGGATTTCTTCTGTGGCATGACCTTGTTCTTAATTCATCCTTGAACTCTCATATTCATAATTGGTGCATTCTTGCCTTGGTATTGTTATCATGAAACTATTGTTGGACTTTACATTATTGGCCTACTTTATTTATATCTCGTGGAAGTAGCTTGATTTATAACTTGAAGATGTTGATCGGGCTCTGATTGTGTCCAAGGGCTCAACACTAGCCCCCTCGGCTGATTGCCAGAAACATGCTATAAACTATGGGGTATGATGAAATATTGGCCTCGCATTGCGTTGGGAGTACTTTTTTTATAGACGAGTGAAAATCACGAGGCTCTACATTTTTTTAATTAAAATACCTACTAGGAGGAGCAGGAGAGCGCTCAACCCCTCAGAGAGGGGTTGAGTAGGTCGCTCCACTTCTACACTTCTAGATAGGTGAATATATTATTTGATTGCAAAATAATACCTGAGCTGCGTGGCATACCCCTGAGAGGGAACAAACAAAGCCCAATGGCTCTACAACCTGAAGGAGGCAATTCCTAAGCGATCCATTACAAGGGGTCCAAAGCATGTCCTAGGGAGGTTGGTGGGGGAAAGGAAAACTAAGCTTTCACCAGTGTAGCAAGCATGCGAAGCCAAAGCATCAGCTAATTGATATGCTTCGCGGTAGACATGAGAGACAATGATCCCTGCAGACTGGACATAAGAAAAAACTTCACGCCACCAACGTAAGCATCTCCAGGACGAGGCCCTACATGAAATTGTACATTCTTGCATGATACATGACTTTCTAGTGCATACCCTTTATGGTTATAAAAAGTGCATTTTTGTTACATTCTCGTTCATGAAAGGCCAAATTTACATTCACGATGTAATCTTGCTTGATAATGCTCTCATTCTTCATGAATACTCATATCTCTAAAGTTCTATCTTGCTACTTGCGTTGTTGCTTTAGTTTTATCGAATGTTTTACCGCCTTTCATTTATCTTCCTTTCTAGAGCTAAAATACTAATCACTTAAATTGTGCATTCATGTTGATACGAAGATACCTACTGGGCAAGTGTGCTCATTCCCTACTTTTTCAATCTTTTCAAGAAATTCTAGCGGGGATTCGGACTACTCAAGTGACGAGTCTGAGAGTGATTAAAGGTTGAGAGAAGACATAGTCATGAGTCATTAGTAATAAAGTTCATTCACTGTGATAGGCAGTGAAGTTGATCATGTCATGTAAGTTTTTCTTTTTATTGAGTCTAGTGATGTAAGGGGTCAAGAGTCAACATTATGTACTTTTGATTATTATTCAATAAAAGTAAAAATTTTGTCCAATTATTGTGCATTCATTCTTATGTTTGAATGATTAGCACTCTGATTGTTACTATCACTTGAGGCTTCTCTTGCCGGCTGTTCACGTTCCCGAATATCTTCCGCTGTACTTATATCTTGGGGTGTGACATCACTTAAGAAAATCATTAATATAGTGTACCAAATTTCCAAAGAAGTCGTAGGTATCCTCAAGTTTTGAAGGTTATCAAATGCTATCTACTCTAAAAATTAAACATAAAGGTCTAGGCATTCAGAAATATTTGAGAAAGCTAAATTCTGATGACATCCTGACACACACAATGCAAAAATCTTTCTATCATAAGCTTTTCTTCCCCAGTAGTTCGGTAGAGCCAAAAGCTCAGGTGATAATAAAACATGAAGCAGAGACAGAAAATGGAAATTGACCCCTTTGATGTTATCAAATGTGTCCATATATGGTTTCAGAACCATTGTTAGTCAGACTCCGAGTCAGTTCACACGATCCTTTTTCATTTAGATTTAGATGGATGAAGGCACATACATATACATATATTTATTAAGGATTTATATATATAAGTCCCTACAAATTTAACGAATTATTGGTTAGTCTCTCAAATATGACTATTATCTTAATAGTCCTTACATCTTCGTCGTTATACATAAAAGTCCTTGCCGTTCATTCCGTTGTACCAAAGTTAACTAAACTATAGTTACCCTACACTCAAGGAGAGTAACATACTAAATTACCCCTGGTTAAGTGTGAGTGTGTGAGATAGAGAGAGAGCACTGTAGTGGCGGTGGATAGCACTCCTGGAGGGGGGACACCGAAGGTGTCTCCCGCACAGACGGTGACAAAGGGAGGGAGGGACGGGGTGAGAGAGAAAGAGACAGTGGAGGGAGGGGGGACGTAGGAGGCATCTCCCCCTCCGACGGTGATAGATAGAGGGAGGGCGAGGGAAAGGGGGAGAGTGATGTGGGATAGGATGTGACTCGGTACCGATTGATGTGAACTTGAGACTCTAGACAAACTCGCGACTCGTCCCTAGTGAGGGAAGCGTGCGGATGTGCGCGGTTGAGAAACTGGCAATGAGTCTGGGGTGGTCTACTCTCCTTCGTGCCTGGGTCGGGTCACAAAATGGGTCACGTGAACTCTCTCATAGCAGTGATAAAAATATATCGAGCTAGATTATCCTATCACTCTCTCATGCAGCGGCATTCAAGAATATATACGAGATAAGCAAATGCGAAAAAAATGGAGGAGCGAGAATGATACCTCCATGCTCCGGGCGTGGGGAAGGCGATCCCGGCCAAGACTCGTACTCCCGGTACAGTAGAATTATCAAAAATTACAGAAATGCATTTTACTGTCCACTCCATGCAGAGAGATAAAGGGCTACACGTGGGACCTGGGAGTATCAAGCTCGGGTTGACGGGCGGCATTTTGAGGCAGCTTCGTCGATGTCGACGCGCTGCTACTCGGTGTTGGTCGGACGGCGCGTGTTGGCGATCTGGCTTATCACGCTCCAGTCAGCGGGCCGATCGGGTTGGAAGTTGTACCGTTGCGAAGAGGACTCCTGGAGCAACTATCCCTGTAAGGCGATCGTTCTGGATCGCCTTGTGGAAGGCGAGGCGGCCTGATTTGTGAGGCGTTGTTGTTCGCTGTCCCGAACCTGCTCTACAGTTTTAGAACCGCACGACCCGACGAGAAAAATTACTGCGGTCAGATCCGATGTCGGATTGACGCAAAATCAGCGCTGTTGAGAAGTTCTTCGCAAATCTAAAAGAACCTAGTGTTACAGGAATTTTCCTGTCTCTGTATTTTCTGTGGTGGAATTTTGAACAGGTAAACTCACTGACTCAAAAAAGACTGGGCAGACTGGCATCTGCCTGATAATGAGGTTTGACCGAGGGGTAAACGGTTTATCTGGGTCTTGAAAATTTTATAGATGAGAGAGGGGGACGTGAGAGTCATGCACAAATCGTTTGGTAATTTTTGGAGGTGGTTTGAAGGGTGAAAAGGATTTTATGGCAGGAGAGGTCAGATCTGGACTGCATGGGGCAGAACAGAATCCAGTTTTAACGGAGATTTTTAAGAGGGGTAAACAAACTCCTAAAATCGTGAAAAAAAAATTGGAGAGGGTGTTTGGTGGACAGAAGTCCCAGTCCAAATTCCAGGTTGATCTGAAATTGGGAAGGGAGTGAAAGACACGAAATGGTGGGATGCTAGAAGGTGGATCTGCATAGGGACAGATTGTGTAGATCTGGAAGATTTAAATGGAACGGGCAGCAAACGAAGGTGGATTGACTTGGGAATTTTTTTGGTAAGGGGAAACCATGGGATGTACTCACCCTTAAATTAGCAGATTGATCAGATCTGTGGATGTGGCGGAAAAAATCAGGCTCCAAGCTACTGTCCAGGGGAGAGCAGAATGGCGGCGGCGAGGCGGTGGTGGTGCGACGGCAGCTCGATGGCGGTGGCGGCGGCGGTGCTGAGCTTCTCACCCAGTAGGGGAACCAATAAGGAGGCTTCTCACCTCAAGAATAGCTGCAATCTCTGCTGCAATGGGGTTGGAGAGGAGAGAGGAAGGGGGCGCCCTCGGGCTTCTTGGAGCAAAATGTAATTTTTCTTTCATTAATTCTATGGAAATCACAAAATACAAGGGTTATATAACTCTAACTAAAAGACCTAATTAACCTCAGATCTAGGGTTAGGGATGGGCAAATAGAGGATAGAATAATCTTCTCCCATGTGGTCAAAAAAAACAACAATAAAAAACTATAAAGGGGGGGGGGGGCGCCCCCTTCATGGTCAAGAGGCAAAATGTGAATTTTCTTCCTTGCTCAATAATCTCCCATGAACCAAAGACCAGCCCATGTGGGCCCTAGAACATAGGTGGCCCAATGGAAAAGAAGGTGGGGGTCCCGCCGGGCCTACGTGGCCATTTACAAAGAAACTCACTAATTCTTAAGGACTAACACATTGGCTTATAATTGCCATCCAATTGATCCAAGGATAAAAATGCAAATAAAGTGTTAGTGGCCTTGTTTTCATGTCCCCTTCAATTCTCCCCGAGTGGGAAGAACTCGACGCTGTCGAGTAAGGGGTGCGGCTGCGCAAGTATCGGCCCGGGTGGTCCCCGTGCCATCGGATGTGGGCCATGCTCTCCACCATACCTTGTAGCGCGGGTACGCTCCACTCCTCGTAGTCGTCACCTACTCATCCCGTATATGTTCCATATGCTCACGCTACTGTGGGAATGAGACTAGTGGTGGGCACTCAGGGGTGGGGTCACTCTCAAAGTAGGAGACTGCTTGAAAGACTCACTGGGAATCACCGCTGGGTCCCATATTCCTCAGGCAAGTTTACAACGTACACATTAAACCCGACTTGTCTCGCACTCGAAAGGGACTGGTACTGCTAGCTTGCATTTGACCGACTCGACTCGACACATGCAGACTCCCAACAGGACACATGCAGACTCCCAACAGAGTGCATGATAACAAAAGAAAAGAAAAAGACTCACACATGACCCTAGACTCATACCTAATGTAGTGACATTACCCCTAAGTGGACATCATTCGGGTGCTACATCTTGGGTATCGATAGGTTCCTCCGAACATCTTCATAGAATTCGTCAGCTAATTCCGACTCGGCCTCATAGCTGACAGACACAAGCCCTGAAGGTGAGGCTTCTCCAACCCTTTTATCCGCTAGGGCTAGTGATGTACGAGTGGGACACTGACCCGTAAAGTGGTCAAACCCTTGGCAGCGATAACACTACTGTCGTGACCCACTAGTTTCCCCGATAAGCGGTCCCTTACCCTTATCCTCCCGACGAACATGGGGTGTAGGCAACAGGGGTGTGGGTGTGGGTGCTGGTGGACGGGCAATGGGTGCTGGTGGGCGGGCAAGGGGTGCTGTTGGTTGGGGTGGAGGTGGAAGATCCCTTGGCGGGGGAGGGCGAGGCCTTCGAGCGAATAGCTCCTGATGGGCGGGCATCGGAAGTCGAGCCTTGGGTGTAACGTCCAGAGATCCGAGTCCCAAATTATGGACATTTTTTTTTATTTATCGGACCAACCATTCATAATTTTCAAAGAAGAGTACATGCCATTGTTCCAAAATAAATATGAGTCCTCATAGGCTCACCACCCCATAACCTTACATATAAGAGAGACATTCATCCATAGCATACCTAGATGAACTATGCGCTAGTATTACTCCTCAGCAGCATATAAAATGACGAGGACTTCGAGATCTAACTCTAGGTCATGGTTTCATCGAATTTCATCAACTCTAGCATGAGTTATGATTTTCGCAGTATTAACGTTATTTCTCCTCTGTTCCAGTCGTGACCTTTCGTCTACCTAGTCATAAATGTGAGTGGGCGCGCTCTTATGTTAGGATTTGGGTTGGGATATCTTCAGATGAAATCAAGAGAACTTTCGGATCTAAATTTGGATCATGGTTTCATTGAATTTCCTCATTCCTAGCCCGAGTTATGATTTTCACGAGATTAACATTTATTCTCCCTCATTCCAGTCGTGACCTTTCGGTAGCCCGAGATAATCCGGGTATAACTCTAGCATCCAAGCACTGTTTGGTCTTGTCCTCAACATAGAAGTTGTAGCTAACATCCAATTCAAAATTATGGCCTTAGTTTCAGGTCATTTCATTAACCACAGACGAAGTTATGAATTTCCCATTAATTACATTTGAATTCACCCAACAGTCACAGTTCTTCATGACAGCTGACAGCAAAGGGCTCAGAACCATGGGTTCTGGTGCGAATTGGGTTTCCACCTCAACATAAGAGTTTGGGTTAAGGGTCCAATATTTCTAATGGGACAAGTTTCATCTCATTTGGTTAACTGTGGGCCACGTTATCCTTATTTCAACAGGTAAGCATTTTTCTATAACTATTTCGGCCCATTATCATAAGTCCTTCATATCTCCTATTAGGCCTACTTTTCAGAAGTTGTACTCTTCATCAAAGTTGTTCCTTACCCAATGGTCATTGCATGGGATTTGGTTTCACCTACTCTGACCTGCCTATATTAAGTTATGAATTTCCTAAGGATCCTTTAATAATCTATCTAGATTTTCAGCTCATTGAGTTCGTGGGCCCGAATTATTCACAATTGGGCCAGTGCCCAAGTTGGTGGTCATAACATCCTCTCCCCATTAAAATAAATTTTGTCCTCAAAATTGACATCAGAAATTTTCTTTAAAATATATTTTTTTCACCGAACAGTTGAGGGTATTCCTATATAAAACCTTCACCAGTCGGATGGTTTTATTCCTCAGTACCTATTCCTTCCAGTCTATGATCTCGCTGGGCTACTCCACATAAGACAGATCTACTTGAACCTCCAAGGGCTTGTACTCTATAACATGTGGGGCATCCGGGACATACTTCCTGGGCATAGAGATGTGAAAGACCAGATGCACATGCGACAGGGCAGGCGGAAGTGCAAGTCGATAAGCCACCTCGCTAGTCTTTTGAAAAATCTCGAAGGCCCGATATAACTAGGTCCAAGCTTGCCCTTCTCCCCGAATCGCATGACTCCCATGGGAGGGGCACCTTTAGGAACACATGGTCCCCCCTTCGATTTTTCTTAAACATATGAACTGAAACGACTAGGCTTTACAAAGCCTGTAACTCCATATTAAAGCCTACCCACTCAACAATCTGAAAAGTGAGGGAACAATTTCATACCGTATGCAACTCAGGACTTCAAAACTAACTTGGTGAGGCACAGGGCAAACCCATTGAAGCACTTGGTGGAGAAACCAGACTGTTGATCAATGCTGAATGGACATTATCATTCATGTCAAAACTATCACCATGAGCCCCCAGCAGAACCCCCCCCCCTCTAAACCTTGATAAGCATCTTGTAGCCAGTTGAGGAGCAAGGTCATCAGTTTAGAGTATGCACATGAGCATTTTTGCCTGGAATATATGGCATCAACATAACGAGCTATCTTCATAGACATTAAATGTGTCAGAGACAAGAAAAGTATGACCCTAGATATCAATTTCTTGAAGTTTAGGGTCGACGAATATCTTAACCAGGCCTTGATGGTATCCTGGGCATCCCTCTTTGTCGTAACTAAAATGGTTTAAGCTTGCTTGTCTTACTTCCCAATTCAAACATTAACGATCAATTGACCTTCTTCTGTTCTGGAATAGAAGCTTACGCGTACAAAGCACAAGGTGTGTTTTCAAGGCTCATTGAATATCATCTTACTTAAAATAATTGTAACCTACAACATATGCCACATAGTGTATGCTTTTAATGTTTTTATCAGTTACATTCGAATGTTCAACTTGTTATGCGACTTGCAACTAAAATGGGTCATTGCCTCGTACCTTCAGTCATGGTAGGGGTATTGTCTGCCTCCTCTTGCATTAGTGTATAAACTCGCCCGCTGTACTGAATCCTCTCCCGTGGTGGTACTAGCTTTTGCTGAGTCTTCTTAGGCCAGTATCTCGCAATATGTCTAGCCTCGCCGCATCCATAGCACTTGCCCTTTGCCCTCCAGCATTCTTGTCCCGGATGGTTGCACCCACAATGGACACAAAATGGGACCCTCGGTCCGCCCCTTGGTACTAGCTCCTGATGTGCCACCTTTTCCGTGCCCTGCCTCCCTTCTGCTCGCCTAGGCCTCTTGCCCATCATCTTCTGCTCCATAGTGAACCTATAAAAAGATATTCATTAGAACCTAACTTAATATGTCCCTAAAATCCTTATGGTTTCAACTATTACCTATGAGGGTTTGTTTGTTTGAAATGGGTTCTAAATATACTCTACCCTTTTTCACCCTAGCCTACCTCTTCTTCTGCTACTTGGGCAATTGGAATGGTTGTAACCATGGTCTGTCTCTCGTGCTCTGATACCACTTTTTAATGCCCCGAGATCCGAGTCCTAAATTATGGGCATTTTTTTTCTTTATCGGACCCCGAAGCATTACTTTATACGTATCGCGGAAGCACAATATACAAACATGCATACATTCACATGAGAGAGAGAGAGAGAAATCACAATTACATGAAATGTAAATAACATCTCAACCATTCATAATTTCCAAAGAAGAGTACATGTCCATTGTTCCAAAATAAACATGAGTCCTCATAGGCTCACCACCCCATAACCTTACATATAAGAGAGACATTCATCCATAGCATACCCAGACGAACTAAGCACTACTACTACTCCTCAGCTGTAACCTCCTCCTCAACCTCCTGCTCTATGTCTCCTGAAAACGTGTGTCACAAAAGGGGTGAGTGTGACGCTCAGTAGGCAGCCTAAACAAACCGGGGTTAACTCGCATTTATATAACCAAATTATATACACAATTCAGATGTTAATAATAGTATAACCCATTCATTATCATCAACTCAAAATAAGTCACATGAGGAAAATACATGTTCTTTAACTACTATATATTGTACCCATGCATGCGCTAAAACCACGGTGAATGAACAATTACACATTATCACATTTCATGAGTTCTCACATTTTGTTATTCATGGAACTAAACAGCTGCCGCAAACACAGGAGGCCAACATACAAACGAACGAACGAAAGAGTACTGCACAGACCCGAGAGCGAACTCCCACCTTGATTCTTGTGGCCCAGTGGCGTTACGTATCGCCGACCCACAAGGCCGCCGCACAATGGGACCGGAGATGGAATCAATAGGAATTTTAACCAGGGTGTCATGTATCGCCATCCTCTGGGTTCTTTTACTTCAGCAGCGTTACGTATCGCGGTCCCACAGACGGGGCCGAAGTCCAACCTCACAGAATGCTGTTGTTTTCCCTTCATGGCATACATATTCTTACTTGATATTACTAGCATGATGCTCATCAGACATAATTTTCATGATTTTAAGGGGGGCCAAACATACTCATAGTCATGCTTCTGACGAGCTACTCATGCTCATAGATATGCTGCTAATAGTTTAAGATGGCTAAAACACACCCATAGTCATATTCAGGTCACTATAGGAAAGTACATGTTCATCCTTCTAGGCTACACATTCATAGTAAATGACTTACATCTGAAAGTAAAGAATTTTTAGGTACATGAAACTTTCATAGTGGTTTACTAACTTATCCATCTACCATTTTCTATTTTTTCATATTTTTATGAAATAACATGCCCTTTCAAAACTCTCCTTTTCTGTGTTCCTGGAAATCTGGACAGACCCACAGGTGCACCGACCTTTCCTGGACCAGCTTAGACTTGCCTTAGGGACTTCCGCACATATGCACCGACCTTACTATGGTCTTAACCATACATGCATCAAGCTTACTATGGTCTTAACCATACATGCATCGACCTTACTTAAGTCTGTGCAGCACATGCACCGACCTAACCTATGCATGGACCAAATGTGTACCGACCTTAGCTATGCTTGGACCAAACGTGCACCGACCTTACCTATGCATGGACCAAATGTGCAACGACCTTAGTTATGCTTGCACCAAACGTGCACCGACCTTACTTATGCATGGACCAAATGTGCACCGACCTTAGTTATACTTGGACCAAACGTGCACCGACCTTACCTATGCATGGACCAAAATATGCACCGACCTTAGTCATGCTTGGACTAAACGTGTACCGACCTCACTAAAACATGCTCCGACCTCACCTTGGCCTGGGTAAAACGTGCACCGACCTCGGGGAAAACCTGCACCGACCCCACTACGGCCTGGGCAAAACGTGCACCGACATCACTATGGCCTGGGGAAAACGTGCACCGACCCCACTACGGCCAGGGCAAAATGTGCACCGACCTCACTATGGCCTGGGGAAAACCTGCACCGACCCCACTACGGCTTGGGAAAACATGCACCGACCTCACTTAGCCTGGGACAGAATGTGCACCGACCTTACTTAGCCTGGGATAGAATGTGCACCAACCTTACTTAGCTTGGGACAGTATGTGCACCGACCTTACTTAGCCTATGACAAAGTGTGCACCGACCTTACTTAGCTTGGGACAGGGTGTGCACCGACCTTACTTAGCTTGGGATAGAATGTGCACCAACCTTGCTTAGCCTAGGACAAAGTGTGCACCGAAGTTACTTAGCTTGAGACAGGGTGTGCACCGACCTTACTATGAACCATATGAAATATGTACAGACCTTGACCGGGACTTAACCAATTGTCCTGTTCTGAGGCGCTACTGACCTACCTAGGGACTGTGGGAACTTATGAAACCCAAAGAACTTAATGAAAGACAGAATCCGAGTGAACTTGATGGTGGTCCCCACATGCTCTTAATCCCTCTTTTAGAGTGTAGAAAATATATTTTAAAACCATTCTAATACATCATTGACCCCTAAAGATTGAGGTTAGGTGCCTACCTTTGAAATGTTAAACTGATTGATCCGAGGATGATATCCACACCCCAGATCCTCCTAAGTTTTCACCTCTCGATCCGAGGATGAGATCCACACCCCAGATCCACCCAAGACCTTGCCCGTTGTCCTCCACACCCCGGATCATCCACCCACAAATCGGATGGTCCACCAACGAAGAGACGGAGTCCCTCACTCTCTTCTCACATAAGAAAGGTAGAAGGTGGTGAAGGGTTGAGAGGAATAGTTGCTAAAGGTTTACCACCCTTGAAACTCACCTCCTTATATAGTTTTCAAGTTTCCTAAGGGTTTCTCCACGCACCCCTATGGCTCAAACAAGCTCCAAGGTCGCTGGTTTGAAGAGGAGTTAATGCTAAGCACCTCTTTGGATTTGAACAGGGGTTACCCTTCGACCTCCAGTCATAAGTGCTAGTGGGCACGCTTTTTCGTTGAGAATTACGTTGGGCTGTCTTCATTTGAAATGAAGAAGACTTTGAGATATAACTCTGGGTCATGGTTTCATTGAATTTCAGCAACTCTAGCATGTGCTATGATTTTCGCAATATTAACGTTATTTCTCCTCTACTCCAGTCGCGACCCTTCATCTACCTAGTCATAAATGTGAGCGGGCACACTCTTATGTTGGGATTTGGGTTGGGATGTCTTTAGATGAAATCAAGAGATCTTATGGATCTAACTTTGGGTCATGGTTTCGTTGAATTTCATCATTCCTATCCCCAGTTATGATTTTCGCGAGATTAACATTTATTCTCCCTCATTCTAGTCGCGACCTTTCGGTAGCCCGAGGTAATCCGGTTATAACTCTAGCATCCAAGTAGTGTTTGGTCTTTTTCTCAACATATAAGTTGTATCTAACATCACAATTGAAATTATGGCCTTAGTATCAGGTCATTTCATTAACCACAGATGAAGTTATGAATTTCCCATTAATTACATTTGAATTCACCCAACAGTCACACTTCTTAGTGACAGCTGGCAGTTTGGGTTAAGGGTCCAATATTTCTAATGGGCCAAGTTTCATCTCATTTGGTTAACTGTGGGCCAAGTTATCCTTATTTCAACGGGTAAGCATTTTACTGTAACTGTTTCGGCCCATTATCATAACTCCTTCTTATCTCCTATTAGGCCTACTTTTCAGAAGTTGTACTCTTCATCAAAGTTGTTCCTTACCCAATGGTCATTGCATGGGTGTTAGTTTCACCTACTTCTGACCTCTCTATATTAAGTTATGAATTTGCTAATGATCCTTCAATAATCTTTCCAGATTTTTAGCTCATTGAGTTCGTGAGCCCGAATTATTCACAATTGGGCCAGTGCCCAAATTGGTGGTCATAACATCCTCTCCCCCATAAAATAAATTGCGTGCACGAAATTGACTTGAGAAATTTTCTTTAAAATATATTTTTTTCACCGAACAGTTGAGGGTATTCCTCTATAAAACCTTCACCAGTCGAATGATTTTATTCCTCAGTACATATTCCTTCCAGTCTATGATCTCACTGGGCTGCTACACATAAGACAGATCTGCACGAACCTTCAAGGGCTTGTACTCTATAACATGTGGGGCATCCGGGACATACTTCCTGGGCATAGAGACGTGAAAGACCGGATGCACATGCCATAGGGTAGGCGGAAGTGCAAGTCGATAAGTCACCTCGCTAGCCTTTTGGAAAATCTCGAAAGGCCCGATATAACTAGGTCCAAGCTTGCCCTTCTCCCCGATTCGCTTGACTCCCACGGGAGGGGCACCTTTAGGAACACATGGTCCCCCCTTCGATTTTTCTTAAACATATGAACTGAAACAATTGGGATTTACAAAGCCTGTAACTCCATATTAAAGTCTACCCACTCAACAATCTGAAAAGTGAGGGAACGATTTCATACCGTACGTAACTCAGGACTTCAAAACTAACTTAGTGTGGCACAGGGCAAACCCATTGATGCAGTTGGTGGAGATACCAGACTATCAATCAATCCTGAATGGACATTATCATTCATGGTGAAACTATCACCATGAACCCCCAGCAGAACCCCCCCCCCCCTCGAAACCTTGATAAGCATCTTGTTACTAGTTGAGGAGCATGGTCATCAGTTTAGAGTATGCACATGAGCATTTTTGCTTGGAATCCATGGCATCAACATAACGAGATATCTTAATAGGCATTAAATGTGTCAGAGACAGGAAAAGTATGACCCTAGATATCAATTTCTTGAAGTTTAGGGCCGACGAATATCTTAACCAGGCCTTGATGGTATTATGGGCATCCCTTTTTGTCGTAACTAAAATGGTTTAAGCTTGCTTGTCTTACTTCCTAATTCAGACATTAATGATCAATTGACCTTCTTCTGTTCTGGAATAGAAGCTTACGCATATAAAGCACAAGTTGTGTTTTCAAGGCTCATTGAATATCATCTTACTTAAAATAATTGTAACCTACAACACATGCCACACAGTGTATACTTTTAGGGTTTTTATCAGTTACATTCGAATGTTCAGCTTGTTATGCGACATGCAACTAAAATGGGTCATTGCTCCGTACCTTCAGTCACGGTAGGGACATTGTCTGCCTCCTCTTGCATTAGTGTATAAACTCGCCCTCTGTACCGAATCCTCTCCCGCGGTGGTATTGGCTTTTGCTGAGTCTTCTTAGGCCAGTATCTCGCAATATGTTCAGCCTCGCCGCATCCATAGCACTTGCCCTTTGCCCTCCAGCATTCTTGTCCCGGATGGTTGCGCCCACAATGGACACAAAATGGGACCCCCGGTCCGCCCCTTGGTACTAGCTCCTGACGTGCCACCTTTTCCATGCCCTGCCTCCCTTCTACCTGCCTAGGCCTCTTGCCCATCGTCTTCTACTCCTTAGTGAACCTATACAAAGGTATTCATTAGAACCTAACTTAATATGCCCCTAAAATCCTTATGGTTTCAATTATTACCTATGAGGGTTTGTTTGTTTGAAATGGGTTCTAAATATACTCTACCCTTTTTCACTCTAGCCTACCTCTTCTTCTACCACTTGGGCAACTGGAATGGTTGTAACCATGGTCTGTCTCTCGTGCTCTGATACCACTTTCTAATGCCCCGAGATCCGAGTCCCAAATTATGGGCATATTTTTTTTCTTTATCGGACCCCGAAGCATTACTTCGTTCGTATCATGGAAGCACAATATACAAACATGCATGCATTCGCATGAGAGAGAGAGAGAGAGAAACCACAATTACATGAAATGTAAATAACATCTCAACCATTCATAATTTCCAAAGAAGAGTACATGTCCATTGTTCCAAAATAAACAGGAGTCCTTATAGGCTCACCACCCCATAACCTTACATATAAGAGAGACATTCATCCATAGCATACCCAGACGAACTAAGTACTAGTACTACTCCTCAGCTGCAACCTCCTCCTCAACCTCCTGCTCTATGTCTCCTGAAAACGTGTGTCGCAAAAGCGGTGAGTGTGACGCTCAGTAGGCGGCCTAAACAAACTGGGGTTAACTCGCATCTATATAACCAAGTTATATACATAATTCAGATGTTAATAATAGCATAACATATTCATTATCATCTACTTAAAATAACTCACATCAAAAAAATACATGTTCTGTAACTAATATATAAGGTACCCATGCATGCGCTGAAACCACGGTGAATGAGCAATTACACATTATCACATTTCATGAGTTCTCACATTTTGTTATTCATGGAACTAAATAGCTGCCGCAAACACAGGAGACCCACAAAGAAACAAACGAACAAAAGAGTACTGCGTAGACCCGAGAGCAAACACTCACCTAGATTCGTGTGGCCCAGTGGCGTTACGTATCGCCGTCCCACAAGGCCGCCCAACAATGGGACCGAAGACAGAATCAATAGGATTTTTAACCAGGGCATTACGTATCGCCATCCCCTAGGATCTTTTACTTCCGTGGCGTTATGTATCACTGTCCCGTAGAAGGGGTCGAAGTCCAACCTCACAGAATGCTACTGTTTTCCCTTCATGGCATACATATTCTTACTTGATATTACTAGCATGATGCTCATCAGACATTATTTTCATGATTTTAAGGGGGGCTAAACATACTCATAGTCATGCTTCTGATGAGTTACTCATGCTCATAGATATGCTGCTAATAGTTTAAGATGGCTAAACACACCCATAGTCATGTTCAGGTCACTATATGAAAGTACAGGTTCATCCTTCTAGGCTACACATGCATAGAAAATGACTTATATCTGAAAGTATAGAATTTTTGGGTACATGAAACTTTCATAGGGGTTTACTAACTTATCCTTCTATCATTTTCTATTTTTTTCAGATTTTTATGAAGTAACATGCCCTTTCAAAACTCTCCTTTTCTGTGTTCCTGGAAATCTGGACAGACCCACAGGTGCACCGACCTTACCTGGACCTACTCAGACTTGCCTCAGGGACTTCAACGCATATGCACCGACCTTACTATGGTCTTAACCATACATGCATCGACCTTACTTAAGTCTGTGCAGCACATGCACCGACTTTACCTATGCATGGACCAAATGTGTACCGACCTTAGTTATGCTTGGACCAAACGTGCACCGACCATACCTATGCATGGACCAAATGTGCACCGACCTTAGTTATGCTTGGACCAAACGTGCACCGACCTTACCTATACATGGACCAAAATGTGCACTGACCTTAGTCATGCTTTGACTAAACGTGTACCGACCTCACCTTTACGTGGGCAAAATGGGTACCGACCTCACGATGGCCTGGGGAAAACGTGCATCGACCCCACTACGGCCTAGGCAAAACGTGCACCGACCTCACTATGGCCTGGGAAAAACCTGCACCGACCCCACTACGGCTTGGGAAAACATGCACTGACCTCACTTAGCCTGGGACAGAATGTGCACCGACCTTACTTAGCTCGGGACGGAATGTGCACCGACCTTACTTAGCCTGGGATAGAATGTGCACCAACCTTACTTAGCTTGGGACAGTATGTGCACCGACCTTACTTAGCTTGGGACAGGGTGTGCACCGACCTTACTTAGCTTGGGATAGAATGTGCACTGACCTTGCTTAGCCTGGGATAAAGTGTGCACCGAACTTACTTAGCTTGGGATAGGGTGTGCACCGACCTTACTATGAACCATATGAAATATGCACAGGCCTTGCCCGGGACATAACCAATTGTCCTGTTCTGAGGCACTACTGACCTACCTAGGGACTGTGGGAACTTATGAAACCCAAAGAACTTAATGAAAGACAGAATCCGTGTGAACTTGATGGTGGTCCCCACATGCTCTTAATCCTTCTTTTAGAGTGTAGAAAATATATTTTAAAACCATTCTAATACATCATTGACCCCTAATGTTTGAGGTTCGGTGCCTACCTTTGAAATGTTAAACCGATTCATCCGGGGATGAAATCCACACCAGAGAGCCTCCTAAGCTTACACCTCTCGATCCGGGGATGAGATCCACACCCCAGATCCACCCAAGACCTTGCTCGTCGTCCTCCACACGCCGGATCGTCCACCCACGAACCGGATGGTCCGCCCACGAAGAGACGTAGTCCCTCACTCTCTTCTCACATAAGAAAGGTAGAAGGTGGTGAAGGGTTGATGGGAATGGTTGCTAAAGGTTTACCACCCTTGAAACTCACCTCCTTATATAGTTTTCAAGTTTCCTAAGGGTTTCTCCACGCACCCCCATGGCTCAAACATGCTCCAAGGTCGCTGGTTTGAAGAGGAGTTAATGCTAAGCACCTCTTCGGATTTGAACAGGGGTTACCCTTCGACCTCCGGTCATAAGTGCTAGTGGGCACACTTTTTGGTTGAGAATTAGGTTGGGCTGTCTTCATTTGAAATGAAGAAGACTTCGAGATCTAGCTCTGTATCATGGTTTCATTGAATTTCAGCAACTCTAGCATGCGTTATGATTTTTGCAATATTAACGTTATTTCTTCTCTACTCCAGTCGTGACCCTTCATCTACCTAGTCATAAATGTGAGTGGGCGCACTCTTATGTTGGGATTTGGGTTGGGATGTCTTCAGATGAAATCAAGAGAACTTATGGATCTAAATTTGGGTGATGGTTTCATTGAATTTCATCATTCCTAGCCCCAGTTATGATTTTCGCGAGATTAACATTTATTCTCCCTCATTCCAGTCGTGACCTTTCGGTAGCCCGAGGTAATCCAGTTATAACTCTAGCATCCAAGTAGTGTTTGGTCTTGTCCTCAACATATAAGTTGTATCTAACATCACATTCGAAATTATGGCCTTAGTTTCGGGTCATTTCATTAACCACGGACGAAGTTATGAATTTCCCATTAATTACATTCGAATTCACCCAACAGTCACACTTCTTCGTGACAGCTGGCCGCAAAGGGCTCAGAACCATGGGTTCTGGTGCGAATTGGGTTTCCACCTCAACATAAGAGTTTTGGTTAAGGGTCCAATATTTCTAATGGGCCAAGTTACATCTCATTTGGTTAATTGTGGGCCAAGTTATCCTTATTTAACGGGTAAGCATTTTTCTATAACTGTTTCGGCCCATTATCATAACTCCTTCTTATCTCCTATTAGGCCTACTTTTCAGAAGTTGTACTCTTCATCAAAGTTGTTCCTTACCCAATGGTCGTTGCATGAGCATAAGTTTCACCTACTTCTGACCTCTCTATATTAAGTTATGAATTTCCTAAGGATCCTTCAATAATCTGTCCAAATTTTCAGCTCATTGAGTTCGTGAGCCCGAATTATTCTCAATTGGGCCAGTGCCCAAATTGGTGGTCATAACATCATCTCCCCCTTAAAATAAATTTCATCCTCGAAAATGACTTGAGAAATTTTCTTTAAAATATATTTTTTTCACCGAACACTTGAGGGTATTCCTCTATAAAACCTTCACCAGCAGGATGGTTTTATTCCTCAGTACCTATTCCTTCCAGTCTATGATCTCGCTGGGCTGCTCCACATAAGACAGATCTGCTCGAACCTCCAAGGCTTGTACTCTATAACATGTGGGGCATCCGGGACATACTTCCTAGGCATAGAGACGTGAAAGAACTGGATGCACATGCAACAGGGCAGGCGGAAGTGCAAGTCGATAAGCCACCTCGCTAGCCTTTTGCAAAATCTCGAAAGGACCGATATAACTAGGTCCAAGCTTGCCCATCTCCCCGAATCGCATGACTCCCATGGGAGGGGCACCTTTAGGAACACATGGTCCCCCCTTCGATTTTTCTTAAAGATATGAACTGAAACGACTGGGCTTTACAAAGCCTGTAACTCCATATTAAAGCCTACCCACTCAACAATCTGAAAAGTGAGGGAACAATTTCATACCGCACGCAACTCAGGACTTCAAAACTAACTTGGTGAGGCACATGGCAAACCCATTGATGCAGTTGGTGGAGAAACCAGACTGTCGATCAATGCTGAATGGACATTATCATTCATGGCGAAACTATCACCATGAACCCCAGCAGAACCTCCCCTCTCTAAACCTTGATGAGCATCTTGTAGCTAGTTGAGGAGCAAGGTCATCAATTTAGAGTATGCACATGAGCATTTTTGCTTGGAATCCATGGCATCAACATAATGAGATATCTTAATAGACATTAAATGTGTCAGAGAGCGAAAACGTATGACCCTAGATATCAATTTTTTGAAGTTTAGGGCTGACGAATATCTTAACCAGACCTTGATGGTATCCTGGGCATCCCTCTTTGTAGCAACTAAAATAGTTTAAGCTTGCTTGTCTTACTTCCTAATTCAAACATTAATAATCAATTGACTTTCTTCTGTTTTAGAATAGAAGCTTACACGTATAAAGCACAAGCTGTGTTTTCAAGGCTCATTGAATATCATCTTACTTAAAATAATTGTAACTTACAACATTTGCCACACAGTGTATGCTTTTAGGGTTTTTATCAGTTGCATTCGAATGTTCAACTTGTTATGCGACTTGCAACTAAAATGGGTCATTGCTCCGTACCTTCAGTCACGGTAGGGGTATTGTCTTCCTCCTCTTGTATTAGTGTATAAACTCGCCCCCTCTCCCGTGGTGGTACTAGCTTTTGCTGAGTCTTCATAGGGCAGTACCTCACAATATGTCCAGTCTCGTCGCATCCATAGCACTTGCCCTTTGCCCTCTAACATTCTTGTCCCGGATGGTTGTGCCCACAATGGACACAAAATGGGACCCCCGGTCTGCCCCTTGGTACCAGCTCCTGACGTGCCACCTTTTCCATGCCCTGCCTCCCTTCTGCCCGCCTAGGCCTCTTGCCCATCGTCTTCTGCTCCTTAGTGAACCTATACAAAGGTATTCATTAGAACCTAACTTAATATGTCCCTAAAATCCTTATGGTTTCAATTATTACCTATGAGGGTTTGTTTGTTTGAAATGGGTTCTAAATATACTCTACGCTTTTTCACTCTAGCCTACCTCTTCTTCTACTACTTGGGCAATTGGAATGGTTGTAACCATGGTCTGTCTCTCGTGCTCTGATACCAGTTTGTAATGTCCCGAGATCTGAGTCCCAAATTATGGGCATATTTTTTTTCTTTATCGGACCCCGAAGCATTACTTGGTACGTATCGCGGAAGCACAATATACAAACATGCATATATTTGCATGAGCGAGAGAGAGAGAAACCACAATTACATAAAATGTAAATAACATCTCAACCATTCATAATTTTCAAAGAAGAGTACATGTCTATTGTTCCAAAATAAACATGAGTCCGCATAGGCTCACCACCCCATAACCTTACATATAAGAGAGACATTCATCCATACCATACCCAGACGAACTAAGCACTAGTACTACTCCTCAGCTGCAACCTCTTCCTTAACCTCTTGCTCTATGTCTCCTGAAAACGTGTGTCACAAAAGGGGTGAGTGTGACGCTCAGTAGACAGCCTAAATAAATCAGGGATAACTCGCATCTATATAACCAAATTATATACATAATTCAGATGTTAATAATAGCATAACCCATTCATTATCATCTACTTAAAATAGCTCAAATGAGGAAAATACATGTTCTTTAACTAATATATAAGGTACCCATGCATGTGCTAAAATCACGGTGAATGAGCAATTACACATTATCACATTTGAGTTCTCAGATTTTGTTATTCATGGAACTAAACAGTTGCCGTAAACATAGGAGACCCACACACAAATGAACGAACGAAAGAGTACTGCGCAGACCCGAGAGTGAACTCCCACCTTGATTCTTGTGGCCCAGTGGCGTTACATATCGCCATCCCACAAGGCCGCCCCACAATGGGACCGAAGATGGAATCAATAGGATTTTTAACCAGGGCATTAGGTATCACCATCCTCTAGTATCTTTTACTTTCGGGGCATTACGTATCACCGTCCCGCAGAAGGGACCAAAGTCCAACCTCACAGAATGCTGCTGTTTTCCCTTCATGGCATACATATTTTTACTTGATATTACTAGCATGATGCTCATCAGACATAATTTTCATGATTTTAAGGGGGGCTAAACATACTCATAGTCATGCTTCTGACAAGTTACTCATGCTCAAAGATATGCTGCTAATAGTTTAAGAGGGCTAAAAACACCCATAGTCATGTTCAGGTCACTATATGAAAGTACATGTTCATCCTTGTAGGCAACACATGCATATAAAATGACTTATATCAAAAAGTATAGAATTTTGGGGTACATGAAACTTTCATAGTGATTTACTAACTTATCCTTCTACCATTTTCTATTTTTTTTAGATTTTTATGAAATAACATGCCCTTTTAAAACTCTCCTTTTCTATGTTCCTAAAATTCTGGACAGACCCACAGGTGCACCCACCTTACCTGGACTTGCTCAGACTTGCCTTACGGACTTCAACACATAAGCACCGACCTTACTATGGTCCTAACCATACATGCATCGACCTTACTTAAGTCTGTGCAGCACATGCACCGACCTTACCTATGCATGGACCAAATGTGCACCGACCTTAGTTATGCTTGGACCAAATGTGCACCGACCTTACCTATGCATGGACCAAATGTGCACCGACCTTAGTTATGCTTGGACCAAATGTGCACCGACCTTACCTATGCATGGATCAAATGTGCACCGACCTTAGTTATGCTTGGACCAAACGTGCACCGACCTTACCTATGCATGGACCAAAATATGCATAGACCTTAGTCATGCTTGGACTAAACGTGTACCGACCTCACCAAAACATGCACCGACCTCACCTTGGCCTGGGCAAAACGTGCACCGACCCCACTACAGCCTGGGCAAAACGTGCACCGACCTCACTATGGCCTAGGGAAAACGTGCACTGACCCCACTACGGCCTGGGAAAACATGCACCGACCTCACTTAGCCTAGGATAGAATGTGCACCGACCTTACTTAGCTCGGGACAAAATGTGCACCGACCTTACTTAGCTTGGGACAAGGTGTGCACCGACCTTACTTAGCTTGGGACAAGGTGTGCACCGACCTTACTTAGCTTGGGATAGAATGTGCACCGACCTTGCTTAGCCTAGGACAAAGTGTGCACCGAACTTACTTATCTTGGGACAAGGTGTGCACCGACCTTACTATGAACCATATGTAATATGTACAGACCTTGCCCGGGACTTAACCAATTGTCCTGTTCTGAGGCGCTACTGACCTACCTAGGGACTGTGGGAACTTATGAAACCCAAAGAACTTAATGAAAGACAGAATCTGAGTGAACTTGATGGTGGTCCCCACATGCTCTTAATCCCACTTTTAGAGTGTAGAAAATATATTTTAAAACCATTTTAATACATCATTGACCCCTAAAGATTGAGGTTAGGTGCCTACCTTTGAAATGTTAAACTGATTGATCCGGGGATGATATCCACACCCCAGATCCTCCTAAGCTTTCACCTCTCGATCCGGGGATGAGATCCACACCCCAGATCCACCCAAGACCTTGCTCGTCATCCTCCACACCCCGGATCGTCCACCCACAAATCGGATGGTCCGCCTACGAAGAGACGGAGTCCCTCACTCTCTTCTCACATAAGAAAGGTAGAAGGTGGTGCAAGGTTGATGGGAATAGTTGCTAAAGGTTTACCACCCTTGAAACTCACCTCCTTATATAGTTTTCAAGTTTCCTAAGGGTTTCTCCACACACCCCCATGGCTCAAACAAGCTCCAAGGTTGCTGGTTTGAAGAGGAGTTAATGCTAAGCACCTCTTCGGATTTGAACAGGGGTGACCCTTCGACCTCCGGTCATAAGTGCTAGTGGGCATGCTTTTCAGTTGAGAATTAGGTTGGGCTGTCTTCATTTGAAATGAAGAAGACTTTGAGATATAACTCTGGGTCATGGTTTCATCGAATTTCAACAACTCTAGCATGAGTTATGATTTTTGTAATATTAACATTATTTCTCCTCTGTTCCAGTCGCGACCCTTCGTCTACCAAGTCATAAATGTGAGTGGGCGTGCTCTTATGTTGGGATTTGGGTTGGGATGTCTTCAGATGAAATCAACAGAATTTCTTGATCTAAATTTGAGTCATGGGTTCATCGAATTTCCTCATCCCTAGCCCGAGTTATGATTTTTGTAAAATTAACATTTATTCTCTCTCATTCCAGTCGCGACCTTTCGGTAGCCTAAGGTAATCTGGGTATAACTCTAGCATCCAAGCAGTGTTTGGTCTCCTCCTCAACATAGACGTTGTATCTAACATCTCATTCAAAATTATGGATTTAGTTTCAGGTCATTTCATTAACCACAGATGAAGTTATGAATTTCCAATTAATTACATTTGAATTCACCCAACAATCACACTTCTTCGTGACAGCTGGCAGCAAAGGGCTCAGAACCATGGGTTCTGGTGCGAATTGGGTTTTCACCTCAACATAAGAGTTTGGGTTAAGCGCCCAGTATTTCTATTGGGCCAAGTTTCATATCATTTGGTTAACTGTGGGCCAAGTTATCCTTATTTCACCGGGTAAGCGTTTTTCTGTAACTATTTTGGCCCATTATCATAACTCCGTCTTATCTCCTATTAGGCCTACTTTTCAGAAGTTGTACTCTTCATCAAAGTTGTTCCTTATCTAATGGTCATTGCATGGGCTTTGGTTTCACCTAATTTTGACCTCCCTATATTAAGTTATGAATTTTCTAAGGATCCTTCAATAATCTGTCCAGATTTTCAGCTCATTGAGTTCGTGGGCCTGAATTATTCTCAATTGGGCCAGTGCCCCAATTGGTGGTCATACTAATGGGGGCCCTCTGATATTGGATGAAAGAGCTACGAGGCTCGGCACTACGGTGAGGGAAGGGGCCCAACCGCTGGGTAGACTCAAACTCTCTCTTGAACTGCTCCAACTCGAGAGCAACCTGATACGCATCCTCCAGGGTGGTCACATTGCGGTGAAAAAGCTCATACTGATAGTGAGGCTGCAAACCACGATGAAAGTGGGAAACGGACATGGTACTCTATTTGGTAACTTCACATCGCAAATAGTATTCATCAAATTCAGAGATGTACTCGGTCACGGACCGATCTCCCTGGCTGAGGCTCTGCCACCCATCGATGAGTCGCTGACGGTATGTGGTAGGAAGGTACTTTTGTCGGAGTTTGTCCTCCATCTTACCCCATGTATCAACATGGGGCTCTAGAGGCTGAAACAATAGGCTCTCTACGTTCTTTCAATAAGTCTATGCCTATCCCATCAGCTTCATGGTCGCGAATCGCACTCTTCGGTGGTCCATCATATCGAACCAATCGAAGTACCGGTCCATGCCGGCCTCCCAATCTAAATAGACTTTCGGGTCCAAGGACCTGTCAAAAGTGGGAGGGTCTGCACAAACGGTCCTGAGGGTCTGCTCATCCTCATCATAATCACAATTCTACCGTTGAGCACGAAGGTCACAACCATATCCCCCATTCTCATTATCAGACTCAAAAGCATCCTTTTCGGGGACTCGGTGCCTCCTATCATCTACCCTTTGAGCCCTTGGAGCAGTAGGTTGCTGAACCGGCTCCTGTTGACCATTTGTCGGCGCGGGGTGCGCCTCGACTGGGGCTTTCTCTAGGACAGTGACTCTCCCTTCCAATCCCTGAATAGACTGGTCTGAATCTTCGGCCCGTCCCTCTAAGGCCTGCATTCTCGCTTCTAAGCCTGTGCCTAGGCCATCCACACGTGTACTCAACCCATCCGATTTCTCCACTTGTGTATTCAACCCATCCACTCGTGTACTCAACCCATCAATCTTTTCGATAATAGTTCAGAACATATCGGCCACAGATGGCTCATAGCGACTATGGACTCGGGGATCTACCATAGGTGGTGGTGGTGGTGAGTATTGGGTACCCCTACGAGTGGGCATGCAATGGACAAGGGGTTGGAATGCACCGACCAAGGAGAAATGAAGGATGACCTAGACTCTAATATTCGGTACGTGGCGAAGGTTTGATCAGAAGATCGCTCTAACACAAGTGTGCTACCTTCCCAATAGGCGTATCCTATCGTTCTGGGAGCACCTTTTGATATACCAGATATTGAGATGCAATGTGACACCTTGGAAAAACTACCCTAGACTTTAACCTGCTCTGATACCAATTTGATGAGGCACGGGATGCGACTCGGTACAGATTGATGCGAACCTGAGACTCTAGGTAAACTCGCGACTCGTCCCTAGCGAGGGAAGCGTGCGGATGTGCGTGGTTGAGAAACCGGCAAAGAGTCTGGGGTGGTCTACTCTCCTTCGTGCCCGGGTCGGGTCATAGAATGGGTCACGTGCACTCTCTCGCAGTGGTGATAAAAATATATCGAGCATGATTATCCTATCACTCTCTCATGCAGCGGCATTCAAGAATATATACGAGATAAGCAAATGCGATAAAATGGAGAGTGAGAACGATACCTCCACGCTCCGGGCATGGGGAAGGTGATCCCTGCCAAGACTCGTACTCCCGGTACAATAGAATTATCAAAAATTACAGATGTTGGCCCATAATAGATGGCGGACAAGAAGGGGGGTTTAATTGTCCCCCAGTTGAGATGGCAGATTTTAAAAATAATCAGAACTAATTACACCAGAAATCAAATTAACTACGTTAATTAGCATGAACTGAGCTTAAGTAAGATTAATGTTCACTCAAGCTTTCCGATCTCACTCATGTATACAAAGCAAAGAACGATCTAACTACTACTAAACACGGATAGCAGCTTTAGCAATGTGTGATGATGTAGTGAATAAAAATCTGTAAATAGACCTGTGAACGGAGATAGGAGAAATCGGCAATCACATAGGCAACCACAAGGAACACGGAGATTTTTAGGTGGTTCAGGACCACGACGGGCTTCCTACGTCCACCCCTCACCGAACCTGGTGAGGCTTCACTACCACGCTACCAATGTAGCAACCCCGGGGATGAACCCCAACACCACACAAGCTGCTTCTGCAGCAATTTGCACACATGGGGCCTGGCCCCAAGACGCTGCCACTGCAACATACACACACTCACAATCGGGGAACACACCCCGCACTAAAACCTCACACGGAGACGCAGCTCCATAAACACCACACACAGATATTTCGATGTTCAACAAAATAGAAAGATCTCCAATATATGCTCAAATAAATGTATAGAAGTGAAAGATCAAAAAGTCCCCCTCAAATCTTCAATGAATCCCGTCGATAGAAATGGTAGGGTGCTTTTGGAGTTTAATCCTTGGAGTAGGAAGAGCCTAGCGTTGTAAAGACTGCCTGAAACAGGAACTCGGTGATGAACATCAAGAGCAGCTACAGATCGGAGTGGCAGCTTATGGATGGCATCTTCAGCGGCGTTCTCCTTCCTCCAGTGATGGACCAACCCTCCAACTCGACCTCCTTCTCCTGCAAGAAAGGATACAAGACGATAAGCCCAAAAACCTTTTCATCGTATGAAAAACATGGCCTACATATCCCAAAGGAACAAGACGCAAAAGGACCACAAAGCCCCTTGCAAAATCCTCTCAAAACAACACCCAAACATGTATAGAAACCCTAAGGGTAAGTGGGTAAAAACCCAAACCAATCAGATCACAAAGTGGGGGATTCGAAACCAAACCGGCAACCACGATCCGGACGTATCAGAATAAGTGTCGACTCTTTGAGTCGACACTTCTTCCATTGTGAGCTGTCCCATAAAAAAAACAAAAATCTGTAAGTGTCGACTCTTAGAGTCAACACTTTCAGCCAAAACTTCTGGAAGCAATAAATAGCAGGTGTCTGCCTGTAAGTGTAGAGTCGACACTTGCAGCCTGTTGCCTCAAGGTAGCACGCTGCCCAACAAGTGTCGACTCTGAGAGTCGACGCTTTCAGAGCAGAGTCTGAAAAATGCCTAATGCAGCCAATTAGCTCTTAAAAACATTAAGAATGCATTACATCCAATCTAGCCAAATTGAAATGCATTCAAACATAAAATCTTACCATGACTTCAGTGGATTGAGAGCAATAAAGATCCTGCATTATTAGCAACACAATTTTGTCATTCTTTGTTCAATGCTCGTGAAAGAGCCATCTTGAATGCATTTCATCACAATACTGCCTTTTCTAACTTGCATGTTAGTTTATAGAAATGCAGCTACATATAGAGAAGATTCAGACACCTCCAACCCATTTAAAACACTGCTCTATTTTCAAATATAGATTCATGCATGGAAAAGCCATTTCCAAATTTAGTTCAAGCAAGGCACACTTGAATTCACAACACAGATCAATGCACATGATTTCTGAATGTTAAGCATTGAACATGTCAGTGATTATGAGCTACTAAGGTTGGTGCATGTGAAACCATGGTCGATGCACATAAACAACAAAGGTCTATGCACATGAACAACTAAGGTCGACGCATAGGAATAAAATATCAAAGGAAGGTGCGTGTATGTCCAACATAGGTCGATGCAAATGAGGCCAAGTCTGAGCATATGAAGGACCATGTCTAAGCATATGAAGCACAAGTCTGAGCATGTGAAACACCAAGGTCTGAGCACATGAAGCACAGGTCTAAGCACATGAAGCATAGGTCTGAGCATATGAAGACTAAGGTCTAAGCATGTAAAGTACCAAGGTTTAAGCATATGAAGACTAGGGTCTAAGCATGTGAAGCACCAAGGTCTATGCATGTGTAGACAAAGTCAATGCACATTTGAAACACCATACAATCAGGTCGATGCACATTGTAAAAATGGCCTTGACAGGTCGATGCACATTGAAGAAACAACCTATAACAGGTCGATGCACATTGTGTATCAGCCTATTGACAAGTCCATGCACGTTTCGATGGGTCGATGCACATAAGGATTCAAGTCTGTGCATGTTAAGGCTAAGGTGTGAGCATATAAGAGACCAAGGTCAATGTATGTTGAACATAGGTCGGAGCATATGAATGCTAAGGTCTGTGCATGTAAGGCCAAGGTCTGAGCATATAAGAGACCAAGGTCAATGCATGTTCAACATAGGTCGGAGCATATGAATGCTAAGGTCTGTGCATGTAAGGCCAAGTCTGAGCATATCAAGCACAGGTCTGAGCAAGTGTAGACAAGATCAATGCACATTAACAACCAAGGTTGAGGCACATAAAACACACACGACTACCTCTTCAAAACTGCATATTAGTGACTTAGTTTTTAGCAATATGTACAGAGAATTCACACAATGCAATGCATACAACCCAAGTTCAGTCCAAAAATAGTCAAGACATGTTGAACAGTCCATTCATCCAAGCAACATGAGTATGCCCAAGCAACATGAGTATGCCTTATATCAAGATTTCCTTAATCATGAATCAAGATTATATGAGCAACATGAAACACTACTAAAAGATGAAAGTGAACTTTTCATGCTTACACAAACCACATAATATTTTGTAATCATCAAAACCATTATCAAAGACAAAGAGGGAGCGCAGCGAACCCAACAATCTCTCCCTTTTTGATGATGATAAAATATTATGGCCATCTCAAAACTCTCTTCCCCTTTGGCATTATCAAAAGGTGGGGGACTAGAGGATCAAATGTGGAGTTTTCAAAAATGAATGAGACAGAAATCTAAAATCAATGGCGCACGAACCTAGCAATAAACCTACCTTGAAAGGAAGGTGCGTGAATCATAAACCCAAAGCAAGAGGATGGAATTTGATGTGCAATATGCAAGATGTTTGAAATATGTGCAAGTATGCAAATTCTGAATTATATGCAGAATGTATGATCAAATTATGCACAAAGGTATGACTAACATGTACTATATGCAAATGTTATGATAAAGAGCACATTCTTCTCCCCATATTGTCATAAACAAAAACTAACTAACAATGGGATTATCTAACCTGTTATTTACATGTATGATCTAAGGATGTATCAATGTGAGCTGAAGTATGAGATGAAGTATGCATGCAAGCAAACAAGCAAGAAAGCATAAACGTCAATCAAACAAGTATCTCTAGTACTCCCCCGCAGTGGGGTAAGTGGATAACAACTGAACAGTGTATTCAAAACCAAAGAGAGAGTCATGAAGCATAATCAAAAAAAAGGTAGTGTATGCATATGCTAGGGGTACTGCATAAAACATGATTAGAACAAATTCAAGATATACATGCATCACAATTTACCCAAAAGTGAAAGTGTGGCATGAGAAATGAGCTTCAAATTATATGGATGTCATTAGAATTTCTTAAGAACACTAGAGGGTTATTTCCTCCCTACACTTCCATTTTAGATCCTCGAGTGTCGGTAGCTTCGCACAACCCCATTTATGATTCTTTTTATAGGACTTCACTGTTTGACGCGAGTCACCTCATATGTCTCAATGGGGATTCCCGGGTACTAAGATTTGTCACTCATGGATTAAGCTTCACCGTTCGACACGAGTCACCTCATATGTCTCAATGGGATTTTTCGACTACTAAGTTCCACTTTTCACTTATTTAATTTTTTATGTGGATTTTTATTTCACTTTTCGGCACGAGTTTCCTCATTTATTTCAGTGAGGATTCTCAGCTACTCAGTTCCACTTTTCACTTATTGATTTTGTGGGGTAGGCAGCTCTTTACTCATTATTACTCTTAACTTCCATGTAGAGATTTAAGTTCCCTTAAAAGTGTTGAAAAGAATTTCTAGAATCTTTATGGATCGAAGTCATTTGCATCATTATGTGTATGGTGTGTGGGTAATTGCTTTGTAAGTAGAAGATGAATTTGTCATCACATGGATATGACTCCCCCTAAATGTATGCACGATTAGAAATAAATCATTCTCCTTTGTATATGTCATGATTCACAAGATGATTGAATTCACTGCATTTTTATTTATCAAGGAGGTTTAGTCTTAGAAGATTTTCAAGAAATAGTTTTCTAGAAATATATACATGCATTCAACCAAGGATTTGAAAATAGAGTCATACAAGATGATTTCCGGTACGTGACGGAGGTGTAGGTCCAAAGACCCGACTCACGCATGGTGAGTGTTTCCTGGTGGATGGAATCCACCATTTCACAACACACCATTTTAAATACTGAAGAATCATGGCATTCATGCACACAAGTATAAGATATATGCAAATATATGCATGTAGATGGAAGTGATTGAAGATTATCCCTATTTACAAATATGCAAGGATGTGTATGATATGTGCAATATGTATAATGCAATTAAGTGTGTGTTCTATGTATGCAAGACTGAATTGTTATTTGTAAAAAGTGAGTAAGAGTATGAAAGACTTCATGTTCAGTGTAAATCATTACAAAAATTGGATTTATTCATAAGATGTGCAATGGAAAATATGCAAGGCTGATTTAATCACCTAATCATTAACCAACAGATCTCAACACTTTAGAAGTTGCCAAAATCAACAAAACATGAATGCAATTGTTTAAGCGGAATCGTTTTTCTCCAAAACTCAATTTTTATCTTTTCAGATTTTTGGAAGTGAACCTAAGCAAAATGATTTTCAAGAACAAAGCAATTTTGTTTCTCGCCTTGAGAATCTATATTTATTGACATTCCTCGGCCTCAAGGCGCCCCTGCAAGATAAATTCTCATTTTGAAGATTTGGGTACCCAAGTCACCTTGGGTCTCGAGAGGTTAGTTTGACCTCTAGTGGGTGCCTTCCACATTCTTTGGGCATGCATATCATCAAAATAGATCAATTCACAATCATCCATATTATGCCCAAACTCACCACAATAATGACAACAAACATTTCTTTTGTTAAACCAATCATCATCACTTTTTTTTTGTGAAACTATCTTCAAAAATATGACCATGTAATCCTCAATAAAAGTAATGAGCATTGAGTTTTTTCTTTATGAATTTCTCATGATTTTTAACATGGATTTTTCTATCATGTAATTTTCTAGCATGCATTTTGAAATCATTTAAATTATCATTTCTCATTATAAAACAATCACTCATGACATGACCATGCTTTCCACAATAATAACAATTAACATTAGAACCTTTTCTCACGTGATCACATTTCATTTGATTCTTAGGACCATTTTGATGTTTAGAAGGTTGATTTGTTTTCTTAGTCCTTAATTGAGTCAAAGATTTAGACTTTGATTCTTCAACAGAAGGGGAATTTAAAATGTTTGAAGAGCATGATGCATTCACAAATGAAGTTTACATTTTCAGACCAAAGGATTTCTTTTTACTAGGATCATATCCTAGTCCTTCCCGTTGAAAATTCACTTTGGTCTCTAAGATTTTATCCAGGTTATCCTTCCCTTTGACAAATGTGGACAATGATGCATTCAAATCAACAATTTCAGATTCAAGAGTTGAAACATGCAATTCATAACTAGCTATCTCATCCTCACAGAAAATGATTCTCTCATTCAACATGACATTTATAGTTCTATCATTTTCTATTTCCTATCTTAACTCAAGCAATTGATCTGATTCATCAACATTCACAGATTTTCTTTTTTCAAAAATTTTAAGACTTTTCAATCTACTTTCAAGCAAGGAAATTTGAATTAGCAAAGCACTGTTTTTGTTTTGGAGTTTTTGAAATGAATTTTCATTCATGGAAGTGTGTTCAAATTCGTTCTTTTGAAAACGCACTTTTTCATCAGGCATTGCATTCATTGTTTCATTGGAGTCAATAGACTTAGACAAATCATTCTTTAGATTTCTCAACTCCTCTTCCAATTCAACAGTTTAATCATTCATGTTCTTAAAACTTTCTATCTCATGTCTTCGCTCTTTTAGGCTTTCAGATTTGTCAACATTCAGAATAGCTTTCCCCTTTTCAAGAAAGAGCAGTTTTTAAGATATAGCAGTATTCAACTCTTTCAGATTCTCATTATCTTTTTCTATTTGTTGAAGTTCTAAAATTTTAGCCAGTAAAGATTTATTTTCAGTTATAAGTTCTGTAATTATCTCTTTGTGTTCTTCAACATCAAACATGTGAGACTCAACTAATTTTTCAAACTCAGTGCATTTTCCACATGAAGAAATATCAACATAAGTATTTTCAATTTTAGAAGACTTAGCACATGGAGAGTTAACATAAGAAGAATCATCAAGTTTCTTTTTAAGTTTTCTATTTTCAGATTTCATTATTTTATATCTATCAAACAACTCATCATAAGCATTCATCAATTCATTATAGCTAAGCTCATCTTCTTCATCGGAGTCAGAGTTTACCTTTAAACTCTCCTCGCTTTGACACTCAATCTCATTGTTTACCACGAGGCACTCACTATTCCAACTTTCTTCTTGGGCTTCACTTAGCCCATCCAATATCTCTTTGGCTGACCTACAAGATGAGACAAAAGTAAATTGATTAGTGTCCACAGCAGCCTTCAGAGTATTCAAAACAAACAAATTCTCAGAATTCTTTTTCTTATCCTTATCGGTCCACCATGACTCATTTTTTGGAAGACTATGAGGACCGTAAGTAATTAAATTCATGAGCTTCGGATCAATACTAGAAATCCAAATACAAAGTTTTCCAAGCCATGATATATAATCAAAACCATCAAAGATATGAGCCAAATTTGCACTAGCCATCATGAAGTGATCTTTTCTCCTAGACCGTGAGGTCCGCTGAATAAAAATCAGAGATTGGGCTCTGATACCAATTGTTGGCCCAGAATAGATGGCGGACAAGAAGGGGGGTTGAATTATCCCCCAGTCGAGATGGCGGATTTTAAAAACAATCAGAACCAATTACAGCAGAAATCAAATTAACTACGTTAATTAGCCTGAACTGAGCTTAAGTGAGATTAATGTTCACTCAACCTTTCCGATCTCACTCGTGTATACAATGCAAAGAACGATCTAACTACTACTAAACACGGATAGCAGAGTTAAGAATGTGTGATGATGTAGTGAATAAAAATCAGTAAATAGACCTGTGAACGGAGATAGGAGAAATGGGCAATCACACAGGCAACCACAAGAAACACGGAGATTTTTAGGTGGTTCGGGACCACGACAGGCTCCCTACGTCCACCCCTCACTAAACCCGGTGAGGCTTCATTACCACGCTACAAATGTAGCAACCACGGGGACGAACCCCAACACCACACAAGCTGCTTCCGCAGTAATTCGCACACACGGGGCCTGGCCCCAAGACGCAGCCACTGCAGCATACACACACTCACAATCGAGGAACACACCCCGCACTAAAACCTCGCACGGAGACGCAGCTCCGTAAACACCACACACAGATATTTCGATGTTCAACAAAATAGAAAGATCTCCAATATATGCTTAAATAAATGTATAGAAGTGAAAGATCAAAAAGTCCCCCTCAAATCTTCAATGAATCCCGTAGATAGAAATGGTAGGGTGCTTTTGGAGTTTAATCCTTGGAGTAGGAAGAGCCCAGCATTGTAAAGACCGCTTGAAACAGGAACTCGGCGATGAACAGCAAGACCAGCTACAGATCGGAGTGGCAGCTTGTGGATGGTGTCTTCAGCGGCGTTCTCCTTCCTCCAGTGATGGAGCAACCCTCCAACTCGACCTCTTTCTCCTGCAAGAAAGGATACAAGACGATAAGCCCAAAAACCTTTTCATCGTATGAAAAATGCGACCTACATATACCAAAGGAACAAGATGCAATAGGACCACTAAGCCCCTTGCAAAATCCTCTCAAAATAACACCTAAACATGTATAGAAACCCTAAGGGTAAGTGGGTAAAAACCCAAACCAATCGGATCACAAAGTGGGGGATTCGAAACCAAACCGGCAACCACGATCCGGACGTACTCGGATAAGTGTCGACTCTTTGAGTCGACACTTCTTTCATCGTGAGCTGTCCCATAAAAAAAAAAAACTAGGTTGAAAGTGTCAACTCTTAGAGTTGACACTTTTAGCCAAAGCGAATTTTTGTGTTGAACACGAAGCAACCACCTGTAAGTGTCGACTCTTAGAGTCGACACTTTCAGCCAAAACTTTTGGAAGCGTTAAACAGTAGGCGTCTGCCTGTAAGTGTCGACTCTCAGAGTCGACACTTGCAGCTTGTTTCCTCAAGACAGCACGTTGCCCAACAAGTGTCGACTCTGAGAGTCGACACTTTCAGAGCAGAGTCTGAAAAATGCCTAATGCAGCCAATTAGCTCTTAAAAACATTAAGAATGCATTACATCCAATCTAGCCATATTGAAATGCATTCAAACATAAAATCTTACCATGACTTCAGTGGATTGAGAGCAATAAAGATCCTGCATTATTAGCAACACAATTTTGTCATTCTTTGTTCAATGCTCGTGAAAGAGCCATCTTGAATGCATTTCATCACAATACTGCCTTTTCTAACTTGCATGTTAGTTTATAGAAATGCAGCTACATATAGATAAGATTCAGACACCTCCAACCCATTTAAAACACTACTCTATTTTCAAATATAGATTCATGCATGGAAAAGCCATTTCCAAATTTAGTTCAAGCAAGGCACACTTGAATTCACAACACAGATCAATGCACATGATTTCTGAATGTTAAGCATTGAACATGTCAGTGATTATGAGCTACTAAGGTTGGTGCATGTGAAACCATGGTCGATGCACATAAACAACAAAGGTCTATGCACATGAACAACTAAGGTCGACGCATAGGAATAAAATATCAAAGGAAGGTGCGTGTATGTCCAACATAGGTCGATGCAAATGAGGCCAAGTCTGAGCATATGAAGGACCATGTCTAAGCATATGAAGCACAAGTCTGAGCATGTGAAACACCAAGGTCTAAGCACATGAAGCATAGGTCTGAGCATATGAAGACTAAGGTCTGAGCATATGAAGACTAAGGTCTAAGCATATGAAAACTAGGGTCTAAGCATGTGAAGCACCAAGTTCTATGCATGTGTAGACAAGGTCAATGCACATTTGAAACACCCTACAATCAGGTCGATGCACATTGTAAAAATGGCCTTGATAGATCGATGCACATTAAAGAAACAACCTATAACAGGTCGATGCACATTCTGATAGGTCGATGCACATTGTGTATCAGCCTATTGACAAGTCCATGCACGTTTCTATGGGTCGATGCACATAAGGATTCAAGTCTTTGCATGTGAAGGCTAAGGTCTGAGCATATAAGAGACCAAGGTCAATGCATGTTGAACATAGGTCGGAGAATATGAATGTTAAGTTCTGTGCATGTAAGGCCAAGGTCTGAGCATATAAGAGACCAAGGTCAATGCATGTTCAACATAGGTTGGAGCATATGAATGCTAAGGTCTGTGCATGTAAGGCCAAGTCTGAGCATATCAAGCACATGTATGAGCAAGTGTAGACAAGATCAATGCACATTAACAACCAAGGTTGAGGCACATAAAACACACACGACTGTCTCTTCAAAATTGCATATTAATGACTTAGTTTTCAGCAATATGTACAGAGAATTCACACAATTCAATGCATACAACCCAAGTTCAGTCCAAAAATAGTTAAGACCTATTGAACAGTCCATTCATCCAAGCAACATGAGTATGCCTTATATCAAGATTTACTTAATCATGAATCAAGATTATATGAGCAACATGAAACACTACTAAAAGATGAAAGTGAACCTTTCATGCTTACACAAACCACACAATATTTTGTAATCATCAAAATCATTATCAAAGACAAAGAGGGAGCACAGCGAACCCAACAACAGAAATGCATTTTACTGCCCACTCCATGCAGGGAGGTAAAGGGCTACACGTGGGACCCGGGAGTATCATGCTCGGGTTGACGGGTGGCATTTTGAGTCAGTTTCGTCAATGCCGACGCGCTGCTACTTGGTGCTGGCCGGATGGCGCGTGCTGGCGATCTGGCTGATCACGCTCCAGTCGGAGGGACGATCAGGCTGAAAGTTGTACCGTTACGAAGAGGACTCCTGGAGGAACGATCCTTGTGAGGTGGTCATCCTGGATCGTCTTATGGAAGGCGAGGCGGCCTGATTTGTGAGACGTTGTTGTTTGCTACCCCGAACCTGCTCTGTAGTTTCAGAACCGCAGGATCCGGCGAAAAAAATTGCTGCGGTCAGATCCGATGTCAGATCGACGTGAAATTAGCGTCGTTCCGAAGTTCTTTCGTAGATTAAAGAGAACCTAGTGTTACAGGAATTTTCCTGTCTCTGTATTTACCGTGGTGGAATTTTGAACAGGTAAACTCACTGACTTAGAACAGACTGGGCAGATTGGGATCTGCCTGATAATGAGATTTGATCGAGGGGTAAACGGTGGATTTGGGTCAAATTTTATGGATGAGAGAGTGGGACGTGAGAGTCACGCACAATTTTTTTGATAATTTTTGGAGGTGATTTGAAGGGTGGAAAGGATTTTATGACATGAGAGGTCAGATCTGGAATGTAGGGGGCAGAACAGAATCCGGTTTTAACAGAAGTTTTTAAGAGGGGTAGACAAGCTCCTAAAATCATGAAAAAATTTGTGGAGAGGGTGTTTGGTGGAAAGAAGTCCCAGTCCAAATTTCATATTGATCTGAAATTGGGAAAGGGTTGAACGACATGAAATGGTGGGTTGTTGGAAGGTGGATCTGCACAGGGACAGATTGTGTAGATCTAGAAGATTTAAATGGAACGGGTAGAAAACGATGGTGGATTGACTTGGGAATTTTTTTGGTAAGGGGAAACCATGGGAGGTACTCACCCTCAAATTTTTAGATCGATCAAATCTGTGGATGTGGAGGAAGAAATCGGGCTCCAAGCTGCTGTCTAGTAGAGGGAAGAATGGAGAAGGCGAGGCGGTGGTGGTGCGACGGCAGCGGTGGCGGTGCTGAGCTTCTCACCCAGTAGAGGAACCGATAAGGAGGCTTCTCACCTCAAGAATGGCTGCAATCTCTACTGCAATGGGGTTGGAGAGGAGAGAGGAAGGGGGCGCCCTTGGGCTTCTTGGAGCAAATGTAATTTTTCTTTCATTAATTCTATGAAAATCACAAAATACAAGGGTTATATAACTCTAACTAAAAGACCTAATTAACCTCAGATCTAGGGTTAGGGAGGGGCAAATAGGGGATAGAATAATCTTCTCCCATGTGGTAAAAAAAAACAACAATAAAAAACTATAAAAGGGGGAGCCTTCATGGTCAAGAGGCAAAATATGAATTTTCTTCCTTGGTCAATAATCTCACATGGACCAAAGACCTGCCCATGTAGGCCCTAGAACCTCGGTGGCCCAATGGAAAAGAAGGTGGGGGTCCCGCCGAGCCTACATGACCTTTTGCAAAGAAACCCACTAATTCTTAAGGACTAACACATTGGATTATAATTGCCATACAATTGACCCAAGGATAAAAATGCAATTAAAGTGTTAGTGGCCTTGCTTTCATGTCCCCATCAGAGAGACATAGGGGATGGTAGACAGAAGAGGGAGAGGGAGAAATGGTGATAGAGAGATGGAGGGGGAGGGGAGAGAGAGAGAGAGAGAGGGAGGGGATGGGGTGAGAAAGAGTGTGTATAGCTAGGGAGGGGGGACACCCCCTTCGACGGTGACAGAGTGGGAGAGGGAGAGGGAGGGAGAAAGACAGTTAAGAGAGAGGGGGGGGAGGGGGAGGGAGAGAGGGAGAGTGCAGGAAGGGGGAGGGAGATGGCCCATCCGACGGTGATAGAGAGAGGGAGAGGGAGGAAGAGAGACGATGGAGAGAAAGAGAAGGAGGAGGGAGGGAGATAGGGAGAGTGCAAGAGGGGGGGAAGATGGCCCCTCCGACAGTGGTAGAGAGATGGCGAGGGAGGGAGAGAGATAGTGGAGGGAAAGAGAGGAAGGAGGAGGGACAGAGAGAGAGAGAGAGACATTGACAGAGAGAGGGAGAGGAAGGGGTAGAGGGAGTGTAGGGAGGCGTCCCCCTCTAACAGTGACAGAGAGTGGGAGAGGGAGGCAGAGAGACGGCAGAGAGAGGGAGGAGGAGGGAGAGAGAGAGAGAGAGAGATGGCGACAGAGAGAGGGAGGGGGAGGGAGAGAGAGAGACGGTGGAGAGAGAGAACATGTGAAAGTTGCTTCGTGTGGGAGTGACTTCATCTGAATATCAACCTCATCGCTCCTCCCTCCCCCTCAACCTCTGGTTCTCACCCTCTCCCCCTTAGAGCCCCCCCTCCCCATTCTCCGTCCCCCTCTGGTCCACTGTGTCCCCTCCCCCTCGGGCCCCCTCCAATCCCCCTCCCCCTCTGATCCCACTCCCCTCCCCCTCTCCTTCCCATCCCACTCCGCCTCCGATGGTCTCCCCCGTCCCCTTCCCGTACCCCCTCCACCTCCTCCCTCTCCCTCCGATCTCCCTCCCCCTCCACCTCCGGTGGACCCCCCCCCCCTCCGGTCCCCTCCCCCTCGACCTCTTACTCTCGGGTGCTCACATTCCTGGTGCCCCCACCCTAGAGAGAGAGAGAGAGAGAGAGAGAGAGAGAGAGAGAGAGAGAGAGTTTATGGTCAACAATAGTAGTTTGGTCTTTTTTTATACACTTGATGAAATATTCTGTTGTGTCCCTGTGGTCATTTAATAAATCATAGTTTTGATAATGGCTAAACACTATAAGTCATTGATGTTTCCCACTCTCATATGACTGATACACTTGATGCTTTTTCATGATAGATAAGCCAAGGAATGGAGTGGAGATGGCAAAAGTGAAAGACCAATGATCGCGCCCAAGCAAGGATTAAAATCCCTTCGAAGCAAGAGTCAAAACTTCACATAGCCAAGGTCGATGCACAATGAAGAACACAATTGGTTTCAACATCCAAGGTCTGAGCATTCATTAAGGAAAGGTCAAATACTAAGTAGACATCTTCAAGGTCTAAAGAGTTTGATGCCATAGACATGAATGGACTGCAAACAGGTTTAAGGGGTTGATTGAAGCAAAATCTGTGAAAAATCAAGTTTTCGGTCAACCAACGGTCTATACCGGTCGACCGGATTTGCCAGAAACGAAAATGCCACAGAAAGTTTCAGTAAGGGTCGACCGCCCAGAAGGACCGGTCGACCGGCCCAAGGTCCGGTCGACCGCCCCCATCCTGCCGGTCGACTGATTTTGCCAGCAAAGAATTCTTCAATTCTGTAAAAGTTCTGGTCGACCGACCACCAACCTCCGGTCGACCGATAGCCCCGATGCAGTTATTTTTGACTTCATTTTCCACCTCGTGGGCAGCCCCTCTTCTTGGATTTGTTTAATCCTAAAGTCACCCAATCTCTCATGATTTGTGGATCTGGTCTGGGGGGTGTCTATGGACCATTCAAAAGATATAAAACCAACACAAGAGGGTTAGAAACCCTAATGCATCAAGAGGGATTAAAGGAGATCAAAGGAGGCTAGAGGAGGTCTAAGGAAGAAGAGGGTATTGTAGCCGTAAACAATACTTCGTGTAGAGTTCATTCATTCCAAGGTGATTCAAGCATATATCTCAAGCCAGCAACCTCCAAGGAAGAAATGAAGCAAGCAAGGCTATCAAGGGGATCCAAGGAAGATCATTTCACAAGGGTTTCAAGGGAGATCAAATCTGCATCCATAATCCTCTTCATCAACTCAAGAGGATCCAAGGAAGATCACTTCGCAAGGAAGAAGAAACCATTGTTGCTGAACCAAGAGGAGGCTTTGCAAGGAAGAAGAAGCCTCTATTTTAGACAAGATCTTCTCGAATTTAGCATAACTCCATATCTTGTTTGAGCATTTTCATCTTGTTCTCTTTTCATTTTGTTCAAGCTATTGAAACTGAGAATCATCCCGACTACAGTTAGTAGGAAGGCAGTTGGAGGGTGATCCAATATGCGATGTTGTCGTCCCTATCGGTGGTTAGTAGGAAGTGTTATGTTAGATGGACGCAGTCTATCTCCACGAAGTGTGGATCTAGAGGGGGGTGAATAGATCTACTGCCTAATTAAAAACCAGTAAGAGGTTCTAATGCGGAATATAGGCAAATTTACTGAATCACTAACCTGAATACTAGAATTGAACAGAAGCGAATCAAGCTATGAAGATAAACATGAGATCCAGTCGCACGCAGTTCATGGACAATCACACAAACACAAGGCACACAGGAATTTTAGGTGGTTCGGTCAGAGACCTACGTCCACTCCACACTCAACCGAGTATGGCTTACTGCTGCGTAGTACAGCTTGCGTCTGCTGGGCACTACAGCTTGGCCTACAAACCGCTGAGCAACACAGCTTGCTGTCCGAGACAAGTCTCGCCTGTTGAGGATTACAGCTTCACCTGTCCAGTGGAATCCTCCATTGCAACTGCTGGGGTTTACAGCTTACCCGACCAGAGGCAGCACCTCTGCTAACAGCTGACTCACAGCTTGAAGAAACAAGAGTTCGGAAAGTAAAGACAGAAGCAAATAAAATAGAAAACCCAAATGGGAATGTAGCTCGAATGAGCAAAGCTCAGCTCTGGTATCTGAACCAAGAGTCTGAGTTACAACCTCTCGATCAAACTCTCTCAATCTCACTCTCTCAACTCATATCTCTTTTCTTCTCTTCTCTCTTTTTCTTCTTCTCTATTTTTCTTCTCTCTGTGGATCGGTGGCTCTTTGCTGCTTCAGGCTTCTACTCTCACTGTATAGACTTGCCACTTCTTCGATCGATCAGTCTTCATATGAAGACGAAGACACTCTTTTATATCAGTAGCAGGTTGGATAAGGGCGCGTGGCTTCCACATTTCCCGCCCAGAGAATTCGCCAGATCCGAGGCAATTTCATCCACATGGCAGCATCCTTGATGGGTTGCTTCCACGTGTCACCATCTGATCACCTCGTCTTTCCTTGGATCACGAGCTAGGTCATCAATCCCAGCAAAGAATCCTTGTCAGACAGTCGAAATAGAATCATCAGTTTAAGTATTAAACCCTGTACAGACTTTGCAGGATTGAATGCATTGTATAAACTTCACTGTATAGACTTTGTGAGCTCGAATGCAATGTACAGACTCTGCAGAACATTTAGTAGCCAACGTATGGACTTAGGCAATGTAACAGCTTGGACAAACAACTGACGATGTATGGACTTCAACTCAAAGATGCACAATGTACAGACTTGAATTCATATGATGCATAATGTGCAGACTTGAATGCTGTGCGATGTACAGACTTAGGCGGCCTTCAGCTTGATGTACAGACTTCAAGAACGATGCATGTAATGCACTGGACAATGTATGGACTTAGCCGATGCAGACTAGTCTGATGTACAGACTTGCTCGTTGTTCAGACATCATGAATAATGTACAGACATGCCAAGAGAAACTCTGTACAGACTTGATCAAAGCAAGGCAATCGAGTGTATAGACATCCACAATGTATAGACTTGCCAAGCGAAAGGGTTGTACAGACAATATGAATGATGCAAGGCAAACGAATGTATAGACTTCCAATGTATGGACTTGCCAATTGGGCGATGTACAGACTTGAGCAAGGTAAAGTCTGTACAGACTTGAAAGTGAATAATGTATAGAGTTTGCCAAGACAACTGAACGATGTACAGACTTTCACAATGTGTAGACTTTGGCAACACAACGGCTGTACATACTTCCACTCAACTGTGATGTACAGACTTGCCAAGGGAAACGACGGTAAAGCTATCAGTGTATAGACTTCGAGTGCAACGTCGGTAAAGCTACCGATGTATAGACTTGCAAGTTGAACTGGTGGATGTACAGACTTGGAAGTTCACTGATGGATGTACAGACTTCACCTCGAGCAATCTATAGTGCAGTGTATGGACTTGAAGAACAATGCATGACGCTGTACAGACTTCACTGATGCATGCTACAGTCCAATGTATGGACTTTGAATGTTGATGCATGAACAGTCCGATGTACATACTTCCAATGTATAGACTTCTAATGAGACGGACGATGTACACACTTAGCCAATGCAATGCAATGTATGGACTTCAAATAAGACGGACGATGTACACACTTAGCCAATGCAATGCAATGTATGGACTTCAAATAAGACGCTGCATGAGACGCTGAATTGCTAGTTATATGAGCTGTAATGTATGGACTCTGCTATGCATGAAGACGAGTGTATAGACTTGGAAATATGGGGGCGTCGACGCATCTAAGAAGGGGAACAGTGTACAGACTTAGCTAATGCAATGTACACACTTACTGCGTTGACGCTGCAGACTTAGCCAATGCAATGTACACACTTACTGCGTTGACGCTACATGAAACACTAAATAAGATGGACAGTTGTATAGACTTGGATATCTGGGGGGGGAGTCGACCCATCAAAGAAGGGGGTCGACCCATGATGCATGAATGTATAGACATGTTCTAAGCGATGCACAAACACAACACAAAGCAGTGTATAGACTCTACGTGCAATGTGTAGACTTTGAGTGTGTGTACAGTGTGTGAACCTGTAAAATGCATGGAACACACATACAATCTGATAAGAATAATTTCATCAAAGCATAAACAGTTGCCAATCAATCAAAACAAGGTGTTGCTAATGAAGTAAAACATATTGTCAACATCATCAACACAGAGGAGTCACAACAATCTCCCCCTTTTTGATGATGGCAACCCCCTATCATATAGAATAGCAATTACCTATCATACAGATGATGAAAGACATGATTTGTTATTCAGATTGTCATGCAGATGCTATGCATGCATGCTACGAAATGTAAGCAACTCCCTGCTAACAAAATCTCCCCCTTTGCCATAACATAATGGATACACTTCCCCTGGAATGAATTCAGAATTCATACAATATTCTCCCCCTTTGCCATCAACAAAGAGGAGGGAAAGTGAGTACAAGGGAAGGAACAAGATATATCATCTGACTGGCATTCTGAACAAGTAGTTCAGGAATAAGCATTCTAAAGCACAGAGTCTTCAGTCATATGAAGTTATAAACTACTTTCAGATAGAATTCTAGTTTAAAGACTATAAAATTTTGAGTTCATGCACTACAATCAATGGATAAGTTTTCTGTGCATGATAAAACAATAAACCAGAATCACATTTGCATGAGAGATTCAGTTTCAAAATATCTTACTTTCATAGACTCATTAAAAAGATGATTAACAGATACCAGGTCATGTATTGAAAATAAACAAATTGACATCCAAGAAATTTCTTGTGAAGGAATAGCATTTTCAATATTAGTTCATTTAGGGCATTCAGGTACCATTTGTCTTTTTGCGTAAGGGTATACATTTATTAGATGCCAATACCCCTAGATACTCAACATCATGCACCATTCTGCCTATGATCAAACACAATAAAATTGATTTACACCTTTTTGTGTGAGGGTACACGTTTATCAGACGCCAGTTACCCCTAGGTACTCAGTGAAACCAACCTACTGTTTTGATCATTTTATGCAGAGATAGCTGATACACCTCATGACATGAGTGTTGTCCACTTCTTTGATGGATCACTCAGTTTCTCAGTGATTTACCAGTCATTGCTCTACCAATGTTATTTTTCAATTGATTTTCAATGTTTTTAAATATCTTTCTTAGCTGCCCTTTATTTGTTTCAGAATGACTTGTTTAAGAACAATACACATACTTAGCTTCTCTAACATGATTTCAGATGAGTGTTCAGATTTCAGATATGATTAGCTTTGTCTGACATGAAATAAGAAAAGGGTTGAGAGTTTTATCAATTTTCAACTTTCTTATTTACTGATTGTAATATTTAAACTCCAAAAATTATAAAATTTAAACCATTAAGTCAGTCTTTAAGCAATTGAAATTCTTATAACTGAAGAAGTCCGTTTTCTATTGCTTAGGAATCAGAACTGACTAACAGATTGCCATATGTCAGACTCAATCATTCAGAGTCAAAGAATGAATGAATTCAAGAAAGTTGATAGCCACTCTGAATTTTTAACAATACTCCCCCCGTCTATATGCATGCAGTTTTGCTAATGAATGGCAAGAATTAGATACCACTGTTATGATATGCATTACTCTGATCATGAAGACTTGACCCTTGGTACTAGACGAAGAACTTGGTCACAAGGACCATCTCACTCATAGTAAGAACCTCCAGACAGATTTCCCTGCCCTTTAGTAACTTACCATTTGATATACCAGGGTTATGCGAAGAAATGTAGTGCAAAGCAGTTCTATATGCATGTGGTTTTAGATGAGAGATTGCTTAGACACAGTCATGACTAAATGATATGCAATGATGATCATGAGTATGATGAAATAAAATTTGAATGTCATGCATGATCATGAGTCTGTTGCAACAATCAACATTCACATGGTTTTAATTCAAGTTATCAGGTCTAAGTCCAAATCAGAAATTTTATTCAAAGCAGCTGAAAAAATTATTCATCATGATGAAATTTACACAAGCCAAGTTCTCTTCTAAGAAATTTGAACCTTTCATTCCCAAGAGGTTTAGTAAAAATATCAGTAATTTATTTTTCAGTTTCTATGAAGTTCATTTCAATTTCATTTTTATTTACAACATCTCTCAAAAAATGGTGTTTTATCTCTATATGCTTAGTCCTAGAATGATGAACAGGATTTTTAGCAAGGCATATAGCACTAGTATTATCACATAACATTGGAATACATCCCAATTTTATCTGATAATCATCCAGTTGGTGCTTGATCCATAGTACTTGGGCAGCACAATTACCTACAGCAACATATTCAGCTTCAGCTATAGACAAGGCTACAATGTGTTGCTTCTTAGATGCCCAAGATACTAGACAGCCACCTAAGAATTGACAGTAGCCACTAGTGCTTTTTCTATCTACTCGACACCCAACATAATCTGCATCAGTGTAAGCTAGAAGTTCTAACTCACACTTGGCAGGATACCACAGACCTAACTCTTGGGTGCCTAGTAAATACCAAAAAATCTTTTTCACTGATTTAAGATGTGATTCTTTAGGACTAGCCTGAAATCTAGAGCATAAACATACTGAAAATTGAATATCAGGCCTAGATGTTGTAAGATATAGAAGGGATCCGATCATACCTCTATATAGCCTTTGATCCACTGGTTTACCTTTAGGATCTTCATCCAAACTGGTTGAGGTACCCATTGGAGCAACTATTTCCTTGAGGTTGTCCATGTTGTACTTCTTCAATAAATTCTTTATGTACTTGGACTGAGAGATGAAAGTTCCATCCTTTGTTTGTATAACCTGCAGTCCAAGAAACAATTTGAGCTCGCCCATTGATCTCATTTCAAACTCATTAGTCATTATCTGAGAGAATTCTTCATACAATTTGGGGTTAGTTGACCCAAACACAATGTCATCCACATAAATTTGAATGATAAGAATATCTGAATGACTCACCTTGGTAAATAATGTTTGATCAACTACACCTCTTGTGAAGTTCTTGTCAGTGAGGAATTTGTTCAACCTGTCATACCAAGCTCTAGGAGCTTGCTTTAAACCATAGAGAGCCTTTTTGAGTTTATAAACATGATTGGGGAAGTCTAAGCATTCAAACCCAGGAGGCTACCTCACATAGACATCCTCACTAATTTCTCCATTTAAAAAAGTAGATTTCACATCCATCTGCTGTAGATTTATTCCTAGGGAACATGCATAAGCCAATAATATTCTGATAGCTTCTGACCTGGCTACAGGGGCAAAAAACTCTTCAAAGTCTATACCAAATTCCTGATTATACCCCTGAACTACAAGTCTAGCTTTATTTTTAATGATATTCCCTGATTCATCAGTTTTATTTCTGAACACCCATTTAGTCCCTATGACTGTTTCATGATCAGGAGGTGGAACCAAATGCCACACCTTATTCCTGTCAAATTGATTAAGCTCTTCATGCATGGCATTAATCCAATGCACATCTTTGAGAGCACAGTCAATGGACTTGGGTTCTACTTGTGAAACAAAAGCAAATGCATTCAATTCATTTTGAATTCTCAAGTGGCCTCTAGTCCTAGGGGGATCATGCAGATTTCCAATTGCATTATCTACATGATGATCTTTAAGATATCTAATGTTTACAATTGGATTGTCATGATTTTGATTTACCTCCCCCTGAGCTGTAGGCTCTTCTTAATTAGGCTCTTCATTTACGGATTGGTCTGCAGAATTTCCTTCTTTCAGAATATCACCACTGTCTTCATTCTTGCATTGACCAACATCAGTCTTTAATAAGGATTCATCAAATACTATATGTGGAGATTCTTCAATAGTTTTGGAATTCAGATTATACACTCTATATGCTCGGATATTTTTAGAATAACCAAGAAAGATTCCTGGTTCACCTTTAGGTTCAAATTTGTCAAGGTCTCTTTTATCATTAATATGAACGAAACATTTACAACCAAAAACCTTGAAATGAGCAATAGAAGGTTTCTTACCCTTTAAGATCTCATAAGGTGTTTTCTGAGTAGAAGGTCTTACCATGGCTCTGTTAATTACATAACAGGCAGTATTTACTGCTTCAGCCCAAAACTTCCTTGGTATACCACCTTCAACCAAGAGTGTACGACCCATCTCCACTAGGGTTCTGTTCCTTCTCTCCACAATTCCATTCTGCTCAGGTGTCCTTGGTGAGGAGTACTTGTGATTAATTCTATTTGACCTGTAGAATTCATCAAACTGTGAGTTTTCAAACTCACCTCCATGATCAGTCAAAATATTTTCAATTTTATGATTTATTTTAACATAGAACTCCTGAAATTCTGAGAATGCATCACTCTTATGAGATAAGAAATAAACCCAAGTATACCTAGAAAAGGCATCTACCATGACAAACCCATACTTCCTCCCTGATAAGCTGATAGATCTAGTTGGCCCAAAAAGGTCCATGTGTATCAGCTCATAGGGTTTAGAAGACATATTTTCTGTTCTAGATTTAAATGACTTTCTAGTTATCTTTGACTGAGTGCATGCATTACAGATTTTATTTTCATTCTTAAAGGAAACTTCATGAAGTCCTCTAACCATGCCATGCTTATTCAGTTTATGCAAAACAGTGTAACTAGCATGACCTAACCTACGATGTCATAAAAATACTAAGTCTTCTCTACTAGCAGTAAGGCATAGGTTAGAATGTTGAATATCATCTAAATCTATCGTGTAAGTGTTATTTATCCTCTTGCCAGAAAATTTAACAGTTTCGGAATCAGGTTCAAAAACTTTGCAACATTGAGAGTCAAAAAGCACTTTGCATCCTTTATCACATAGTTGGCTGATACTAAGTAAGTTATAAGCTAAGCCTTCAACCAACATAACATCCTCAATGCAACAAGTAGAACACTTACCTACTTTACCTGATCCGATAATTCTACCCTTTGTGTTGCTGCCAAAGGTGACAAGGCCTCCTTGTTTCTCTGTCAGCATGCAGAACTTGGCCTTATCCCCTGTCATATGCCTGGAGCAGCCGCTATCCAAGTACCACAAGTTGTTCTTGGCTGCTAGGCATACCTGCATACACAATTAGGTAGAGAGGTTTGGAACCCAAGACTGATTGGGCTCCAGAACAGATGAAATAGAAGCAAAGCAAGAAAGCAGACTTTTCAGAATCCACATTTGTTTAAATGAATTTTGTTCAGTGGATTCTACAGATTTCTTTCTGTTGTTGTTCCTTTTCTTCTTATTGTTTGTCTTCTTATTGTTTGCATCAGCATGATTATTGACAGTGTTGTTTCTTTGCCAGTGCCTTGGCCGGGGTGCATTCATGAATTGGTGGCCATAGTAGTTCCTGGGCTGGCTAAAGAAATTCAGATTCCTAGGTGTCCAATTGCCATACCCATCAACCCAATTTCTAGGGTAAGGTCTATAAGACTGTGTAGCCTGATGTCCAAGACCTGTAAACCTTCCTTGAGTCCTAGTCCATACTGACCTATTTGGATAGGTTGAATGTGCAAAGAAGTGGGACTGGGCTCTAGGTTGGTGGAAATGTTTGGGTTCAGCTCTAAAAGCATTCTGCCTCCCCTGCACCTTGGACCCTGCTGACCTATTCATAGGTGTGTATTGGGTCTTCTTCAGAGGTGGTGGTGATGGTGGAGACTTGGTACCTTTAACATGGGGTTTATAAGACTGTTTAGCTTGACCCCTAACCTGAGACTGAGCTTTGGGATTTTGCATAGATGTGCTAGCTCTACTAGGCTCACTCAGCTTTTGTTTGCCCTTTTCCTCAGCACTGGACTTTTTCAGATTAGCATTTTTGTTCATTGAATTGTTTGAATTCATGCTAATTAGAGGTCCTTTTTCTTTTTGTGCAACAAATGAAATAGTTTTCATTCCAAAGGTTTTCGTTGCACATGAATTAAATCCTAGACCCTCTTTTCTGAAGTTGACCTTTGACCCTAACAAAGCATTTAGATTATCAATACCTTGGGTCATCTTCTCAATGGTTTTAAGCTTGTCCTCATTATCCTTTTGAATGTCTTCAATGGATTTTTTCAGTTTTGTATTCACACTTAGGACAGCTTGATATTTTTCATTCACAATTTTTATCTCACTTTCATATTTCTGAATTTTCAGCTTCCATTCATCAGCTTCTTTATCTAACCTCTCATTGTCTTCTTTAGAGGCTTTTAACTCATTTCTGATTTCATCTAATTCAGACCATGTGAGTTTCAAATTTTTATTCTCAGATTCTAAACATGCAATTTTATCAATTAGAGTCGTATCATTTTGCATGGAGTTAATCTTTCCTCTTAGATGCCTGTTTTCTTTTCTAATATCATCAGCTCTATCAGCTATGTCATGGTAAGCATCTACCCAATCAGCAATTGTGAAATTTTCAAATCTAGTGATTACCTTATCTGAATCCTCTTCTCTGTCTTCTGAGCTTGTTGCCATAAGGCAAATGGGCTTCTCAGATTCAGCTTCACTGTCTGAGCTGCTACTGAAGGAACCTTCATCTTCATCACTCCTGGTACTCACCATTGCTTTCCCTTTCGTGTTCCTTCTCTTTGACTTGTCCTTATATTTCTGATTATCTGGACAGTCAGCTTTCAGATGGCCTGGTGTCCTGCATTGATAACAAGTATTAGTTTCAGTTTTCTTAGCAGGGTTATGTTTATACCTTTTATCCTTTCGGCCGCCACTGTACTTCTTTTGGCTGAATCGTCCTGCTCCTTTCCTGAGAAATCGCCTGAACTCTCTGGTCATCATTGCCATCTCAGAACGAGTTATATCTTCTTCATTCAGGCTCTCCTCTGATGATGAACTGCTGGAGCTGGATTTGCTGGAACTAGCCTTCAGCGCTATCGGCTTCTTCTTCCTCTCAGCTTCCTCCATCTTTGGCATATTAATCTCATATGCCATCAGCGAGCCGATTAGCTCATCAGCACTTGTATTTTGCAAGTCCCTTGACTCCTCCATCACTGTAGTCTTAGTATGCCAAGCATGAGTCAGGGAGTGCAGTATCTTCCTCACTACATCATATTCAGTCTGAGGTTTCCCGAGACCTCTGAGACCATTTGTAATGATAGTTAATCGAGAGTACATCTCCTTGATGGTCTCGTTCGGCTTCATCTAGAATGCTTCGTATTCTGACACAAGGAGATTAGCCTTCTGCTCTCTAACCTGAGAGGTCCCTTCATGAATGACTTCCAGTGCATCCCACATCTCCTTAGCTGATCTGCAGGCTGATATGCGGGAGAATTCTGTAGGATGCAGAGAGCACTGGAGGGCGTTTATGGCACTCCAATTCAGTGTAGACCTCCTTATCTCCTCCTTGGTCCAGACTTCCTCATTAAGGGACAGCTCATAAGGTCCCTTGCTGACTACCTTCCAGATCTCGTAATCCTTAGCCCTCAAAAACACTTGCATATGGTTCTTCCAGTATGCGTAGATAGATCCATCGAAGAATGGGGGCTTGGTGGTTGAGTGTCTTTCTGTCACGCCCCGAGTGCGGAAGATACTCGGATATGCGCGACAAGTTTATATCAATCATGTCAATCAGAGTAGTAGTGTATTCGACACCAAAACAGAGATGCGCAAAAAAAAGAAAGATAACCCAATCCTTTACTTCATAATGGATAGACTATTACAAATCCAATACTCTATTCAAACAAAAAGGAAAAGTACATAATTGACTCAAGAAAATAGGAAAAAGACTAGATGACACTTGGAGAAGTTCTATCTCTTTCACTCTTGACCATTCCCATCCGATTGACTTCCCTCGTCGTCGGAATTACCTGAAAAGTAGGGAACACACGGAGTGAGCGAACGCTCAGTAGGAAATTATATCTCAAACGCTAGCAAGGGGTTTAAATAATTACATCTTTCATGTATGTACTGTAGCTATGCATGCTCGTATAAAACGACAAGATAGAGAGAGAATTTATCAATAAGACAGCAAGATGAACTAGTCATGAGCTTTCAAGAAAAGATAACAAGATATTCAAGCAAGTACTTTTTAGCAAGTCATGTCAAGAACTTTGGCTATCATGTATCAAGCAAGCAAGTAATTACCCTTTCTCGGGTCACGCAATTCATGTCATGTCAAGTACGAGTCAAGTACAAGATTTGTGTGGAATGTCCAATCAAGCTAGTCATGCACTCGGTATAATGCCAGATACCTTATCATTCAACTCCCATGGGCACAAGTACTTTCGGGTGCTCCTCCCAGGACCAGATCGGGCCCTATATGCGCAGGCATTTATCATGTATATTTGACATCCACTCTTGTATATATATATAGCCAATATGGAATTTCAACAATTTAAGCTTGTAGACACGTAGGATAACTTTGAGAGAATGGAGTCCAAAAATACGATATTGGACATAGATAGGCGATAACAACGGTACAATCACGATGAACGATGAAACTAGGTGGAATTAGGTTCCCTTAACTCGGGTACCATGACAAACAAGTATGGACATTCTTTATATAGAATTGAGGTCCACATGAACAGTACTATCAAAGGCAAGATACCCTCATTCTTATTATAGAATTGAGGTCCACAAGAACATCAACAAATGGCATGATATCATCATCCATTAAGAATTCTCATGATATACTCTTTGCATATCATAAGGGCCGGTATACCATGTTTCTTTAGAGTGACATGGCAATCAATAGTGCAATGGGTTTTTAGGGTACAACCAGCTCAATCGGCCTTGAGGGAATCCAAGGCTTCGAGGAGTCTTACGGAGGTCTCTATGACTAACTCGCTAGTCCAAAGGAACGGAATGTCCAATGGAGAGCTTATATGTCAATGAGAATTGAGGGTGATCGATAAAACATCATGAAACGTGGGACTATACTCACGGAGTGGAGATATAGTGCCGATATACATATATATATATATATATATATATATATATATATACTGAAACCATCGGTTATCAGAAACAGGGTAAAAATATTTTTACAGGAAAATAACGACTTAAGTAAAGTCACTACTCAAGTAATTAACGCCTTCAGTAAGGGCGTTAATCTATTTTACATTTTTGCAAGATTTCAATATTTCAGTATTTTACCAAAAATGCGCCCTGGTAAGGGGCGTTTAATTACAAGTTGACGACGTATGCAATGGTCGTTCATTCTTTACTTCTATTTTTGTAGAATATATATTTTCAGTAATTTATCAAAAACACGCCCTGGACAGGGGCGTTACTTTTGAATTCACGCCCTGAACAGGGGCGTTAGTCAAGTGAGAGATGACCTATATAGGGTCGTGAATTCGAGCGTTTTACAATATTTCAGGAAACAGAATTCCAAGAGACAAGAGACATGATTATCACAGAAAATTAGCAGGAATTCACAGGTCGAGTCATGCAATATATTTTTAGATTGGATATTTCATATCTATGGAATTTTTAAACGTGGATCAATTATTAATTACATGTGATTTTCCTGAGATTAACGCCTACAGGACAGGGCGTCAAATCTGTAATTGACGACCTGGTTCAGGTCGTTTCTTTAAAGTAGCGCCCTAGTCACGGGCGTCTCTTGCAAAAATATTTCAGAAACGTGTAGAAACTATCAGGAAACTTATATACATGACATGCATGATGTGTTACTATGAATTTAACTTGTTTGGGCTACGTTGCTTGAGAAAACCTACCTTTTTGATGATTAACTGGCGAACTGATGAAGACACGGTACTCTGTTATCAACAGAGTAGGACGAAAGGGCAGAGGTCTTGGTGTAGATTATCGACAGGTTTTCTTTTCGGCTCGATCAGGTGCAGACGTTCTCCGATGAAGAACCCACGTTCTTGAGTAGGTTAAGATGACTTTCCTACAGAGAACATATATATACGATCATTAGTATTATCTTCATAATACTTGACTGAAGGTGGAAGAAAGAAGAACTTACCCTTTGTTCTTCTCACGTTCGTCTTCTTCAACCTGTAAGAAGAGAAGAAGATGAAGAATCAGTGATTCTTCATGCAACCGAAAGAAAAGAGATAAGAACTGATGTTCTTTTACGTACCGTAGCAGCAGCAGATCGACCAAATAGCTTTAGGGTTCGATCGGCAAGGGTTTTTATAGGATCCTTAGAATCCTAATAGGGTTAGTGTTTGATTGGAAGTAATACTTCCAAGATAGAGTTATTACTACATTCGAACTCTTTCTCATAGTTATCAACTTACCCTGGATTGACTCCTGGGTCGAACGAAACTCGAACTGAATTAACGACCTAGGTCAGGGCGTCGAATTTAAATTGACGCCTTGTCAAGCGTCGTTACTTGTTGAAACGCGTCCACTCAAAGGACGTTACGCTAACTTGCCCTTTTTATTTATTTTGGTCGTTTGAAATTTGACGCCTTGACGTGTGGGCGTCCTTTCTCAAAACACGCCTTAGGCGAAGGCGTTTTATTGTAAAGTAGCGCCTATATCTGAGGCGTTATTTTCATCAGGGTTTAATTATTTTCATTCCAAGCTCTTTCGTTTATTTACTAAATCTTTTAATCTATTTTGATTTATTTATTCCTTTTAAATTTTATCAGGGTTGCTACACCCTCCCCCACTTAAAAAGAATTTGGTCCCCAAATTCCATATCATATATTTACATTTGGAGAGTGTAGAGTATGTACCTTCTAAAATAAATCTGGAAATTGTTTCCTCATAGATTCCTCGGTCTCCCATGTAGCTTTATGTTCTGAATTCTTATTCCATTGTACTTTTAGCATGGGAATAACCTTATTCCTTAGGGTTCGTACTTCTCGATCTAAGATCTTCATAGGGTTCTGCTCATATGTGAGATCCTTCTGGATTACTAGGTCTCCATGTTCGATAATATGTGATGGATCGTGTACATACTTCTTCAACATGGATATGTGGAACACATTATGTATCTCGGACAATTGAGATGGCAATGCGATGCGATAAGCAACCTCGCCAACTCTTTCTAGAATTTCAAAAGGTCCGATGAATCTTGGTGTAAGCTTGCCTTTAACGCCAAATCTCTGTATTCCACGTCCAGGTGATATCTTGAGAAATACATGATCTCCGAGTTGGAATTCAAGATCTCCCCTTCTTGTGTCGGCATAAGCCTTTTGTCTAGACTGAGCAGCTTGCAGTCTTTCTCTGATCACTTGTATCTTCTCGGTAGTGTCCCTTACCATTTCTGGACCTAACAGTTGTTTCTCTCCAACCTCGTCCCAGCATAAGGGTGATCGACAACTCCTTCCGTATAAGGCTTCAAAAGGTGCCAGTTGTATACTTGCCTGGTAGCTATTATTGTATGCAAATTCGACCAGCGGCAAGTGATCATGCCAGTTCCCACCAAAATCAGTAATGCATGCTCTTAGCATATCTTCGACTACTTGATTGGTTCTCTCGGTCTGACCATCCGTTTGAGGATGAAAGGCTGTGCTAAAGCTAAGTCTCGTTCCCAACGAATGTTGTAGTCCTTTCCAAAAATGAGAAGTAAAACGGGGATCTCTGTCAGACACGATTGAAACGGAAATACCATGTAGTCTGACTATTTCCTTGATGTATAATGCAGCTAAGACATCAACTAACCATCGACTCTTGATTGGCAAGAAATGCGCTGATTTAGTCAATCGGTCAATGATAACCCATATTCCATCATGTCCTCTTTTTGATTTAGATAAACCCATGATGAAATCCATACCAATATCCTCCCACTTCCATTTAGGGATATCTAGAGGATGTAGTTTTTCAGCAGGCTTTTGGTGTTCCGCCTTAACTTGTTGGCACGTGAGACAGCGTGATACGTAGTCTGCTAGTTCCCTTTTCATGTTGGGCCACCAAAAATTTCTTTTTACATCTTGGTACATTTTGGTAGATCCAGGATGAATCGTATACCTTGATTTGTGAGCTTCATCTAAGATCTTCTTTTTCAATTCTGGGCAGTCCGGTATATAAGTTCTATTCTTGAACATTAATCTTCCATCAGAAGCTAATTGGAAATCCGATTGTCCTTCTAATCTGCCCTTGATTTCTACTAATGTAGGATCATCATTCTGAAGTGTTTGTATTTCAGACAATAAATCTGACTGTATGCTTACATGAGATAATGTGACACATCTAGGGTCCGTGTCCATGCTTATATTGAGTTCAGAGAATTGTTCCAGCAATTTCCATTCTTGAATCAGACAATTGGCTAACAGTGCTCTCGGCTTTCGACTAAGGGCATCTGCTACATGATTACCCTTTCCGGGATGATATTGTATATTGAAGTCGAAGTCCTTGAGATATTCCAGCCATCGTCTTTGCCTCATATTTAGTTCCTTCTGTGAGAAAAGATATTTGAGACTCTTGTGATCGGAGTATACAGTAAACTGTACTCCATAAAGATAATGTCTCCATATTTTGAGTGCAAATACTACCGCGGCCAATTCTAAGTCATGGACGGGGTAGTTCTCTTCATGCTTCTTTAATTGACGAGAAGAGTAGGCTATAACCTTCCCTTGTTGCATTAGAACACACCCGAGGCCAATGCCAGACGCATCAGTGTATACCTCGAACTTTTCTCCTTCAATTGGCAATGCTAAGATAGGAGCTGTAGTAAGATGATCCTTGAGAGTTTGGAAGCTTCTTTCACATTCCTCATCCCATTCATAACGGATCTCCTTGCGAGTTAACCTCGTAAGTGGCACGGCGATTTTTGAGAAATCCTTGATGAATCGCCTGTAATAGCCGGCAAGACCTAAGAAACTTCGGATCTCGCTAGCATTGGTCGGTCTTTCCCAGTTCCTTACAGCTTCAACCTTTGATGGGTCTACAGACAAGCCATCCTTTGATATAACATGTCCGAGAAAAGTCACTTCTTCAAGCCAGAATTCACACTTGCTAAGTTTTGCATATAATTGGTTTGTCCTCAATATTTGTAATGCAATCCTCAAATGTTCCTCATGCTCTTCCTTGGTCTTGGAATAAATCAATATATCATCAATAAAGACCACCACGAATTGATCCAAATAAGGCCTGAATATACTATTCATTAACTGCATAAAGGCAGCAGGGGCATTCGTTAGTCCGAAAGGCATAACAACAAATTCATAATGGCCATACCTGCTTCTGAATGCGGTTTTATGAATATCCTCGTCCTTGATCTTTAGTTGGTGATATCCTGACCTAAGATCAATTTTGGAAAAGTACATGGATCCTGAAATTTGATCAAACAATTCATCGATTCTCGGCAGTGGGTACTTGTTCTTGATAGTGAGATGATTCAATTGTCGATAGTCGACGCATAACCTCATGGATCCGTCTTTCTTCTTTACAAATAATACAGGCGCTCCCCACGGGGAAGTACTTGGTCTAATGAATCCTTTCTTAATGAGTTCCATCAATTGCTCCTTTAACTCCTTGAGTTCAGCAGGTGACATCCTATAAGGTGCCTTTGAAATCGGACCAGCACCAGGGACTAAGTCAATGGTGAAGGCCACTTCTCTTTGCGGGGGTAATCCCGGCAAATCTTCCGGAAACACGTCCGGAAATTCTTGTACCACTGGAATGTCTTCTAGCTTAGCTTCCTTAGCTTCTTTAACTGTGACAAAGGCAAGGAAAGATGTACATCCTTTCCTGATGAGCTTGCTAGCTCGGAGAGCTGAAATAAGAGGGGATCTGCTCCGACCCTTGGGGCTAGTCAAGATTAGTTCTGGAAATTCCTTGAATGTAACCTTACTATTGCGGCAATCAACCGTTGCCTGATACTTGGATAACCAATCTGCCCCTAGTATAACATCATACTCTTTCAGATCTAAACATATGAGATCAATAGGGAGATTTCTACCCTGAACCAATACTTCGCAGTTTTGGTAATGATGTGTAATATCAGTCTCATCATCCAGAGGAGTAGACAAAACTAACTTTATCCATTCCGGTTCTAGGGGTAATGGGTCAGCAAACTTCTTAGAAACAATAGAATGCGATGCACCAGTATCAATTAAGACATATGCATTCCTGGAACAAACTTTCAATGTACCTTCCACTAAGCCACCTTCTTCTTCTTGCTCGGTCTCCTTGATTGCATGAAGACGAGCATTCTTGGTTACTGGGCGTTTCCCGACATCGGCTTGATTGTTAAGTAATGGGCAATCGGGAATCCGATGCTCACGACTCCCACAACGGAGACATGCTCCTAGTTTCCTCCAGCATTCTTCTGCTCTATGACCCGCTTTATCACAATGTTTGCACACTGTATTTGGAGAGGTAGTGGTGATAGAGAAGGGCTTGGTCTTCTTGAACTTTTGGTCTTGCGAGGGAATACCTCCATTGCTAGGCCTCTTCTTGAAGTTGGGTTTAAAGGAACCCGAACCTGTAACTTGTTCCTTCTTATCCTTACCACGAATCCTATCAGACAGTTCCGTGGCATCTTCTAATAGTTGAGCTCGGCGTACTATCTCCGAGTAGACTTGAATGTCCATCGGCGCCAGTTGAGTAATAGCTTGGGGCCTGAGCCCATTAAGAAACCTCCTAGCTTTCATTTTCTCGGTGCTAACTAGATGCTTAGCATATCGAGACAATCTAGAGAATTGGGCCTCATACTCGGCCACTGACAAAGATCGTTGCTTTAATGCAGCAAATTCTGCAGCCTTCTTTTCCTGAACTCGGTCCGAGAAATATTTTGCGTTGAAGTGTTCAACGAATTCCTCCCACGAAACCTGATCTTGATTTATAGTAGCCTCTATTGATTCCCACCAGCATCTAGCATCCCTTTCTAACTGAAAAGTAGCTAATAAGACCTTATCTTGATCCGTGCATTGCATAACACGGAATATTCGTTCTGTCTCCCTAATCCAGTGTTCAGCGTCATCTGGATCAGTAGAACCCGTGAACTTGGGCGGGTTCATGTTCTTGAAAGTCTGGTGGAGACTTCCTGCTCGTTGTCCACCTCCTAGTGTTACTTGTTGCAGCACTTGAGTCATGCCTTGCAGTGTACGCTGCATGTTGCGCCATTGAGCACGTTCGGCAGCCATTATCCTACAATTATAATAACTAGATTAATACGTGATTTGTATCTTAAAGACTAGCATTCTATGTTAACTTTAACCCTTGGTTCTACCCAATCTCACTGGTTGAAGGGTTAAAACCTATCCTTGGACTTGGGTTTTCCTAGGAATTGAATACCCTAGGCTCTGATACCACAAAAACTGTCACGCCCCGAGCGCGGAAGATACTCGGATATGCGCGACGAGTTTATATCAATCATGTCAATCAGAGTAGTAGTGTATTCGACACCAAAACAGAGATGCGCAAAAAAAGAAAGATAACCCAATCCTTTACTTCATAATGGATAGACTATTACAAATCCAATACTCTATTCAAACAAAAAGGAAAAGTACATAATTGACTCAAGAAAATAGGAAAAAGACTAGATGACACTTGGATAAGTTCTATCTCTTTCACTCTTGACCATTCCCATCCGATTGACTTCCCTCGTCGTCGGAATTACCTGAAAAGTAGGGAACACACGGAGTGAGCGAACGCTCAGTAGGAAATTATATCTCAAGCGCTAGCAAGGGGTTTAAATAATTACATCTTTCATGTATGTACTGTAGCTATGCATGCTCGTATAAAACGACAAGATAGAGAGAGAATTTATCAATAAGACAGCAAGATGAACTAGTCATGAGCTTTCAAGAAAAGATAACAAGATATTCAAGCAAGTACTTTTTAGCAAGTCATGTCAAGAACTTTGGCTATCATGTATCAAGCAAGCAAGTAATTACCCTTTCTCGGGTCACGCAATTCATGTCATGTCAAGTACGAGTCAAGTACAAGATTTGTGTGGAATGTCCAATCAAGCTAGTCATGCACTCGGTATAATGCCAGATACCTTATCATTCAACTCCCATGGGCACAAGTACTTTCGGGTGCTCCTCCCAGGACCAGATCGGGCCCTATATGCGCAGGCATTTATCATGTATATTTGACATCCACTCTTGTATATATATATAGCCAATATGGAATTTCAACAATTTAAGCTTGTAGACACGTAGGATAACTTTGAGAGAATGGAGTCCAAAAATACGACATTGGACATAGATAGGCGATAACAACGGTACAATCACGATGAACGATGAAACTAGGTGGAATTAGGTTCCCTTAACTCGGGTACCATGACAAACAAGTATGGACATTCTTTATATAGAATTGAGGTCCACATGAACAGTACGTCAAAGGCAAGATACCCTCATTCTTATTATAGAATTGAGGTCTACAAGAACATCAACAAATGGCATGATATCATCATCCTATTAAGAATTCTCATGATATACTCTTTGCATATCATAAGGGCCGGTATACCATGTTTCTTTAGAGTGACATGGCAATCAATAGTGCAATGGGTTTTTAGGGTACAACCAGCTCAATCGGCCTTGAGGGAATCCAAGGCTCGAGGAGTCTTACGGAGGTCTCTATGACTAACTCGCTAGTCCAAAGGAACGGAATGTCCAATGGAGAGCTTGTATGTCAATGAGAATTGAGGGTGATCGATAAAACATCATGAAACGTGGGACTATACTCACGGAGTGGAGATATAGTGCCGATATACATATATATATATATAGATATACTGAAACCATCGGTTATCAGAAACAGGGTAAAAACTTTTTTACAGGAAAATAACGACTTAAGTAAAGTCACTACTCAAGTAATTAACGCCTTCAGTAAGGGCGTTAATCTATTTTACATTTTTGCAAGATTTCAATATTTTAGTATTTTACCAAAAACGCGCCCTGATAAGGGGCGTTTAATTACAAGTTGACGACGTATGCAATGGTCGTTCATTCTTTACTTCTATTTTTGCAGTATATATATTTTCAGTAATTATCAAAAATACGCCCTGGACAGGGGCGTTACTTTTGAATTCACGCCCTGAACAGGGGCGTTAGTCAAGTGAGAGATGACCTATATAGGGTCGTGAATTCGAGCGTTTTACAATATTTCAGGAAACAGAATTCCAAGAGACAAGAGACATGATTATGACAGAAAATTAGCAGGAATTCACAGGTCGAGTCATGCAATATATTTTTAGATTGGATATTTCATATCTATGGAATTTTTAAACGTGGATCAATTATTAATTACATGTGATTTTCCTGAGATTAACGCCTACAGGACAGGGCGTCAAATCTGTAATTGACGACCTGGTTCAGGTCGTTTCTTTAAAGTAGCGCCCTAGTCACGGGCGTCTCTTGCAAAAATATTTCAGAAACGTGTAGAAACTATCAGGAAACTTATATACATGACATGCATGATGTGTTACTATGAATTTAACTTGTTTGGGCTACGTTGCTTGAGAAAACCTACCTTTTTGATGATTAACTGGCGAACTGATGAAGACACGGTACTCTGTTATCAACAGAGTAGGACGAAAGGGCAGAGGTCTTGGTGTAGATTATCGACAGGTTTTCTTTTCGGCTCGATCAGGTGCAGACGTTCTCCGATGAAGAACCCACGTTCTTGAGTAGGTTAAGATGACTTTCCTACAGAGAACATATATATACGATCATTAGTATTATCTTCATAATACTTGACTGAAGGTGGAAGAAAGAAGAACTTACCCTTTGTTCTTCTCACGTTCGTCTTCTTCAACCTGTAAGAAGAGAAGAAGATGAAGAATCAGTGATTCTTCATGCAACCGAAAGAAAAGAGATAAGAACTGATGTTCTTTTACGTACCGTAGCAGCAGCAGATCGACCAAATAGCTTTAGGGTTCGATCGGCAAGGGTTTTTATAGGATCCTTAGAATCCTAATAGGGTTAGTGTTTGATTGGAAGTAATACTTCCAAGATAGAGTTATTACTACATTCGAACTCTTTCTCATAGTTATCAACTTACCCTGGATTGACTCCTGGGTCGAACGAAACTCGAACTGAATTAACGACTTAGGTCAGGGCGTCGAATTTAAATTGACGCCTTGTCAAGCGTCGTTACTTGTTGAAACGCGTCCACTCAAAGGACGTTACGCTAACTTGCCCTTTTTATTTATTTTGGTCGTTTGAAATTTGACGCCTTGACGTGTGGGCGTCCTTTCTCAAAACACGCCTTAGGCGAAGGCGTTTTATTGTAAAGTAGCGCCTATATCTGAGGCGTTATTTTCATCAGGGTTTAATTATTTTCATTCCAAGCTCTTTCGTTTATTTACTAAATCTTTTAATCTATTTTGATTTATTTATTCCTTTTAAATTTTATCAAGGTTGCTACACCTTCAGCTATCATCCCTCGAGCATCCATCTTGCCTTTCCTCTTCGGGCGATGAGTCCCTGTAGAAGAGTATGGCTCTGATACCAAGTGTTATGTTAGATGGACGCAGTCTATCCTCACAAAGTGTGGATCTAGAGGGGGGTGAATAGATCTACTGCCTAATTAAAAACCAGTAAGAGGTTCTAATGCGGAATATAGGCAAATTTACTGAATCACTAACCCGAATACTAGAATTGAACAGAAGCGAATCAAGCTATGAAGATAAACATGAGATCCAGTCGCACACAGTTCATGGACAATCACACAAACACAAGGCACACAGGAATTTTAGGTGGTTCGGTCAGAGACCTAGGTCCACCCCACACTCAACCGAGTATGGCTTACTGCTGCGCAGTACAGCTTGCGTCTGCTGGGCACTACAGCTTGGCCTACAAACCGCTGAGCAACACAGCTTGCTGTCTGAGACAAGTCTCGCCTGTTGAGGATTACAGCTTTACATGTCCAGTGGAATCCTCCACTACAACTGTTGGGGTTTACAGCTTACCCGACCAGAGGCAGCACCTCTGCTAACAGCTGACTCACAGCTTGAAGAAACAAGAGTTCGGAAAGTAAAGACAGAAGCAAATAAAATAGAAAACCCAAATGGGAATGTAGCTCGAATGAGCAAAGCTCAGCTCTGGTATCTGAACCAAGATTCTGAGTTACAACCTCTCGATCAAACTCTCTCAATCTCACTCTCTCAACTCATCTCTCTTTTCTTCTCTTCTCTCTTTTTCTTCTTCTCTGTTTTTCTTCTCTCTGTGGATCGGTGGCTCTTTGCTGCTTCAGGCTTCTACTCTCACTGTATAGACTTGCCACTTCTTCGATCGATCAGTCTTCATCTGAAGATGAAGACACTCTTTTATATCAGCAGCAGGTTGGATAAGGGCGCGTGGCTTCCACATTTCCCGCCCAGAGAATTCGCCAGATCCGAGGCAATTTCATCCACATGGCAGCATCCTTAATGGGCTGCTTCTACGTGTCACCATCTGATCACCTCGTCCTTCCTTGGATCACGAGCCAGGTCATCAATCCCAGCAAAGAATCCCTGTCAGACAGTCGAAATAGAATCATCAGTTTAAGTATTAAACCCTGTACAGACTTTACAGGATTGAATGCATTGTATAGACTTCACTGTATGAACTTTGTGAGCTCGAATGCAATGTACAGACTCTGCAGAACATTCAGTAGCCAACATATGGACTTAGGCAATGTAACAGCTTGGACAGACAACTGACGATGTATGGACTTCAACTCAAAGATGCACAATGTACAGACTTGAATTCATATGATGCATAATGTGCAGACTTGAATGCTGTGCGATGTACAGACTTCATGTTATGCATTAGACTCTAAGGAAGACAGACTATGTATAGACTTAGGCAGCCTTCAGCTTGATGTACAGACTTCAAGAACGATGCATGCAATGCACTGGATAATGTATGGACTTAGCCGATGCAGACTAGTCTGATGTACAGACTTGCTCGTTGTTCAGACATCATGAATGATGTACAGACATGCCAAGAGAAACTCTGTACAGACTTGATCAAAGCAAGGTAATCGAGTGTATAGACATCCACAATGTATAGACTTGCCAAGCGAAAGAGCTGTACAGACAATATGAATGATGCAAGGCAAACGAATGTATAGACTTCCAATGTATGGACTTGCCAACTGGGCGATGTACAGACTTGAGCAAGGGAAAGTCTGTACAGACTTGAAAGTGCACAATGTATAGAGTTTGCCAAGACAACTGAACGATGTACAGACTTTCACAATGTGTAGACTTTGGCAACACAACGGCTGTACATACTTTCACTCAACTGCGATGTACAGACTTGCCAAGGGAAACGACGGTAAAGCTATCAGTGTATAGACTTCGAGTGCAACGTCGGTAAAGCTACCGATGTATAGACTTGCAAGTTGAACTGGTGGATGTACAGACTTGGAAGTTCACTGATGGATGTACAGACTTCACCTCGAGCAATCTATAGTGCAGTGTATGGACTTGAAGAACAATGCATGACGCTGTACAGACTTCACTGATGCATGCTACAGTCCAATGTATGGACTTAACTTCGTGCATACTACAGTCTAATGTATGGACTTTGAATGTTGATGCATGAACAGTCCGATGTACATACTTCCAATGTATAGACTTCTAATGAGACGGACGATGTACACACTTAGCCAATGCAATGCAATGTATGGACTTCAAATAAGACGGACTTCAAATAAGACGGACGATGTACACACTTAGCCAATGCAATGCAATGTATGGACTTCAAATAAGACGGACGATGTACACACTTAGCCAATGCAATGCAATGTATGGACTTCAAATAAGACGCTGCATGAGACGCTGAAATAATGTATAGACTTGCTAGTTATATGAGCTGCAATGTATGGACTCTGCTATGCATGAAGACGAGTGTATAGACTTGGAAATCTGGGGGCGTCGACGCATCTAAGAAGGGGAACAGTGTACAGACTTAGCTAATGCAATGTACACACTTACTGCGTTGACGCTGTAGACTTAGCCAATGCAATGTACACACTTACTGCGTTGACGCTGCATGAAACACTAAATAAGATGGACAGTTGTATAGACTTGGATATCTTGGGGGGGAGTCGACCCATCAAAGAAGGGGGTCGACCCATGATGCATGAATGTATAGACATGCTCTAAGCGATGCACAAACACAACACAAAGCAGTGTATAGACTCTATGTGCAATGTGTAGACTTTGAGTGTGTGTGGAGTGTGTGAACCTGTAAAATGCATGGAACACACATACAATCTGATAAGAACAATTTCATCAAAGCATAAACAGTAGCCAATCAATCAAAACAAGGTGTTGCTAATGAAGTAAAACATATTATCAACATCATCAACACAGAGGAGTCACAACAGGAAGGTAATCAGAAGTTCTCCGATCTGCAGTTTGGTGAGCTGCACTAGTGAAGCCTCACCGGGTTTGGTGAGGGGTGGACGTAGGACTGGGGATTCAGTCCGAACCACCTTAAAATCCCGTGTGTCGTGGTTTGCTTGTGTGATTGGTTTGTGCTAGATGCATGCTTAGGTTCAATCTTTATTTTACTTGTTCATCCTGCTAAGCAAATCGTTGTGTCTTTCGCTAAGCTAGTTATATTCTGCTGTTAATCTCTTTATCTAGCTTTAAAGAGAGATGTTCTACGAAAAGAGAGGCAGATCTATTCACCCCTCCCCTCTAGATCTGTCATCCACTACTCAACATATTCTACGTAATGTTCTTTTTTTAGACGTCAACAGATTACATAGATTCATTTATAAAATACTATTAATTATAAAATAATTTAAGATAATAATCAAATTTGATAGATTAATCGATAATTCATTAAATTTATAAGAATTAATAAGTAAAAATCCCTATTTATTAAGGTGGCATCTTCTTCTTAGTGCACTAAACAAGTTGGGCAAAAGTCAAAACACGTTGGACAGAGAGCAAGAGTGGGGTGTTGGTGCGGCGAGCACAGGATTGGTCACAGCCGTTTATTAAACAAAGTTTTTTAAACAACCTTCGTGGGCCAGTATGCATGTAGGGGAACTACTACTAAAGTAAAGATCACCTGCACCCCCAATGAGCCGGACCAATGGGGAGGACACAACATACTTTATTTGTCGAGAAAGCTTGGGGCCGTGACGCCATCCCAGCTGCGGATCTCCAATTAGGTATTCACACACAGACACAGTTGTCAGTGACAGGGTGAGTAGGATGCACCCCCCTCCCCCCGTCCCACACTATCACATTAACCTGAGCCTGCCGTACTGGTCTCGCTTGGCCAGCTTGGAGCAGCAGCAGGAGAGGAATCCGAACAGAGCCGATAGGAACCACATGAGGCAGGACAGGAAGAAGAGGGCCCATTCCTTGGCCCTGCGTCTGGGCGGGTGCCCCCGGTCGGCCGCCAGCAGCGCGCGGTACACCGCCTCCGCCAGCGAGTAGGCCGTTACCGGGTCGAGCTCGTCCACCGGTAGCCCGCGTTCGCTGAGGCACGCCACGTCGTACGCGCCCGCGGCCGGCGACAAGCCCAGCGCTTCGCACACCCTCAGCCGCCCCTCCACCCGCTCCTCCGCCGTCAGCTCGTCCCCGTGGGTCAGCACGAGCACCGGTTCCTCCCCTGCACGTACGCGGCCGGCGTTGAAAGGTAAAAAGCGGATTAAAACGTAGTACCAGAGGATCGCGCAGGCTCCCAGAAGAAGAGAGCGGAAGAAGACGAGAACAAAACAACAGAATCTCGGTCTGTTCGACCTGTGTGTCTCACTCACTCCCACATACACACGCACACAGAGAGCGAGAGAGAGAGGAAGCGGTACCCACCGCGGACACGGACAGAGGAGGAGTGGAAGAGATCCCGGGTAGCCTCCACAGGCCGCATGTCCCCGGTCTTGGAGGCCCTGTGGATCTCCGCCATGTTGGCCACCATCATTACGCAGTTCACCTTCCTCCTGACGTACCTCGGCCGTCCGTAGGGGACCCCCTCATCGGCGCTGTCGACGCCGCCGCAGGGTTGGCGGTGGCGGACTCCGTCCTCCACCCAGCCCGCAATCTCCTCCAGTCCCTCCGCCGCGCGCTCGTACTCGAACCCCTTCGAGTCGTAGACGCAGAAGCCGTTCCTCATGGACCTCAGCACGTTGTGCTCCTCCAAGCACCGTGTCCTTCCACTCCCATCTGCACACATTTTAACCGGCAAAGATGAGGATCGAATGGAGGGACGCCCCATTTGAAAAAAAAAAAATCGGAGCTGGTTCCAGCAGCATGCGCAGTGTGGGCCGGGTCTTCGATCGCGTGCCTGGGGAGGTGCGGGCGAAGGGGATGAGCCCGGAGCGGCCGAGGACGGAGTACATGAGGTTGACAAGGGAGCTCTTGCCGGCCCCCGAGGGCCCAACGAGCAGGACGGTGACCACGGGTGGGATGTCCAACTGCTTCTTGGGCACCCCGCCGGCGGGCACCCACAGGTCCCCGGCCCGGTAGGAGAAGAGCCTGTGGCGGAGGTCGTCGAGGGAATCGTGGGCTACCGCCGCCAGCCGCTCCATCTCCTTGAGCACCCGCAGCCGAGGGCTGAGTGCGGACACCTCCTCCACCGTAGCCGGGTACAGGCGCCCGTCCGGGCGCCCCCGATCGTCGAACTCCGGCGCAGACCTCCACCAGCAGTAGCAGAAGAGATTCTGCTTCCCCGCCGGCGCCGACTCGTCCTCGCTGGTGACATTCCCGTCGCCGGAAGCCTCCACTTGCACGATGCTCCGCATCTTAATAACTAGTATCCGATTTCCCCCAGCCGGAAGCCTCCCTCCCTCTAGCTAGAGACAGTGGTGTAAGCGGTGGTGGTGGTGGTGGCGGCTCTGTGCGGGGCTGCTCCACAATTTATACATGGGGGTTAACGACCAACCAAGAGGATCTCGGTCGAGATTAAAATACCCTTCGCCCGCTCAGACGCGTATCTCAAATCCTTGGGGAAGAGAAGAGATCTAAACCGAGAAGAAGAGGATGAGGGCACCACACGGTCCACACACACCGAGAGAGAGAGAGAGAGATGGCGGAGGCTACTTGGCTCCTTCAATTCTCTTTGCGTTCTTCTGGGTGAGCAGCCTGAAAATTACGAGAATGCCACCGTGCTGCTTCCTTCCAATATCCAACCAGCCCTTCTCAAAGTCACAGAGTGGCGGGATAACGGGCGGGAGCGCGGTGCAACTCACCGTTCGCAGGCGGCGGTGATGGTACCCTCCATTCCACCACCGCCCTCGCCCGCACTAATATCGATCCACTATTATTGGCAGCGGGAAGCAGAGCCACCTCCTCTCAGGATCTCCACCTCGTACGCGAGGCTTCCCCTTCACACTACATCAGTGCTGAAGAGAGGATTAGAACCCCAGCTAGCTGGTGGTTTATGGGTCTGTACCGGCGGCCGGGTCGAAGATTTGCCCTGGCGTGGGCGTCCCCTTTTTAAGTTGCATGTGTCCTGGCCATGCTGATCATGATCGCCTGCTCGGTCGATCCCCGCCCGCTCTCTCCTCCATCATTCCTTGTTAATCATGCATGCATGGGTGATGGGTTGGAGCTATGGACGGGGCCTAGCGATGGCTGATTCAGTTGGCGTCGGGTTTGGAGTAAATGAGCAGTCTGCATTCATGTCGAAGGGCGTTGTTCGACGTCCTTCTCACAGGTGGAAGCTTCTTCTCCTCCGGCGCCTCCTGTTCCTCCTCTCCTTCGTTGATTGGGATGAACGGAGCTCCGGATAAAGTCACTGATGAGAGATCTAGAAGGCATAGCATCAGCAGGAGAGAGGGAGTGGTGATCGAGGAATGATTGAATTATCTGTTCTGGTGGGGTATTCGCAGGTTTCCGGCGTCGTCTGGGATGAACTATACGGGACGCAATTACCAATTGTTAACCTGAAATATCCACGCTTCATAATGCCTTGGATGAAGGGAAGACATAAATAAATATATAAAGCCTTAAGTAGTAAGCAAGCTAATTTTAATGTTATGTGAGGAGGGTGAAACCCTTCAGGCCATCGCGGCCCACCAACATCAGGCCCGCTTCAGCTCGGTCCGGTTGGGATCGAAGTAGGCCGTCCGATAGCCTGCGGCCCAAAATCTAATAGCCCAATAAGAGCATATAAATGATTCACCAGCCCATAGGAGGCATGGATGCGGACATCCTGGGCACCGGATGACTCTCTAACAATCGAATGTTGCATCCACCGTTATCGACCTCATCTCTGATAGGGATGAGGTCACACCCACTACGCCAGGATCGTCACCCCGAGGCTGCACTTCCCAAATAAGCAGGAATGCAACGGGAAACTCCACCCACGATTAAGGAGGCGTTACCCTACGATTTACGTCTTTCCCCATTAGGAAAAGTATCTCCATCGCCAGGGCCACCTATATAAATAGGCCTCTGGATAGACGACATGACAGAAGAAGACGGAGACACACGTAGAGAAAAAGGAGCGTGACAGGAAGACAAGAGCAAAAGCTCGTTGAGGGAAGCTAACTCCATCGCTCCATCACATCCCCGCGACTCTCCGAGAACGACCTGAGCCCAGCGAGCACTCTCCGAGCACTCGTCAAGTGCGGTGAGCACCTTCAAGAACCCGGCTCCTACCCCTAGGCTTGTTCACTCCTCTCTCACGCTCTCTCTCCCTCTCTGCTTCATGTTGTTCTATACCTCAGCGTTATCCTGACTTAAGTATCGGAGGGTTGTCCCCTAGGATAACACCTAGGGCTCCTTCTGACGCTAACTTTCTGGTGCTTGCAGGCTTCCACATACGGGTGGTTGGACGTCCTTCCCCAACTAAATAAATTTCAAAAGTGTGGTACGGGGTTTGGGGACCATTTTTCCATCTCTACACTTTTTGGCACCATATGTGGAAACGTGAGTAAAGGCCATGGCATCCCGTGGAAGCTACCGCAACACCAGCAAAAGCGGCCAAGGACCCCACCAGGCCGCGAGTTCCCGACGGGGATCCAGGAGGCGTCCTTATCTACTCTACCACCACGCGACACTGCCATCCACAACATCATCGCTGACGAACTAGCAGAGATGCGTCGACAGCTCCAGGCGCTGATGAAGTTGTGTCATGGCCTCCTCAATCGACCCACGAGGCAGGGTCGCGCCCCAACGGAGTTGACCAAGAATCGGAGAGCCCCCATAGTGGTGGAGTCCCGTCGGGTGCGGGTGCCCTCCCACCTTACGCCGCACAATCTCGGTGCCCACACAGCTCGCCCGCACCACGGCGTTGTAGCGCACTCCACTCCAACCTGGAGATGGCACAATGGCTGCAACGCTACGAGCAAGTGGAGCGTGAGCTAGAGGGCCAGGTCCGATACTTGGATGGCATTCTACACACTGCCAGAACTCGGCGGCTTATTGATGATGACACCGACTTTCATGCTCCTTTCTCCAAGGAGATCATGGAAGCCCCCATTCCTTCGAAGTTCCAATTGTCATTATTTACCCCATACGACAGCACCACCGATCTGGCCGACCATATGCACGGCTTCGAATCGAACCTGGTGTTCCACCGAGCCTCAGACGCTGTGAAATGCCTGGCGTTCATCACAACCCTCTGGGATAATGCTCAGACCTAGCTCGAGTCTTTGCCTGCTGGATCAATCACCTCCTTCCAGCAGCTAAAGAAGATATTCAAGGATAACTTCATCGGCTGCCGAAAGGAAGCCAAGTCTGCGGTGAGCCTGCTCCCCGTTAGATAGGGATGTGAAGAGACCATGTGAGACTGTGTCCCATTTCTGGATGGAAGCACTCTGCATCTCCCGTCTAGACGTCTGGACCGTCACCACTGCACTGACGTAAGGGACTCGAGATCCCATTCTCCGACGGTCGCTTGGAGTAGAAGCCCCAACGACCTTGATGGATCTCCTCACCCTAGCCCAAAATCATGCTAGCTGCGAGGAAAACAATGCGACGTTGGGCCAAACGGCCGAGTCAGGTCAACCCGACCACAAAAGACCCCTTGATTCTCCACGAGAACGGCAGAGCAAGTGCGAGCGGCATGATCTAGAATGCCACGATCGCCCATAAGTGAGAGACAGGGACCAATTCTTACACTATACGTATAACGACCCAAGATCCGGATACCGGGAATAACCTGATACCATTCGAATCCTGACCCGCCACCCACGAGCCGGAAGGCTCGGAAGGGTTAAAAGGGATGATGTGGTCATACATTAAAATTCTAAACAATAGCAGGAAGGTAAATCTACAGAAATAATCTACAATTCTGACAGAAATAAAATTACATTTTATAACAATTAAATAACTACAGAGTCCAGTCCACAAGTACAGTCAAAGAAAGGAAACGTACACTGTCTCGGGGCATACCCCGACAACCTGGCGAGCTGGCAACTAACGAACCTCCTACTGGAACAGTCCACTTCGAGGAGAACACCGCACCTGAAAAGTAGGGGGTGAGCCTCATCTCATTGGCTCAATAGAGGTCCCGCGGGTTCCCACTACAACGAAAGCAATAAATAGGAACAGCGTAGAAGCAGCAAGTAAAGAACTACAGTGGTAGCAACAGGATAATAACACCGGTACAACACAACGATGGTGACCGGAACCAAAAGACGGTAAACGGAGGTAACACACACAATCCCTCCATGCTACCCCGACTCCCACGGTTGGACAGTCCGTCCTAGCCGAAGGAACCACAGACAAGGCCACACGGCCACACGGCCACACGCTGGACCAACACCCTTGGGAGAATCTCTCGATCCTGAACTAGAACCAGTGAAAGAACTACGCCCAACACACAGGGCGACACCAGCCCATCTGTCAGAAGGGCCACGATAGTCCAGTCGGTACCTCCACCTTCACGGCATAGGGTCCGCCACTCCAGACAACACAACATGGCCAGATGCATCCACTGACGTCTTACACTGCGCCAAGGCCTCATATGTGCGCACACTACTCACATTCGGTCTCCGGAGGAGCAGAGGACACACTCACACACACCACACCCTTGGATTGGCTAGGATCCGTATCTCTGTGCCCAACAGTACGACCATGTCCAACTGCCTGACACGGGGTACGCGCCACTACGACTGTCAACAGCATACTCTTGTCCTAACCAAGGTACACACACGCTCAGGCAGTCCACCTTCCATAGGAGCGTCGTACACACAGGCGGTCTCACCCGGTCCAATCATGACAAGCCCTCAAAGTAGAGAAACAATAAGGCTCAAACCTCCGCGCTTTCGCGGGAAACCCAAGGATACGCGTACACACGCGCCTGAACCACATGGGACCTCAGAACCATACAACCGGTCTACAGAAGACTAACCAAAGCGTAGGACGGGAACACAAGGACCTCGGCCCAGAACACCTACAAGGATATCTAGCCGCGATCACAGCCCTCACACGGGAACACCCTCCGCGATCATAGAACTCTCGCGGGGACAGTCGACACGAGCAGCCCGACACAAGAAAGACTGTCCACACTCCACCAGTAGATAGGGATGTCCCACATTGACACCCCGGAACCAACATAGCACACATAACCACGCAGACACACGATCCACAAGGCCATCCTTCGAACGGACAACTCGGAAGACCACACCACGGACTGCCACACCGCTAGGCTGAAGGGGACTGGGCGGCCAATGCATTGGCCGCCCAGAGGGCTGGGTGGCCATACCTCTGGCCGCCCCAGAGGGCTGTGAGGCCAACCCTTTGGTCGCCCATCCAAGGGCACTTAGGGGATGGGCAGCCACCTCCTTGGCCGCCCAGAGCCTTGAAGAACAGGGGACTGGGCGGCCATCCCGATGGCCACACACCTTGGGCACACAGGGGGCCTGGGCGGCCACCCCCTTGGCCGCCCAGACAGAGGGCTTCAAAACCCCGGAATATACGCAGGATGGCCAGAGCACTGGCCGTCTGCACCCCTGTGCAGCCCAACCCTTGGCTGCCCAGCAGACCTGGGCGGCCAGTGTGACGACCCAAGATCCGAATACCGGGAAGGATCCGATACCATTCGAATCCTGGCCCACCACCCACGAGCTGGGAGGGCTCAGAAGGGCTAAAGGGAGTGTAGAGGTACAAAGAAATATGAAATAAAGTAGGATAATTCAACAATTAATAAAAATAAATAAATAACTACTACAATAGAGTCCAGTCCAACAGAAAGTATAGTCTAAAGCAATAAAACGTACCACATGCCAAGTGAACACTCGGCCCGGCGAGCTGGCAACTAAGAACCTCCGAACAGCACCCTCGAACCTCGAGGAAGAACCGCCGCACCTGAAAAGTAGGGGTGAGCCTCCTGTCACTAGCTCAGTAGGGATCCCGTGGAACCCCAACCGAGAACAATGGCGGTAGCGGAAGGGAAAAATAGTTACAACTATAGCAGGAACAGTCAACCAGTGGCCGGTCAAAACTTGGCACTACAGCTACTCCTACTGTACTGGTCAAGCAGAAAGAGAAATCTCAATCTCACAATCGGGAACCGGACCACTCTAACACCAGGCCTACTGAGGAAACACTCACGGCAACCCTGCCGCAGAAGTCTGCCCACACAGGCATGACCAACCGGGACCGCACAGTCCCACACTGGCACGACAAAACCTCGGTGAAGCCACTGGCACCCGGGCCACTACCTCAGAAACACCGGACGGTCCAGAAAACCACGTCTTGCAGACGGGAAACGGAACTCGGAAACAGGAGAGTCACGTCTCACGTGACGGAAGTACCTGCCCACCAGAAGCAAGGCCGGATGCGTCCACTGACATCTTAGACCGCGCCTCAGGTGTCCCCCTCGACCCCTGGTGGAACGGGGACGCCGTACTAGTAACCATAAAGCAAGTGACTAGCTGGGGTCGCGCTCGTCAGCACGGGTCCACTGCCCCCAACCACGTGTGCACACACAGACCATGCATCCTAGGTCTGGCCTCTAACTGGTTTTCCCCTCAGCCGGACTCTGGCTGCAAGACGTGGGGCCCTACGGTAACCAGTCTAAAAACCGTCTCTCGGGATAGCCTCGCCACCACTCCCTCGTGGTACCACTCGCGTGTCGGAAGGCTACGACTAGTGGGGAGTCACTGATGTGACCACTCTCCAAAGAGAAACTCCGAGAAACACGTACGCATCCTGTGCAAAAGTCGAGAAGAACCAAGTGGCATCGAGCCACTAGACTCTGGACAGTCATCTAGACTCACTAAATCCAACGGTCCTTGAGTCACAAGACTTGAGGTCAAGACCGTTGCACCGAACGGCTCCACGCCGTCAATCTATCATAATCCCTAGGTCTAAAACCTACGGTAACACGGATACCAAGGTAGCTCACGAGCCGCCGAGACCATCCCCTCAAAAGGGAACTCAAGGGACCTCTAGCCCCAGGCTGGGTGACTTGACTCACAGTCTAAGGCCACACACATGGCATGTTGATCGATGATAGGCAGATCTAGAGGGGAGGGGTGAATAGATCAGCCCCCTTTTGCCCTTCTTTACGGAAATAAAAACTAAGACTAACACAGTAGATAAAGATGCAGATATTAGTTAATATCTAAGAAGCTAGATGCACACAGGATGCCTGGAAACGGTCCTATCAAGCTTCTACCGCTGCAACAAATGAGAAGACAAACCACAAGACAAGATCTTTAAGGTGGTTCAGTCAAAATCTAGAGACCTACGTCCACCCCTCACACAACACAGTGGGGCTTCACTAGTGCCAACGCACTACGGCTGATTCACAGCTTCGAACTGAGAGATACACTCTCACACTTCGCTGTCACACAGCTTGTGGGATCACAACCCAAACCACACAGATAGGCGACCACACCTTCTGTCTTCCTACACGCAGGTAGGGATCTAATGATATGAAGTTTGTTTAGAAGAAAAGTAAACTAAAGATGAAATGGCCAGACAGAGTATCGTAATGAAAGCGCTATGACAAAGGAGTCTCATGTCTGGGAATGAGCTTGAGAGAGCCTTGGCTTTCACCCTCTTGTTGAATCTTCATAGCAGCCATGGAAGATGTTGGCCCAGAGAGATGGCGGACAAGAAGGGAGGTTGAATTGTCCCCTTGACAAGATGGTGGATTTTAACAACTTTCTAAACTAAATACAATGGAATTAAAACAAACTGAGTTGATTAGCCTAAACTAACATGAGATCTGAAAAGTTCTCTCGATCTTTCCGATCCCACTCGTAAGACCAATTCAACAAGCGATGAACGATTACTAATAACGGATAGCAGAGCTAGCAAAGTGTAGTGGTGTAGTGAAATAAAAATCAATAAGATAACCTGTGAAGGGAGATAGGAGAAATGGACAGTCACACAGGCAATCACAATGAACACAGGGATTTTTAAGGTGGTTCGGGACCACGACGGGCTCCCTACGTCCACCCCTCACCAAACCCGGTGAGGCTTCACTAACACGCTACCGAAGTAGCAACACGGGGATGAACCCCACACCACACACGCTGCCTCTGCAACAAAACACACACAGGGCCTGGCCCCAACACGCTGCCGCTACAGCACACACACACACACGTTCGGGGAACGTACCCCGGACACAACAACCACACGGAGACACAGCTCCGTACACACACACAGATATTCTGAGTTTGAGAAAATCAAAGGATATACAATAATGCTCACAGCAGTGTGTAAATAAAGAAGACTATCATCAGGAAATGGATAACATATGTAGAAAGTTTCCCCTTCATTTTTCCACTGGCCATTAGAAGATCTTTCTTGAAGTTCAGGTTGGAGGAGTTGAGTTCGCAGGATGTTGGAGTAGCCAGTCCTTCTTCTTGAAGATCCAAGATGTGTTCCTTCATATCCAAGCTCCAATCGCTCCTACAAACACCTTGAGCTCATGAGTCTATCAAAGCCCTCTCCTATCCACCTTGTGGCGGCACTCCTTTCTTCTCCCTGCAATAGATAGAACAATATTAGCGTTGGATGCCTCCCTGCTTCGATGGAGATCGCAGGGTATAAATAGGGCTAGAATATAGAACAAAAGACAAGAAAGCCCCATGAGAAAGCTTTTCTAAACCACACCTAAGGCAAGGGTGAAACCCTAAGGGTATAGGTGTAAAACATTATGCATATCGGATCTCGAACCAATGAGGTACGAGGCCCTCCTATTGGACAGCCAATGAGAGTCATGCAGTACTGTTCACATAGGAGCCTTTCTCCCCAAGAAACAGAGTACAAAAGTTTCTACTTACATGTGATTGGTCCAACAGAAAAACTGATTTTACTTTTCCAAAAAATCCTTTATAGCCTTGGACCATCGAACCAACATTCTGTGCAAAGATTGGGGGAATCTTAGCACAACCAGAACTACACTGATTTAAATGACTGCACCTAGTGTGCATATCGAATGAAGGTGTGCATCATAAGGCAGAGCATCATAAGGCAGAAAAGATGCACTGATGCAAAGGATGCACAAATGCAAAACAAAATATGCACCGATGAAGTATGTGCTCGATGCAACAAGAAGAGTGTGCATTGTGTAGTGTATGCAGGAGATTATGTAGACTTGAATGCATGGTTGCGAATGTATGGACTTTGAATGCATGATAACGAGTGTATAGACTTTGTATGTGAGGTTGCACAAATGCAGATAGGGAAGTCTACACATTGAACATGGATGCACTGACATGCTGCCAATCGAATGTACATACTTGCAGGTGTGAATCGGAGTGTGCACAAGGTGAAGTATGCACATTGAAAATGAGTGCAAGACTATGCTCATGAATGTATAGACTTGTGCATATGCATGAAGAGGTGGCGATGTACAGACTTGCTAAACTACAGCGCTATGTGAGACACAACATGAGACGCTGAGTGAGACGGAATGCAATGTTCAGACTTGACATATTTAAAGTGCATGCGATGCGATGTACAGACTTAACATGAGACGCTAAGTGAGACGCTAGGAGAGACGAACACGGCGAAGTGCAGACTTTGCGTATGCTGTGAACACACGATGTAAAGTGCACGCAATGTACAGACTTCGTGGAAGTGCTAAAACAGTGAACATAGGTTAAGATGGGAATGTATAGACTTAATGTATGGACTTGTGTGAGCGGGCAGACAATGTATAGACTTTATAAAGCTTCTGAACACGGCTGTACAGACTTAGTCGTATGAACCAATGAAGGTTGTACAGACTTAGTTGAATGAACCATGAGCGGTGATGTGTAGACTTGGCCAATGTACAGACTTAGCAGCGAGATGCACACACATGCCTTCAACAAGACGATGTTCAGACTTGGTCTTACGACCAAGGGCTGTACAGACTTTGAGAAACGATGCATGCACAAGGAATGTACAGACTTGGTTTTGCGACCACGGGCTGTACGGACTTTGAGAAACAATGCATGCATAAGGAGTGTACAGACTTTGTCTTGAGTATATGAAGCATGAAGTGATGTGCAGACTTGACCGATGCAATCCTTACAACGAACTCTGCACTGACTATGTGATTGCACTGACTATGAAGCTCATGTGCACAAGATTTGCACCGAGTATATGAATGCATAAAACTAAATCTGCACCGAATGGAGTGTGTATGCATATGACGAAATGAGCACTGAGGTTGTTATGAACAAGCTACAGGAAAATGAATTGCCTTGGAATAAGATTGCACCGAGATTGTTATGCCTATAGACTGAGTCGACGCATCCACTTCAGTGTATCGACGCACTCTATATACCAGAACCCATATGACATATATGTGCACTGACACAATGAGTGCAAGATTAACTAAAATAACGATAGCACTTACCAAATGATCAAATGAGTCTTCCAAGGCATGAGAAAGCTATTTTCAATTAACACATGGATCACAGTTGCAATCCAAGGAAAACGGAACTTGCACAGTCTAATGCAAGCTAACACAACAAAACTAAAGCTTACATAATATGATTCAACCAAGCTGCACATAGAATTCCATCTCAGATCAAAACAATCAAGATCTGTCCTATTAAGTCAAGCATAATCAAAACCAATTTGAACTTAACTTATCCACACCCAGTATGTCACGTCCCGATGCGGAATCTCGGGACTTACAGTTAGGGGCACGCGAGCTAGAAAGAAATGGTATTATTTCCAAACCATTTACACCAGAGTTGAAAGAGACAATTAACCAAATAACCAAACTTCCTTTTATTGATAATAATAAAAGTTACAACTGAAGTAGAACAACTATAGCCAAATAGTATGACTGAAACTAGTACAATTCTTTAAACTCAACTGACTCAATTTACTAACTATCACTCGGTGTCACTCCAGTCCATCCCCGATAGTAAGATCATTACCTGGAAAAAAGGGGGGAAACAAGTAGGGTATGAGCTAACGCGCTCAGTAGATAACCATGGCAAATATAAGTGATTATCAATTTATTACAGTTTATATGAAATGCAGTAAAAACTAATGACAAGAGATAACGATACGATAAAGAAAGACAATAACAATGTAGAGAGATATCTTGCAAGGTCAAGGAATAACTTTGTACACGAATTTACCACAAGTAATGAACAAGAGATAACAAGTAACAATAGTAAATTTGGCCAAGTAGTATAAATACGTATTCCAGCACGATCACACGATCAAGTAACGAGAGTTTGTCATAGACGTACACTGTATATTCCTGCACTCGGGTGCAATGCCACACCCTGTCATTAACATCCCATGGGCTCACTAACTTTCGGCGCTCTCCCCAGGACCAGACCGGGCCCTTATGGTGCGTTAGCATTGATTTTATTGGATCAACGATCCACCGTCTAGACATAATCAAATTATGGCCAATTTAATCAGATGAATTTCTGTCAATGCTCAGATTAGAGGACCACACTTGTCCTCGGATTCGAGAATATAATCACGATAAAACCCAAAACTGAGGGTCGTCGTACGGCAAATACCGGGCCGTACTTACACGAGTAACGAGTTACGGAATCAAGAAAGAACGGTCGACAGTAATCCGTTCGAGAGAAGGGAAGTAAGTTCCGAAGAACGATTATACGGACTGTACGAGGCCGTATTCAAGATATACGGTTCTAGAGAATCCGTATTAAGTATAACGGTAACAATTTCCGGTCGTAGTCGGTACGACTAGAAGAGAAGTAAAATATGCCAAATGGCTTCCGGGTCGCCAATGACAAGTAAACCAATATGGTTACTGCCCAATGGTCGATTCGGGCTCGAATATGACCGAAGATTTAACCAAGGGTAATCGGTCAATTAATCAAATTAAAACGATGTGTAACGGGCCATTTAATATACTCAAGTAAAACCAGTAATCACGTAATCCTGTTGCCAACTCGGGATTTACCACGGTAAAAATGTCACACGGTAAAAATGGGGTAATTTACCGGATGGAGTGTCCGGTCTAACTGGCCAAGACTTGCCATAAGTCTGTCATTTAAATTTCTGTTCTACAGTAAAATTTACAGAATTTACCCAAGGTAAATTTTTAACTAATTTACATGATTAACCAATTTACCAAGAATTTTACAAGTGAATAATTTCACTTTAACCATGTTTTAGTAATTTTAACCAGAATTTTCCAAAAAGTAAATATTGCAACAGAAAGTAAATTTTTATCATTTACTCATCTATTTATTCTGTTGTTATATGAGTTGATAATCTTGTTGATTAACGTTGTTTACCTTGATTAACACTGAGTATTTTGATCTCTGGACATTTTAACGGTCTTAAATGGGCCGCTAAACCTACTGGTCATACAGCGGTTCTAATTAGGCCGTTTGACATATATACAGCGGTTTAATTTGGGCTGTTATACAACTGGGGTGTCAAAAGAGTAAAAAAAACAGGTACTAACCGTTAAAACGAACAGAAGTCCGATCAAACAAGGAACTCTTAAAACTGAGTTTAAGCATGATAACAATGGTGATAAGTTTAAGCATGATAACGATGGTGATAAAATCTAAATTAAATCATAACTGTAATGATAAATCATGATTTTGCTACTAAATGAAAGCTAACATGATTACTAACAATCCATATTTTCACTTTAATCATTTGGGCCTTGGTTACCTACCTTAATTGAAGGATAAAGAAGAATACGGAAGAAGAAGAAGATAAATAGTATCTTCCTGCGATCCCTTGCAGCAACAGAGCTTAACAGGGCTTTAGCAGAGAAGGGAAGAGGCTAAGCCTCCTTATTTATAGGGTTGCATACGCGTAGAAGACTCTCCCGCGCCAAGGGTTAGTCGGACACGGCGCCGCAAAGGGGATGGCCGACGTTGACGACGCGGGCTGCCGACTGAAACACGTTTCCACGTGTTTAATTGGGTAAGGATTTGGCTAATCCTCCTTAATCATGTGATTAAGTATTTCTAACTAAAACCACTAATTAACCTCACTAAATGATTTTTAATGAGTTTGACCCAGAAGACAAAATTGTTATACAATTTATGAGGAATCCATTTATTATTTTTGTGGATTTTTATCACAAGGTTAATTTCTAACCGATCCAATCTTAGGATTAAAATAATAGTTAATCAAATTCTAACGAATTCTAACGATTTAGTCGATAGATAGAGTTTCTGATATTTTACCGATTATACTCAAGAAGACAAAGTTGTTAATAAAAATATGCTCTATCAATTGTGATTTTTATAGATTTTTCTAAGGTAGTCGTATTTTACTATGAATAGTGTTTTCCGCGTTTTTAAGTCAGGCTTAAATCACCGATTAAGCCATGTAAATGATTTTATTAGGGTCAGGCACAGAAGACCAAAGTGTTTATCATCGTGTTTACTATTTAACTACCATTTTTCAGAATTTCTATATGATAGTCAAAAATTTCACTATTTACTATTTACCACATCACTATTCAAAATTTACTATTTACGAAATTTAATATTCTATACAGAAAATTAGGGTCTTACACCCTCCCCCACTTAAAGAATTTGGTCCTCCAAATTCACTGAACCAAAAAAAACAGTAAGGGAATAAATAGCTCACCTTAGAACAAATCGGAATACCGCTTCCGCATAGCGTCCTCGGATTCCCAGGTGGCTTCCTCGGTTCCACGCCGACTCCACTGAATCTTGACCACCGGTATGGAACGATTCCGAAGTTGTTGTTCCTTCCGATCCAGAATCTTCACTGGTCTTTCTTCATAAGTCAGATCCTTCTTTAACTCAAAATCCACATGCTGAATGATGTGAGTGGGGTCGTACACATATTTCCGCAACATAGAAATATGGAATACGTTATGTACGCCAGACAACTGCGGCGGTAAAGCCAGTCTATAAGCAACTTCACCCACTCTATCAAGGATTTCAAATGGACCAATATACCTCGGGCTTAGCTTGCCCTGAATACCGAATCGGCGAATTCCTCTCGAAGGAGAGACTTTTAAGAACACATGCTCGCCAATTTGAAATTTCAAATCTCTTCTTCTATTGTCGGCATAACTCTTCTGCCTCGATTGAGCCACTAGTAACCGGTCTCGGATAATACGAATATTCTGTGATGACTCCAAGATAAGATCCAGTCCAAGCCATTGCTTTTCGCCTACCTCATCCCAACATAATGGAGAACGACAGCTTCTTCCATACAAAGCCTCGAAAGGTGCCATCTGTATGCTGGATTGTTAACTATTGTTGTAGGTGAATTCTATTAATGCCAAATGATCACTCCAACTTCCGCCGAAGTCGATCATACAAGCTCTCAACATATCTTCTACTATCTGATTAGTCCTTTCAGTCTGTCCGTCTGTCTGCGGATGAAACGCAGTGCTGAAATTCAGACGCGTACCGAGAGATTCTTGTAATCCCTTCCAGAAATGTGATGTAAATCTCGGGTCTCTGTCAGATATAATATTCACTGGAATACCATGAAGTCTAACCACTTCCTTCAAATATAAAGCTGCTAGAACATCAACTGTCCACTTGGACTTAATAGGTAAGAAATGTGCCGACTTAGTTAGTCGATCCACAATTACCCATATTGCATCATAACCACCTCGAGTCTTAGGAAGACCCATAATGAAATCCATGCCAATACTCTCCCACTTCCATTGGGGTATATCGAGTGGCTTTAATTTTCCTGCCGGTCTGAAATGCTCGGCCTTCACTTGTTGACACACTAGGCATCTACTCACGAAATCAGCAACTTCCCTCTTCATGTTCGGCCACCAAAAAGATCTTTTCAAATCTTTGAACATCTTAGTGCCTCCCGGATGGATAGTATATCGGGATCTATGAGCTTCCTCGAGAATCGATTCTTTATCTTTGCCTCATCCGGTACACAAGTTCTACCTTGAAATAATAGCCTTCCATCATCAGCTACCGAGAAATCAGGTCTGCTATTCAAGCTCCCTTTAATCTCTACTAGCTCGGGATCATTATCTTGTAATAATTTGATTTCCATTAATAGTTCGGGCTTGAGTTGAATCTGGGAAATCAAAACCCGATCATTATCTACATTGAGATCCAAACTAGCCAATTGTTCCAGTAGTTTCCACTCTTGTAACATAAGACTGGATAACTTAACTGCAGTCTTCCGACTTAAAGCATCGGCCACTACATTGCCTTTGCCAGGGTGATACTCAATAGAGAAATCGAAGTCCTTTATATACTCCAACCATCTTCTCTGCCTCATGTTCAAGTCCTTCTGAGAGAACAAATATTTCAAACTTTTGTGATCTGAGAATACCGTGAATGTCTCACCATATAGGTAGTGTCTCCAAATCTTTAATGCAAATACCACTGCTGCTAACTCCAAATCATGAACTGGATAATTAACTTCATGCTTTCTTAACTGCCTAGAAGAATAGGCAATCACTTTGCCGTGCTGCATAAGTACACAGCCTAAGCCAATACCTGATGCATCCGTGTATACCACGAAACCACCCTCACCAGAAGGTAAGGTCAAAACAGGTGCAGTAGTCAAACAATCCTTTAGAGTCTGGAAACTCCGTTGGCATTCAATTGACCACTCGAACTTGATCTCTTTGCGGGTTAATTTCGTAAGAGGTACCGCAATCTTCGAGAAATCCTGAATAAACCTTCTATAATAGCCAGCTAGGCCTAGAAAACTCCTTACTTCAGTCACACAGGTAGGCTGTTCCCAATTCTTTACTGCTTCCACCTTCGATGGATCAACAGAAATTCCATTCTTGGAAATAATATGCCCTAGAAAGGACACCTCTTTCAGCCAAAAGTCGCACTTGCTCAATTTGGCATAAAGCTGATGATCTCTCAGCAATTGCAAAGCCATCCTCAGATGCTTGGCATGCTCTTCTTCACTCTTGGAATATATCAAGATATCGTCTATGAATACCACGACCCACCGATCAAGATAGGGTCGGAACACACTGTTCATTAACTGCATAAAGGCTGCCGGTGCGTTTGTCAAACCAAAAGGCATAACGACAAACTCAAAATGACCATACCGGCTGCGGAAAGCAGATTTATAAATATCTTCATCCTTAATCCGCAACTGATGATATCCAGATCGAAGATCGATCTTAGAAAAATACTGAGCTCCCGCTATCTGGTCAAATAACTCATCAATCCTCGGTAATGGATACTTGTTCTTGACTGTCAACTGATTGAGTTGCCGATAATCGATGCACAGTCTCATCGAACCATCCTTCTTCCGAACAAACAACACAGGGGCTCCCCAAGGGGAAACACTCGGGCGAATAAAACCCTTCTCGAGTAATTCCAACAATTGATGCTTCAATTCCCGCAATTCCGCAGGAGACATACGATAAGGAGCCTTAGAAACAGGAGATGATCCAGGAATAAGATCAATAGAGAATGTGACTTCCCGCTCAGGCGGAATTCCTGGTAACTCCTCTGGAAAAACATCAGGGAAATCTCGGACAACAGAAATGTCCTTAATCTCGATCTGTTGCTCCGGGGACGCATAAACGAAAGTCAGAAAAGCTCCGCATCCACGTCTCAATAGCTTATCAGCTCGAAGCGTCGAGATAAGAGAGATAGAGCTAGAGTGTTTAACTCCCTTGAAGGATAATCCGGGGTGTCTAGAAAAAGATACGGAACAAGAACTGCAATGAACATTGGCCTCATATCGAGCCAACCAATCAGCTCCGAGGATTACATCGTAATCTTTCATGTCCATGCAAACTAAATCAGCCGAAAAATTCTGATCATTCACCATAACCTTGCTAGAAGGATAAAAATGCTGAATAGCTGATCTAGAACCAATAGGGGTTGATATTTCTAATGGAGAACTCATCAAAATAGGTTCCACAGCTAAAGACTTAGCGAATCGTCGAGAAATAAAAGAATGTGTTGCACCAGTGTCAAATAGAACAAAAGCTGACTTGTCGAGTATAATGAGAGTACCTTCGACGAGCCCACCGTCATCGGCGGTTTCCGCTTTATTAACATGAAGAGCCTGGAGCTTTCCTTGCGGCTTCTTGAAAGCCAAAGGTTTTGCCGGGGTAGCTTTCTCTGCCAATAAGGGGCAATCAGGGATACGGTGCTCCTTGCTCCCACAACGCAAACATGCGCCTATCTTGCGCCAACATTCCTCCATCTTATGGCCAGGACGATCACAAAACTTGCAGATGCCCTTGAATGGTACCATAGTGTCAGGTTTCTTGTCTTCTTGTCTCGGCATCTTGCCTTTCCACGAACCAGAACCAGAGCTAGAACCAGTTCCAGAACCAATAAAAGGTCTCTTCTTGCCAGTGCTAGTGCCAGTGCCAAATCCGGTTTTGGCATTCTTGAATGGCTTTGGTTGTTCTTGCTTGTTACCTTGACCACGAATACGCTCCGTCATCTCAAGAGTATCCTCCAATACTTGTGCCTTTCTCACCATCTCAGAATAGGTAGAAATTTCCAACGGTGCCAGTTGATTAATATAATGGAGCTTCAACCCGTTGAGAAATCGTCTCGCCTTCATCTTCTCAGTAGAAATAAGATGCATTGCATAGCGAGAAAGTCGGGCGAACTGTGCCTCATACTCTGCCACTGACGAACCTCGCTGCTTCAAAGCTGCGAAATCCGCTGCCTTCTTTTCTTGGACACGGTCAGAGAAATACTTCCCATTGAAATACTCCTCGAATTCTTCCCACGATACTTGGTGATCACCGAGAGTTGCTTTGACGGACTCCCACCAAGTACGTGCATCTCGCTCCAGTTGGAACGTAGATAGAAGGACACGCTCTTGGTCAGTGCATTGCATAACCTCAAATATTCTCCTCATATCATCGAGCCAATGCTCGGCCTCATCCGGGTCGGTAGAACCAGCAAATCTAGGCGGGTTCATTCCTTGAAAGTTCCGGTACAAGTCACCAGTGCCATGATGTGCTGCGGCTCCAGCTTGAGCCACTTGCTGCAACGCCTGTGTCAGGCCTTGGACCGTACGCTGGAGGTTCCTCATCTCAGCGCGGTCAGCTGCCATTTCTAGTACCTTTATTTAAAATAGTCAAGAGATTATTTATGAGAGAAGAAGAATTTATTTATGAGAGAAGAACTTCTTATAAAAGAAGAGTATGATTTACGGCTAAAGACTTAACCCAATTTCTACCCAATCTCACCAGGTCGGGTTCTTAAACTTAAACCTATAACCAATAACCTATAACCTTAAAGTAAAATACCTAGGACAAATTGACCTAAGCTCTGATACCAACTTAACTGTCACGCCCCGATGCGGAATCTCGGGACGTACAGTTAGGGGCACGCGAGCTAGAAAGAAATGGTATTATTTCCAAACCATTTACACCAGAGTTGAAAGAGACAATTAACCAAATAACCAAACTTCCTTTTATTGATAATAATAAAAGTTACAACTGAAGTAGAACAACTATAGCCAAATAGTATGACTGAAACTAGTACAATTCTTTAAACTCAACTGACTCAATTTACTAACTATCACTCGGTGTCACTCCAGTCCATCCCCGATAGTAAGATCATTACCTGGAAAAAAGGGGGGAAACAAGTAGGGTATGAGCTAACGCGCTCAGTAGATAACCATGGCAAATATAAGTGATTATCAATTTATTACAGTTTATATGAAATGCAGTAAAAACTAATGACAAGAGATAACGATACGATAAAGAAAGACAATAACAATGTAGAGAGATATCTTGCAAGGTCAAGGAATAACTTTGTACACGAATTTACCACAAGTAATGAACAAGAGATAACAAGTAACAATAGTAAATTTGGCCAAGTAGTATAAATACGTATTCCAGCACGATCACACGATCAAGTAACGAGAGTTTGTCATAGACGTACACTGTATATTCCTGCACTCGGGTGCAATGCCACACCCTGTCATTAACATCCCATGGGCTCACTAACTTTCGGGCGCTCTCCCCAGGACCAGACCGGGCCCTTATGGTGCGTTAGCATTGATTTTATTGGATCAACGATCCACCGTCTAGACATAATCAAATTATGGCCAATTTAATCAGATGAATTTCTGTCAATGCTCAGATTAGAGGACCACACTTGTCCTCGATTCGAGAATATAATCACGATAAAACCCAAAACTGAGGGTCGTCGTACGGCAAATACCGGGCCGTACTTACACGAGTAACGAGTTACGGAATCAAGAAAGAACGGTCGACAGTAATCCGTTCGAGAGAAGGGAAGTAAGTTCCGAAGAACGATTATACGGACTGTACGAGGCCGTATTCAAGATATACGGTTCTAGAGAATCCGTATTAAGTATAACGGTAACAATTTCCGGTCGTAGTCGGTACGACTAGAAGAGAAGTAAAATATGCCAAATGGCTTCCGGGTCGCCAATGACAAGTAAACCAATATGGTTACTGCCCAATGGTCGATTCCGGGCTCGAATATGACCGAAGATTTAACCAAGGGTAATCGGTCAATTAATCAAATTAAAACGATGTGTATCGGGCCATTTAATATACTCAAGTAAAACCAGTAATCACGTAATCCTGTTGCCAACTCGGGATTTACCACGGTAAAAATGTCACACGGTAAAAATGGGGTAATTTACCGGATGGAGTGTCCGGTCTAACTGGCCAAGACTTGCCATAAGTCTGTCATTTAAATTTCTGTTCTACAGTAAAATTTACAGAATTTACCCAAGGTAAATTTTTAACTAATTTACATGATTAACCAATTTACCAAGAATTTTACAAGTGAATAATTTCACTTTAACCATGTTTTAGTAATTTTAATCAGAATTTTCCAAAAAGTAAATATTGCAACAGAAAGTAAATTTTTATCATTTACTCATCTATTTATTCTGTTGTTATATGAGTTGATAATCTTGTTGATTAACGTTGTTTACCCTGATTAACACTGAGTATTTTGATCTCTGGACATTTTAACGGTCTTAAATGGGCCGCTAAACCTACTGGACATACAGCGGTTCTAATTAGGCCGTTTGACATATATACAGCGGTTTAATTTGGGCTGTTATACAACTGGGGTGTCAAAAGAGTAAAAAAAACAGGTACTAACCGTTAAAACGAACAGAAGTCCGATCAAACCAGGAACTCTTAAAACTGAGTTTAAGCATGATAACGATGGTGATAAGTTTAAGCATGATAACGATGGTGATAAGTTTAAGCATGATAACGATGGTGATAAAATCTAAATTAAATCATAACTGTAATGATAAATCATGATTTTGCTACTAAATGAAAGCTAACATGATTACTAACAATCCATATTTTCACTTTAATCATTTGGGCCTTGGTTACCTACCTTAATTGAAGGACAAAGAAGAATACGGAGGAAGAAGAAGATAAATAGTATCTTCCTGCGATCCCTTGCAGCAACAGAGCTTAACAGGGCTTTAGCAGAGAAGGGAAGAGGCTAAGCCTCCTTATTTATAGGGTTGCATACGCGTAGAAGACTCTCCCGCGCCAAGGGTTAGTCGGACACGGCGCCGCAAAGGGGATGGCCGGCGTTGACGACGCGGGCTGCCGACTGAAACACGTTTCCACGTGTTTATTTGGGTAAGGATTTGGCTAATCCTCCTTAATCATGTGATTAAGTATTTCTAACTAAACCACTAATTAACCTCACTAAATGATTTTTAATGAGTTTGACCCAGAAGACAAAATTGTTATACAACTTATGAGGAATCCATTTATTATTTTTGTGGATTTTTATCACAAGGTTAATTTCTAACCGATCCAATCTTAGGATTAAAATAATAGTTAATCAAATTCTAACGAATTCTAACGATTTAGTCGATAGATAGAGTTTCTGATATTTTACCGATTATACTCAAGAAGACAAAGTTGTTAATAAAAATATGCTCTATCAATTGTGATTTTTATAGATTTTTCTAAGGTAGTCGTATTTTACTATGAATAGTGTTTTCCGCGTTTTTAAGTCAGGCTTAAATCACCGATTAAGCCATGTAAATGATTTTATTAGGGTCAGGCACAGAAGACCAAAGTGTTTATCATCGTGTTTACTATTTAACTACCATTTTTCAGAATTTCTATATGATAGTCAAAAATTTCACTATTTACTATTTACCACATCACTATTCAAAATTTACTATTTACGAAATTTAATATTCTATACAGAAAATTGGGGTCTTACACAGTATGAGTAGACACAAGTTCATATGATATGTTAAAGCAGTGAAGCTGGCCATCCAAATGCAAGTATATACATGGAGAACTGTTAAGGCCAGTCAACCCAAGAGCATCCTGACCTGTGAAGCAGAGTATCAACATGTGAGCTCGTTTATCATTCAAATGCCATTAAGCATAAAACACACAATACATTGGAATCATCAAAACCATTGTCAAGGACAATGAGGGGACGCACAGAACCCAACAATCTCCCCCTTTTTGATGATGACAATATATTGTGACAATTCAAAGTTCTCTCCCCCTTTGGCATTATCAAAAAATGGGGGACTGAAAAGCAACTGGGAACCCTCCAAAAATGAATTAGATATGAACGCACGAACCCAGCAATGAACCTTCTGCTGGAGCAAGGTGTACAAACCAGATTCCAAGCAAGAAAATGAGACTCTGTGTACATTTTGGAAGATGATGAAATTATGTCCAAACGAGCAGATTTTGAACTGTAAGTGAAGAGTATGAATGAACTATGCACAAGTGTATGATCTAACTATCCTATATGCAAAATCTGAAAACTAAATATGCACAGAGTGCATAGTGCTCAAGAGCACGTTATTCTCCCCAATTGTCAAGAACAAAAACCAACTGACAATGGGTTATTTAAGTTGTTATCTACATGTAAAAGCTATAGATGCATGTAAATGAAATGAAGCATGTTGTGAACAGATAGATCAAGCATTCAGGCACTCAAGCATGCATAGTTAAGTATAGACTCATGCAAGTCCCTTCGGGACGGGTGTAAGGATAATGCAGTTGATCGTTGAACATGAAGTGCATGAACAATACTAAGAAGGTCGTGCTTACATAAATAAAGTACTACATTAACCATGAGAGACGACTGATTCATAAACGACATTCAAACAATCAAACCCAATGTGAATAAGTGAAGATTGAGCAATGAAGTTCAAGTCAATATGGAAAATCAGATTTTCTATAGAACACTAAAGAGAACTTCTCATCCATACACTTTCATACACGATGCTCGAATATTGGTAGCTACGTATGACCCCAAATTTTAATTACTGAAACTGGTGTGACTAACTTTTTGACACTAGTCATGCCCTTTATATTAGGGGCAATTCCCGGTTACTCAGTTTCGTCACTTTTTATGATGTGGATGAGACACTTTTCGACGCGAGTTGTATCCTTTGTGTCAGGGACACTTCCCGGCTACTTGATGGCAAATCACACTTATTTTCATATGGATTAGTTTCTCCTTTCGACATGAGTTTCCTCCTTTATTTCAGGGGGGATTCTCGGCTACTCGGATCCACTTCCACTTATACAACTTTTTGAAGGGGTGAACAGCTCTTTCCTCACGAGACATGTGATTTCCATGTAGAGAACCAATAGTCCTCAAAAGTGTAGAGTAGAAAATAGTAATCTTTAATTGATTGAATCATCATCTCAAAAAGGTGCACTTGTGTGGGTGGTTGTGTCGAATGTAAAAGATGAATTAGTCTCAACACAGTAATGTCTCCCCCTAAATGTATGCACGGTTATAAAAAAATCTCCCCTTTAATATATGCCATGTAACAAACATGTCTAAATCAATGCAATTTCATTTAGCAAGGGATGAGTCATAGAAGAAGTCAAAAAGTGGCTGTATAAAATATATGCATGCATTCAACCAAGGATTTTCCAATGACTTCAAACAAATTAATTATTGGCACTTGGCGGAGAACGTAGGTCCGAGGACCACCTCACGCATAATGAAAGCTTCCGGTTGAACATAATCCAACCTTCCACTGACACCATTTTATATACCGAATAATCATGGCATTTAAGCACACAAACATGGAGAGTATATGCAAGGATATGTGCAATGATATGCAAGTGTATGCATGTAACTAGAAAAGATGATTGAAAATCATTCTTATTCACAAGTATGCAAATGTGTGTATGATATGTACAGTTTGTATCATGCAAGTAAGCGTGTAAGCTGTATATGCAAAAGTAAAGCATTATTCACAGGATGTGACTCAGAGTATGAAAGACATTATGCACAGAACAGAGCATTCAAAGACGGATTTTTATTTGCAAAAACTACAAGTAAAGGTGTGAAGGTTTTTATGTGCAGTATTAAACAGTTGAAAGCTAAAGGAATTCATAAAATGTGATATGAATAGTGTTCAAGACAACTAATCAACAGAATCACAAAGTTTCAACACTTCCATAGTTGCCAAAAATAGCAAAAGAAGGGAGTCCACTCTAGCAAACAAGAGAATCACAATATGCCCATGTTTTTCTTCAAATGCACAAGAGAGTGCATTGTTCAAGTTCATGCAAACAAAAATGTATGCAATTCTTTGGATATCTATGTTGCAAGTATGTGCTAAGAAACACAATTCACGTTTTCATTCATCCAAATACTACCCCTCACACACAATTCAATATTTAGTCAAAGACATCCAGCAAGAAGACTATGTAAGCTTGCAGTCCATTCCACAAACAGACTAGCTCAGAAATAAGCAAAGAGCAAGATTAGAGAGGTAGCTTTGAAATAGATTTTCTGAGCCATTGCAAAGATTCATTTTCAGATTTGTCAAAGTAAACCTAAGTAGAAGGTGTTCTCAAAATTAAACCAATTTGTTTCTCACCTTGAGAGTCCTTTATTTGTTGATGTTTCTTGACCTCAAGGCGCCACTGCAAAATAGATTTTCATTTTGAAGATTTGGGTACCCAAGCCATCTTGGGTCCCGAGGGGTTAGTTTTAACATAACCAAATGTTTGCTTTTCATTTCTCCTCTCATACCACTCATCGTCGGCCCTCATCATGGAACAATTATCCATTGAGTGTCCATTCAGGCCACAGTAATAACAATGAGAAGATTTTCTTCTCATGGACAGCTTTTCATCATTTTTCATTAAAGAACAATTGTTCATCTTGTGTCCAAGGCCACCACAGTAATGACAAGAGATATTTTTCATGAAGGACCACTCATCATCATTTCTCTTTGTTAAACAATTTACAAAAACATGACCATGCATCCCACAATAAAAGCAGTGAGTGTTCTGAGTTTTCTTCGTGGGTTTCTCATATTTTTTAGAATCAACATTCATTTTCATTCTTGATTTTAAAGCTTCATCATCATCAAACTTCATCAAAAAATAATCATACATATCATGACCAAATATTCCGCAGTAATAACATGAAACATTTCTTCTTCTTCTTGATGCATGAGTATGTTTAACAGTTGAGGGTTTTTCATGCATACAAGAGCATTCAACAACATCTTTTTATTTTTCAGTTTCTTTATCACACAAGGACAAAGATTCATTCACGCTCTTAATTTCATTTTCTAGTTTCATGATTTGCAAATGAGAGTTAGCAATCTCTTGTTCACATGAAACAATTTTCTCATTCAACAAGCAATTAACTGTTTTGTGACTTTCAATTTCTTGTTCAAGAATATGCAGTTTGTCACAATCATCATCAATCACACATTTTCCTTTTTCAATTTTTTTAAGACTTTTCAATTCTCCTTCAAGCAGTGAAATTTGAATCAACAGAGCACTGTTTTCATTTTGGAGCTTTTCAAATGAATTTTTGTTCATGGAAGTGTGTTCAAGTTCTTTCATTTGAAAACTCACGTTATCATTAACAATTTCATTCATTGCTCCACTGGATTCAAATTTGTCATTTAAATTCTTAAGACTTTCAATTTCTTTTCTTAATTCCTTCAGTTTTTCAGACTTATCAGTAGATATGCATGTCTCTTTTTCAAGCAAAAGTAATCTTTTAGACATGACAGAATTCAACATTTTCAGATTCTGATTATCTTTCTCAATTTTTTGACATTCTGAAATTTTAGCTAATAAAGATTTATTTTCAGTTGTTAAACATGAAGTGGTTTCTTTGTGCATATCGACTTCAAGCAACAGGCTTTCAGCCAACTTCCTAAGCTCAAAACATTCAGTACATGATAAATTAACATCACGAGCATTTTCAATTTCAAAGCACTTTGCACATGAAGAGTTAACATGTGGAACATCATCAAGTTTCCTTTTCATTTTTCTGTTTTCAGATTTTAGTGCTTCGTATCTTTCAACCAGTTCATCGTAAACATTCAGCAATTCATCATAACTCAATTCATCATCATCATCAGAATTGGAGTTAGAGTTTACCTTCGAACTCTCCTCGCATTGACGCTCAATTTCATTGTTTACAACGAGGCAGTCACCGTCGTTGCAACTCTCTTTTTGGGCTTCGATCAGCCTGTCCCAGATTTCCTTGGCAGATCTGCAGTTGGGAACAAATGGAAATTTGTTAACATTTACTGCTGCCTTAAGAACATTCAAAACATAAACATTTTCAGAATTCATTCTTTTATGCTCGTCGGTCCATTTTAGTTCATTTTTGGGCAGACTGTGAGGACCATGAGTGATTAGATTTCATAAGCTTCGGATCAGTATTAGTAATCCACACACAAAGTTTTCCAAGCCATAAAGAATAATCAAAACCATCAAAGACGGGAAGCACATTTACACTAGCCATCATGAAACGATCTTTTCTCTACGACCGCAAGGTCGACTAAAAAATCAGAGACGAGGCTCTGATACCAATTGTTGGCCTAGAGAGATGGTGGACAAGAAGGGGGGTTGAATTGTCCCCTTGCCGAGATGGCGGATTTTAACAACTTTCTAAACTAAATACAATGGAATTAAAACAAACTGAGTTGATTAGCCTAAACTAACATGAGATCTGAAAAGTTCTCTCGATCTTTCCGATCCCACTCGTAAGACCAATTCAACAAGCGATGAACGATTACTAATAACGGATAGCAGAGCTAGCAAAGTGTAGTGGTGTAGTGAAATAAAAATCAATAAGATAACCTGTGAAGGGAGATAGGAGAAATGGACAGTCACACAGGCAATCACAATGAACACAGGGATTTTTAAGGTGGTTCGGGACCACGACGGGCTCCCTACGTCCACCCCTCACCAAACCCGGTGAGGCTTCACTAACACGCTACCGAAGTAGCAACACGGGGATGAACCCCACACCACACACGCTGCCTCTGCAGCAAAACACACACAGGGCCTGGCCCCAACACGCTGCCACTGCAGCACACACACACACACGTTCGGGGAACGTACCCCGGACACAACAACCACACGGAGACACAGCTCCGTACACACACACAGATATTCTGAGTTTGAGAAAATCAAAGGATATACAATAACGCTCACAGCAGTGTGTAAATAAAGAAGACTATCATCAGGAAATGGATAACAGATGTAGAAAGTTTCCCCTTCATTTTTCCACTGGCCATTAGAAGATCTTTCTTGAAGTTCAGGTTGGAGGAGTTGAGTTCGCAGGATGTTGGAGTAGCCAGTCCTTCTTCTTGAAGATCCAAGATGTGTTCCTTCAAATCCAAGCTCCAATCGCTCCTACAAACACCTTGAACTGATGAGTCTATCAAAGCCCTCTCCTATCCACCTTGTGGCGGCACTCCTTTCTTCTCCCTGCAACAGATAGAACAATATTAGCGTTGGATGCCTCCCTGCTTCGATGGAGATCGCAGGGTATAAATAGGGCTAGAATATAGAACAAAAGACAAGAAAGCCCCATGAGAAAGCTTTTCTAAACCACACCTAAGGCAAGGGTGAAACCCTAAGGGTATAGGTGTAAAACATTATGCATATCGGATCTCGAACCAATGAGGTACGAGGCCCTCCTATTGGACAGCCAATGAGAGCCATGCAGTACTGTTCACATAGGAGCCTTTCTCCCCAAGAAACAGAGTACAAAAGTTTCTACTTACATGTGATTGGTCCAACAGAAAAACTGATTTTACTTTTCCAAAAAATCCTTTATAGCCTTGGACCATCGAACCAACATTCTGTGCAAAGATTGGGGGAATCTTAGCACAACCAGAACTACACTGATTTAAATGACTGCACCGAGTGTGCATATCGAATGAAGGTGTGCATCATAAGGCAGAGCATCATAAGGCAGAAAAGATGCACCGATGCAAAGGATGCACAAATGCAAAACAAAATATGCACCGATGAAGTATGTGCTCGATGCAACAAGAAGAGTGTGCATTGTGTAGTGTATGCAGGAGATTATGTAGACTTGAATGCATGGTTGCGAATGTGTGGACTTTGAATGCATGATAACGAGTGTATAGACTTTGTATGTGAGGTTGCACAAATGCAGATAGGGAAGTCTACACATTGAACATGGATGCACTGACATGCTGCCAATCGAATGTACATACTTGCAGGTGTGAATCACAGTGTGCACAAGGTGAAGTATGCACATTGAAAATGAGTGCAAGACTATGCTCATGAATGTATAGACTTGTGCATATGCATGAAGAGGTGGCGATGTATAGACTTGCTAAACTACAGCGCTATGTGAGACACAACATGAGACGCTGAGTGAGACGGAATGCAATGTTCAGACTTGACATATTTAAAGTGCATGCGATGCGATGTACAGACTTAACATGAGACGCTAAGTGAGACACTAGGAGAGACGAACACGGCGAAGTGCAGACTTTGCGTATGCTGTGAACACACGATGTAAAGTGCACGCAATGTACAGACTTCGTGGAAGTGCTAAAACAATGAACGTAGGTAAAGATGGGAATGTATAGACTTAATGTATGGACTTGTGTGAGCGGGCAGACAATGTATAGACTTTATAAAGCTTCTGAACACGGCTGTACAGACTTGGTCGTATGAACCAATGAAGGTTGTACAGACTTAGTCGAATGAACCACAAGCGGCGATGTGTAGACTTGGCCAATGTACAGACTTAGCAGCGAGATGCACACACATGCCGTCAACAAGACGATGTACAGACTTGGTCTTGCGACCAAGGGCTGTACAGACTTTGAGAAACGATACATGCACAAGGAATGTACAGACTTGGTCTTGCGACCACGGGCTGTACAGACTTTGAGAAACAATGCATGCACAAGGAATGTACAGACTTTATCTTGAGTATATGAAGCATGAAGTGATGTGCAGACTTGACCGATGCAATCCTTACAACGAACTCTGCACTGACTATGTGATTGCACTGACTATGAAGCTCGTGTGCACAAGATTTGCACCGAGTATATGAATGCATAAAACTAAATCTGCATCGAATGGAGTGTGTATGCATATGACGAAATGAGCACTGAGGTTGTTATGAACAAGCTACAGGAAAATGAATTACCTTGGAATAAGATTGCACCGAGGTTGTTATGCCTATAGACTGAGTCAACGCATCCACTTCAGTGCGTCGATGCACTCTATATACCAGAACCCATATGACATGTATGTGCACTGACACAATGAGTGCAAGATTAACTAAAACAACGATAGCACTTACCAAATGATCAAATGAGTCCTCCAAGGCATGAGAAAGCTATTTTCAATTAACGCATGGATCACAGTTGCAATCCAAGGAAAACTGAACTTGCACAGTCTAATGCAAGCTAACACAACAAAACTAAAGCTTACATAATATGATTCAACCAAGCTGCACAGAGAATTCCATCTCAAATCAAAACAATCAAGATCTGTCCTATTAAGTCAAGCACAATCAAAACCAATTTGAACTTAACTTATCCACACCCAGTATGAGTAGACACAAGTTCATATGATATGTTAAAGCAGTGAAGCTGGCCATCCAAATGCAAGTATATACATGGAGAACTGTTAAGGCCAGTCAACCCAAGAGCATCCTGACCTGTGAAGCAGAGTATCAACATGTGAGCTCGTTTATCATGAAAATGCCATTAAGCATAAAACACACAATACATTGGAATCATCAAAACCATTGTCAAGGACAACGAGGGGGCGCACAGAACCCAACAGAAGAGTTCTTTTCATCGTGAGGAAGAGAAATTGTCTTCTTCTAGGTTCACTCACGCCGACAGCATCAGGACGAAGAGTAGCTTGGACAACAAGCTTTCTTCTTCTTCATTTTCTCCTCAGCACTCTTCTCAGCTCACTTATGCTCTCCTTAGCTTTCGAACTGGAGCTCATGCTCCTTATATATATTGGTGTCCTAGGGCGACACCAACATTGTCCACTTTTCAAGCAACACCCAGAATGTCACATCCACATTATTTGATCTACTTCCACTTGCACAGTTGACTCCATCCTTGTCAAGTCTGCAGGAATGTGGGTAGGTAGGAGATCATAGCAGCGAAGGTACGATTTTTTTTCAGAAAACATCTCTGCCAAATCACAGTCTTCCAACACCGACGCAATCTGACGACTTTTTCCAGGGCAAACAGATCCTCTGGATTAAGTTCCAGATCTTGAAATCAGCTTTCGTCGGATTCAGATCCGTTCTGGACAAACACAGTGTGTCGACACTTTCCTGGCAGCGTGTCGAGACATTCCTTTGAATATCTTAGAGAATCGTTCTGGTTGATCGTGGATGTGTCGACACTTTTCTGTCAGTGTGTCGAGACATCCCTTTAAAAAGCCTTGTAGACAGCTTCTACCGGTTTCAAGCATGTTCTGGTTGAACGATGATGTGTCGACACTTTACCTCCAGTGTGTCGAGACATCCCTTTGTAGTCTTGAAGAACCATGGCTGATGTGTCGAGACAACACCAAACGGTGTCAAGACATGTGAGCTGTTGGGTTCTATGCGCCCCCTCGTTATCTTTGACAATGATTTTGATGATTCTAATATATTGTGTGTTTTATGTTTTCTCTAAAGTGAAAATCTTGGGTGTTTATATTTAATGGCATCTTGATGATAAACAAGCTAACACTATGATATCTTGTTTTGCAGGTGGTTCAAACACAATGGTCCTTCATGCACACATCCTTGATGTTGATGTTTGCATTGGTGGCTTCATGGAAACATTATGTTGGTGTTCTTAATGAATTGACAAATGCGTGATATCTTGTTGTCCATGGTTTTACATGCTCTGAACTGCATTTATAATTCATGCTTATTCATGTTTATGAACTGATTATGCCTCACATGAATGTTTGCTTGAGTTGCTTTTGAATGCCCTTGATGTGATCTCAATTCGCATTGGACTGCTAAGGCAGTTTTAATTGTCTCATTGGGATGGGTTGACCCCATGGGTCGACCCTTGGCTCTTTGAGCTTAGGTCTTTGGTTTGAAACGAACTCAATGTTATTTGATGTTCTCATGCATATCATTTAAGCATTGTTTGATGGAGTGTTTAGATTTTCCTAATGAACATTGTTTCTAAAAGATCAAGTTCAACTGTTGATGCATGTTTAATGAGTAAGCTGCTTCCAATTAATTATGCTCATGGTAAGAGTTGTTGTTCAAATGATCTTCCACATGGTAAGACTAAGCTTAATGCTTTTATCAGGTTTCTGAGTTTATTTGGCAGCATTTGGACTATGTATTTCAATTGCATTGAATACATGTGGTGGATAAGTCTTGCCATGGAATGTCTCTATGAATGGGGTGTTAAACGTTGGTACATTGCACAGATCTTATTGATAGAATGCATTGAGTGTTTTTGAGTTGACTTGCTTTGAATTTATTCCCTGATAAATTTTAGATTCTGAATGAATGATTGGGCATGCATTTCCATATACTAAATCTTGATTCAGTTTGGCTAGGACCAATATGCTACATCTTGATTGAGTTTGGTTTGGACAGACCCTATACTATGTTGCACTAAGATTGCTGAATGAATTCAGTAGATGAGCATGTCATCTGATTGACTTGAGTGACTCACTTGATATGGATTGAATTGGATATTTCACTTGCTAACTTTGAGTTTGAAATATGTTTGAGGTTGAAAGAATGGAGTAGATAACCATGTCATTTGGTTAGCTTGAGATTGAGATTAATGAGAATTTGTACACGTGTAGGTTCTAGATGGAATTAACCTTCAAATCATGGTAATGGTGGTAAAGACACACTTGTAGGTTGATTTTAAAGTGGATGAAAAGTAATAGTTCAAATCTGGGAAATACAGGTACAGTTGGAGCTTTTCACCCAAATGATCAAGGGAATGGTAAGAACACATGGATATTTGAATTTCAATGTGAATGGATTGAATTTGTGTTGAAATTAGGCTTGTATATGGGTATCCATGTCATATGTGCTCAAGTGATTGATACTTGAACTTTGAATGATTGTAGTGTGGTATTTCAATGTGTTTTAATGAACTTTTCCACTGTCAAGAAAAGTGTCGACCCATGGGGTCGACACTTTGTATTGGGTTATGCTGTTTTAACTAAAACAGAACCTCCGGTAAGAAAGGTCGACCCCATGGGTCGACAGTTTTTACCATGGGTCCTGATTTCGTCTCAGGACAGAACCTTGTGGAGAAAAGGTCGACCCCATGGGTCGACAGTTTTTACCATGGGTCCTGATTTCGTCTCAGGACAGAACCTTATGGAGAAAAGGTCGACCCCATGGGTCGACACTTTTGACTAGGTTCTGGATTTTCTATTTTTGGCAGAACTCGTTGATACGAGTGTCGACCCTAGAGGTCGACACTTTTTCTGCTATGTCCGGATCGGGTTTTCGGATTTGGTTTCGAACCTTGGGTTTATAGGTCCGATTGGCTTGCCCTTTTACCCCATTACCCCTAGGGTTTCTACCCTTGGTTGGGTGTGATTTTGAGAGGGTATATGCATGGGGTTTATGGCCTTTTGTGCCTCTATTTGCTGCCCTATATGTATGATGCGAATTTGGGAATGAAAAACATCTCCCAAGGGCTAACATCGTTCTATTCTTGCAGGAGAAGGAGAAAAGTGCTGGAGAGGGCTTTCAAGCTATATTTGATCTCTTCCCATCGAGATCTGGAGCTCGGTGATGAAGGAGATAGCAAGCGGAATGAAGAGAGGAATCTGAAGATGTCAATATCACGAGCAACCATCGACATCGACTTGGAGGTTTGAGGAGTTTGCAAAATGGAAACACTCTATATCCTTTATACATCTCTTGATGATATTTTGGAAGGTTCTTCTGCTAGGCATTTTAGTCTTTAAGTGGCTCTCTCTGCTAGGTATATGTTAGCCGCGATTTTCATTCGAGAGCAGAGTTTTTGGGCTTAATGCTTTCATTTGCTGAAGGAAAGAAGGAGAGGAGGACGCCAAACAAGCATTCTCTGCCAAACTGAAAGCTGGGAGTGAACCATTCTCCCTACGGCACCTTCTACGAGCTTGAGCGGCTTCCACTCTACGGACAGATCATTTAGCGCACCCCCTCATTCCATTGGTAGGCTTTCATTGCAGATTTGAGGGGGAATCAATCTTCTCTCATCTCTACTCTTTCATTTGAGCAATACATTAACATTTGGGCGATTATTGTATATCCTTTATTTTGTTAAAATTTGATATACATCGTGTGTGGGCGGAGCTGTGACTCCGCGTGTGTGGTTTTATTGTGGGGAAACACTCCCCGTGTGGTGTTGTGTGCTGACGGAGCTGCGACTCCGTGTGGTTGTTGTGTCTGGGGTACCTTCCCCGAACGTGTGTGTGTGTGCTGCAGTGGCAGCGTGTTGGGTCTAGGCCCCGTGTGTGTTTTGCTGCAGAGGCAGCGTGTGTGGTGTGGGGTTCGTCCCCGTGTTTCTACTTCGGTAGCGTGTAGTGAAGCCTCACCCGGTTTGGTGAGGGGTGGACGTAGGGAGCCTGTCGTGGTCCCGAACCACCTTAAAATCCTTGTATTGTATGTGATTGCCTGTGTGATTGTCATTTCTTCTATCTCCCTTCACAGGTACACTATATAGGTTTTTAATTTACTACACTGTCACACACTGCTACCTCCGTTATCTCTGTTGAGCGTAATTCTCTTGATAGTTACTTTAACTATTCGAGTGGGATCAGAAAGCTTGAGAGAATATCTTTAATCTCACTTGAGTATTAGTTAATCAACGCAGTTTATTTTAATTCCATTATGTTTAGTTAAGAAAGTTTTTAAAATCCGCCATCTCGGTAAGGGGACAAATCAACCCCCCTTCTTGTCCGCCATCTCTCTGGGCCAACAATTGGTATCAGAGCCTTGTCTCTAATTTTTTTGGTTGACCTTGCGGTCGTAGAGTAAAGATCATTTTTATGATGGCTAGTGTAAATGTGCTTCCTGTCTTTGATGGTTTTGATTACGCTATATGGCTTGGAAAACTTTTTGTTTGGATTACTATTACTAATCTGAAGCTTATGAGTCTGATTACTCATGGTCCACATGTTTTGCCCAAAAATGAACTAAAATGGACCGACGAGCATAAAAGAATGAATTCTGAAAATGTTTATGTTTTGAATGTTCTTAAAGCTGCAATATGTATTGACAAATTTCCGTTTGTTTCTAATTGCAGATCTGCCAAAGAAATTTGGGACGGGCTAAAGGAAGCCCAAAAAGAAAGTTGCAACGACGGTGACTGCTTGGTTGCAAACAATGAAATTGAGCGTCAAAGCGAGGAGAGTTCGAAGGTAAATTCTAACTCTGATTTCAAGGAAGAAGATGAATTGAGTTATGATGAATTGCTAAATGCTTACGATGGACTAGTTGATATATACAAAGCACTAAAATCTGAAAATAGAAAAATGAAAAGGAAACTTGATAATGTTTCACATGTTAACTCTTCATGTGTAAAGTGCTTTGAAATTAAAAATGCTTGTGACATTAACTCACCATGTACTGAATGTTCTGAGCTTAGGAAGTTGACTGAAAGTCTGTTGCTTGAAGTCGATATGCATAAAGAAACCACTTCATGTTTAAAAATTGAAAACAAAACTCTATTGGCTAAAATTTTAGAACTCCAACAAATAAGAGAAGATAATGAGAAGCTAAAAATGTTGAACACAGCCATGTCTGAAAAATTGCTTACTCTTGAAAAAGAGAAATCCTTGTCTATTGACAAATATGAAAAGCTGAAGGAATTAAGGAAGGAAATAGAAAGCTTTAGGAATTTGAATGATAAATTTGAATCTAACAAAGCCATGAATGAAATTGTTAATGATAACGTGAGTTTTCAAATGAAAGAACTTGAACACACTTCCATGAACAAAAATTCATTTGAAAAACTCTAAAATGAAAACAGTGCTTTGCTGATTCAAATTTCATTGCTTGAAAGTAAATTGAAAAGTCTTGAAAAAGTTGAGAAAGGAAAATGTGTGATCATTGATAATTGTGACAACTTGCATATTCTGGAACAAGAAATTGAAAGTCACAAAATTGTAAATTCCTTGTTGAATGAGAAAATTATTTCATATGAACAAGAGATTGCTAACTCTCATTTGTAAATCATGAAACTAAAAAATGAAATCAAGAGCTTGAATGAATCTTTGTCATTGTGTGATAAAGAAATTGAAAAATAAAAAGATGTTGTTGAATGCTCCCGTGTGCATGAAAAAGTTTCAACTGTTAAACATGATCATGTAACAAGTAGAAGAAGGAATATTTCATATTATTATTGTGGTCAATATGGTCATGACATGTATGACTGCCTCCTGATGAAATCTGATGATGAACAAGCATTGTAGTCACAAATGAAAATTGTTAATGAGTCCAAAGATCATGTGAAACCCACTAGGAAAACATTCAACTCTCATTGCTATTACTGTGGATTACATGGTCATGTCTTTGAAAATTGCTTTACAAAGAAAAATGATGATGCTTGGTCCATCAAGAAAAACATTTCCTGTCATTACTGTGGTGGCTTTGGACATAAGATGAACAATTGTTCTTTAATGGAAAATGATGAAAAGCTGTCCATGAGAAGAAAAACTTCTCACTGCTTTTACTGTGGCCGGAATGGACACTCAATGGATGACTGCTCCATGATGAGGGCCGATGATGAATGGTATGAGAGGAGAAATAAAAAGAACACTTTTGTTCATGTAAGAACTAACCCCTCGGGACCCATGATGGCATGGGTACCCAAATCACCAAAATGAGAATTTATTTTGTAGGGGCGCCTTGAGACCAAGGATTAATAATGAACAAAGGGCTCTCAAGGTGAGAAAGATAATTGGCTTGGAATTGAAAATCAATTTTCCTAGGTTCACTTTCAAAGACCTACAAAGGTAAAAATTGGTGTTTGGAGCTATCTCACATTTTGTGAGTAAGTCTGGGTTTTGAATGCTTCACTTTGGATATACATAGTTAGTTTTCATACACACCTTCACTTTTGCTTAGCAAATAAAAATTTGGTTTTGAACGCTTTACACTGTGCATAGAGTCATTCATACTCTTGCTTACTTTTTGTAAATAACACTTCACATGTGCATACATACTTCACTTATGCATACATAGGTTGCATACTTACTTTCATGCGCATATCATACACATACTTGCATACTTGTAAATAAGGACAATCTTCAATTATATTTCCCATTTACATGCATATGTTTGCATATACTCTCCATGTTAAGTGCTTGAATGTCATGATTATCCGGTATATCAAATGATGATTGTGGAAGGTTGGATTATGTCCAACTGGAAACTTTTTTCATGGTTCTCCGCCAAGTGCCGATAATCAATCTACTTGAAGTCATTGGAAAATCTCTGGTTGAATACATGTATATACTTTATACAACCACTTTTTGACTCCTTCTATGAATCATCCCTTGCTAAATGAAATTGCATTGATTTAGAAATGTTTGTTACATGGCATATATTAAGGGGGAGATATTTTATAACTGTGCATACATTTAGGGGGAGATATTACTGTGTTGAGACTAATTCATCTTTTACATTCAATACAACCACCCACACAAAATGCACCGTTTTGAGATAATGATTCAATCTAATAAGGATTACTATTTTCTACTATACACTTTTGAGGACTATTGATTCTCTACATAGAAATCACATGTCTCGTGAGGAAAGAGCTGTTCACCTCTTCAAAAAGTTGTATCAGTGGAAGTGGATCCGAGTAGCCGGGAATCCCCCCTGAAATAAAGGAGGAAACTCGCGTTGAAAGGAGAAACTAATCTATAAGAAAATAAGTATGATTTGCCACCGAGTAGCCGGGAAGTGCCCCTGAGACAAAGGGTACAACTCGCGTCGAAAAGTGTCTCATCCACATCATAAAAAGTGACGAAACTGAGTAAGCGAGAATTGCCCCTGAAACAAAGGGCATGACTCGTGTCAAAAGGTTGGTCACACCATTTTTAGTAATTAAAAATTGGGGTCATACGTAGCTACCAATACTCGAGCATTGTGTATGAAAGTGTATGGATGAGTGTAGTGCCCCAGAAATTTTAAATAATTTTCAAGAATTTATAAAGGCCTAAATAAATTTATAAATAGTTTATTTAAAATTAATAAGTCATTATGAGGCCAAGTGGTTAACCCAACCCACTTAATTAAAGTCCAAAAGGTTTTAAGTTTGGCCCACATTCTAGAAGGTAATTAAGTCTATCCACTGATATTAAGGATAAATACTAGAATATATAAGATAACTTAATGGATAATTATCAAAAGAGTTTTAAATTGTTTGAACTCTATCCACGACAAATATAACGGTCTATAGCCTGACCGTCACAGACGTGTAACGCACGGTGTCTCGACCGTTACACTATGAACCATAAAACTAAAAGAGTTTGATTTCCTTTGAACTCTAGGAACGAGTAATGTAACGGTCTATCGCGAGACCGCCACATAACCTTAACGCGTAGGTCCTAGTCCGTTACAAACCTGTTAGTTCCGTAAGCAAAGGAACTCATGAAAAGATTGGAACTTGATATTCCTATCCACTAGGGATCGACTTGGGAAGGATTGTAAAGACTCTAAGGACTCTTAGGGATTAGGATTTGATGAAACAAGGACTCTAAACTCGATCTAATCCTCAAAACCTACTCTAAACTCTATAAATATGGCATAGTTCTAAACTGTGCGACCCTTACTTTTTGGGCGTAAGGAAGCAAGGTAAGGAGTCATTATCTCAGGTAAGTTCTTTAGAATAATTTGTTCACAATACTTTAGACTAACTCCCCTCCGAATTTCACATCTTTAGGTTAAGAGGTCGTGGAGTTAGAGCCCAAGGAAGTTACTGGAAAAGTCACAAGAGAAGGAGGAGATCTAGGGCAAGGTTCTCTACCAAATTCAGGAACTACAGTCTAAGTAAGAGGTAGGTTATCTCATGAACGGAAAAAATAACTTGATAGGACTAAGAGCCTCTGTCTTGATTGGATTTCATGCATGCTAGATCATCAATTTCATGTTTTATTGGTTCTATGCATATCATGTTTCCCTTAGCCCTAACTAAAGATTAAAGACTTGACTATCCATCTATTCACCAATACCCATGCATATAGACAACCATTACTTTGTTAACATATCTAGGAACTCATGATGTTTTGATAAAAGACATGATGTGAGTTGATCTCTTAGCTTTGATAGTTGTTTCCTGATTAGCAGAGACTGTAACGCATCACAGAAGGACCGTCACTTCCATGTAACGGCCCCACGACAGACCGTTATACTCCCTGATTGGATTTGGGTTTCACGGTTGATTATAACGCGCTTTGACAGACGCGTTACATTCATGTAACGGCTGGGTCCTGACCGTCACAATCATAGTGACGCCCCATCTCCAGACCGTTATACTCTGTGTTCTGTCAACCCCAAGACAAAATATAACCTGCCAATATTATTATTGTTAAAGCCTAGTTACCTAAGTTTTAACCTGATCATGTGATTTTAAGGTTATTTGATCATTCATGATAGGTATTGCATGTTTTGTGGTCTCACTTTTATTGAGTTATGTTAATTTTTGAAGCCAAATTATATAGTTTTGTATTATAAAGAATGACTTTTTAATATTGTATTGACAGAGTTTTCAGTATGATTTTCAAATTTGAGTATACATATCTCTCTCTGTCAATAGAGTCAATTCCATAAGTACATGGCACATATTCCGGTATGTTGTCATTAGTTCACACTTTGCACTATAGGAACACAATCTTGGACATGAGGACCTCTCTATTGGATATTCCTTCCAATGGACTAGGAAATCATTGTTTCAAGGCCTCCGTAATTCTCCGCGAGCCTAGGATTCCCACTAGGACACCGAGTTGGTTGTACCATTAAAGCCCAATAAATAGAATGCACTATCATGATTTCTGATTCTTGAAATGTAACGGCCTTGAACTGGACCGTCAGGCTCACGTAACGGCCCAGTGCCAGACCGTCACATTCCTCTGAGTCTATTTTTATCTTCTAGACTCTGATCATTTTAACGGCCCATTAGTGGCGCGTTACATAGTGTAACGGCCCAGTTAACGACCGTTACATAGCTTGTTTATGTTAACCCAAGGTTTGACCAAGGGTTGATATTCCAATGATTCTAGACAAACCTTGATGATCTAGAACTTGCCATATTGCTTAAATTGATCTAAATGAAATGGAAGTTAAGGAAAATACCGTTATGCTGTCGATTTATTTCTATGAGCATGACATTGTTTAAAGTCTATTTCTTGACTCCTACATTCTTATGTTGAAGCATTCATTCATTGATTTTAGTTATCATGGAATTGTTGGAAGTGCTATATTCTTGGCCAGACTTTACTGTTATACTATGTGGAAGTAGCTTAATTTATAACTGAAGATGCGATCGAGCACTGATTGTGTTCAAGGGCTCTATGCGAGTCCCCTCGGCTGATTGTCGAAAACATACTATTTTATAAACCATGGGGTATGATGCTACTGGCGTCGCATTACGCTGGGAGTACTATTTCTATAAATAAGTGAAGATCCACGGCACAACATGACATTCTTGCTTGATATTCCACAGAAATTCACGAAGCACTTGCTCATAAGCATAAGATGCTAAAGTGAGGAATATGTGACTTGCTAGTACATCCTCGATATATTCTTGTTCATGAAAGGCCAATATCATGTTCTTGTCCTATTCTTACTAGTTCATTCTTGTTCTCATTCTATCTTATATGATAGTCTTGTTACTTTGATTTAATCGCATGATCATCGCATTGCATGATTTTACCTTATTTATTTAGAGCAAAAATGATAATCACTTTAATAGTGCCTTCATGTTGATGCGAAGATACCTACTGGGCAAGTGTGCTCATTACCTATTTCCAATCTTTTTCAGGAAATGAAAGTGAGTCGGGTTCGGATTCGGATTATTCAAGTAGCGGATCCGAGAGTGATTAAAGATGAGTGAAGACTTAGGAAGTCTATAATGTCTAGATTGAGTCAATGTAATTTTTTTATTTCTTGAGTCTAGTAGAATGAAAATCAAATTAGTGATTGTATCTTTGAATATTGAGCATTATTATATGAAGTTGAAGTTGATTAAATCATGTGCAATTGCATTTACTTGTGTGATTGTCTCGCGCTCTGATTGATTCTTGCTTGCAAGAGGTTTACCATGCCGGCTGTTTACGCTCCCCGAGCGAGTCTTCCGCTGTAATTAAAGGCTCGGGGCATGACAGTTAAGTTGGTATCAGAGCCTAAGTCTCAGGACTTAGGGAAAAGAGTCATGTCATAGGATAAGTCCAAGGTTAAGGACCCCTACCTATGAACTAAGGAAGAAATTCCACACCCATGTGAGGATTGGGTAGAACCCGGGATAAGACAACTAATTAGCTTTAAGAATTATTTTGTTCATTCCAATTTCATGAGAAATAACAAGTTGTTATTTTCTCTCAGGTACCCTATTTTTCGAATGGCTCATCGTGTAGATTGGGACGGTATACAACAAACTGTTGCCGGCCTCACCCAGGCACTGCAGACTATAGCACAAGGTGGTGCAGGGGCAGGGGCAGGAGATCTTCATCGTAACTTCCGGAGTCTAAATCCTCCGCGTTTCTATGGATCTTCCAATCCAGACGAAGCAAAAAATTGGATCGATGAGATGAATCGTATATTTGATGTCATACAATGCACTGATCAGGAGAAAGTCCATCTAGCAACGTTCCAATTGAATAAGGATGCCCGTACTTGGTGGAAGTCCGTTCCGACACCTCCGGCCGATGCGCCACATACATGGAATGCTTTTCTCACTTTATTTCGTGCCAAGTATTTCTCCGAACATGTGAAGGAAAGGAAGGCTATGGAGTTTGCCTCCCTTCGTCAAGGGATGATGTCAGTTGCAGAATATGAGTTACAGTTTTCAAGACTAGCACCATATGCACCACACCTTATCAGCACAGAATTATTAAAAGCAAACCGATTCATGGACGGGTTACGGCCCGGTTTCATTCAGCAACTGGGGACACAGAATATCCGCACTTATGCGGAGATGGTTCAAAGGGCATATTTATGCGAGAGAACCTTAGAGAAGGTCGAAAGGTTGAAAGGAAAGGGAGAAGAATCTAGCCGGCGCTCAGATCGGCATTATAAAAAGGAGAAGTTTAGCATCACGGAACCATACAAAAGCCGTGATAACAAGAAAAGATCAAGGAACGGGAACGGTGGAAGTTCCCAAAAGAATAGTAAAAAGGTTAAAGAAGAGAAGGAGCAAGTCGCCTCGGCGTGCACCTTTTGCGAGAAATTCGACCACTCGGCTGCAGAATGCTGGAAGCGCCTAGGTGCTTATTTACGCTGTGGAAGTAGGGAGCATCGTGTGCCAGATTGCCCCCTTATGAAAGATCAATCAAATAACGGAGGACGTAGGAGGCAGGCTCGCCTCAATGCAGTTATAGATGAAGAAGAAGCGCCCAGGGATCAAAATGATGGGCTCATGGAAGGTACTCTTCAAATTTGTTCTCGTCCTGCATTCGTGCTATTCGATACTGGTGCTTCTCATTCTTTTATCTCCACCACTTTTGCAAACACCTTACCAACTGCATCAGTTCCCCTACCTTCAGATCTCGCTATTACTACACCTTTAGGATCTGGAACTAAGCTTACCAAGTATTATCCCGATTGTGAGGTGGTAGTAGAAGGACACAATCTCCCCGCAAACTTAGTATGCCTCGATATGAAAGGTTATGATGCCATTTTAGGGGTAGATTGGCTTGTAGACCATGATGCTTACATCAACTACCGAAATAGAATTATATCTTTCCGAAAGCCCGGTCTTCCAAGATTTTCTTTTCTTGGCATTAAATACAAGAAGCATCCTACCATTATATCTTCTCTTCACGCCTACAAACTTATCTCGAAAGGATGTGAAGTTTTTCTTGCTTCAGTCATTGTCATCGAATCTAAGGAAATTATCCTAGCAAACATTCCTATTGCAAATGAATTCCCTGACGTGTTCCCATCCGAACTACCTAGTTTACCACCCGAGAGGGAAGTAAACTTTACCATTGAACTCATTCCAGGTGCAGCACCTGTTTCTATAGCCCCTTACAGGATGTCTCCCACGGAACTTAAGGAACTAAAGAAGCAATTACATGAACTTCTAGATAAGGGTTTCATTAGACCTAGCACATCCCCTTGGGGTGCGCCTGTTCTATTTGTCAAGAAGAATGATGGTTATCTCAGATTATGCATCGATTACCGGCGACTGAATCAGCTTACAATCAAAAATAAATATCCATTGCCGCGTATTGATGAGCTCTTCGATCAGCTTTCGGGAGCTGAGTACTTTTCTAAGATTGACCTAAGATCAGGTTATCATCAGCTTAGAATCAAAGAAGAGGACATTTATAAATCGGCTTTTCGAAGTCGTTATGGCCACTATGAATTCGTGGTGATGCCGTTCGGTTTAACTAATGCCCCAGCAGCATTTATGCAACTTATGAACAGTGTCTTCCAGCCATATTTAGACCAATTCATCGTCGTCTTCATCGATGATATCCTGATATACTCCAAGACAAAAGAAGAACATGAAGAACATCTAAGGATAGCTTTGCAAACACTTAGAGAACATAAGCTATATGCCAAACTCAATAAGTGTGAATTCTGGCTCAAGGAAGTCTCATTCCTAGGCCACATTATTTCAAAAGAAGGTATTGCTGTGGATCCTTCTAAGGTAGAAGCTGTCAGAGATTGCAGCCGACCAACGACTGTATCTAAAGTCAGAAGCTTTTTGGGTCTAGCAGGTTATTATAGAAGATTCATAAAGGACTTCTCAAAGATCGCGGTTCCTTTAACTAGACTTACTAGAAAAGAAAATCCTTTTATCTGGTCGAAGGACTGTGAAAAGAGTTTTCAAAGTCTTAAGAATCATCTTACAACAGCCCCTGTTTTGTCGCTACCAATAGAGGGTGTTGGATTTGAGGTATATACGGATGCATCTGGAATTGGCTTAGGGTGTGTCCTTATGCAAGATGGAAAGGTGATTTGCTATTCTTCAAGACAATTGAAACGTCACGAAGAAAATTATCATGTACATGATTTGGAATTAGCAGCAGTTATTTTCACCTTGAAAATTTGGCGTCATTATCTTTATGGAGAAAAGTTCACGATCTACACAGACCACAAGAGCTTGAAATATTTATTTTCTCAAAAAGAGCTTAATATGAGACAAAGGAGGTGGTTAGAACATCTCAAGGACTTTGATTTTGCTATTCAATATCATCCTGGCAAGGCAAATGCTGTAGCAGATGCACTTAGCAGAAAATCAATTGGTATGTTATCAAGTCTCATGATTAGTGTGACTAACCTTATTCCTCAATTTGCCCAGTTGAATTTAGAGGTTGATATTAAGGAAGAAGATTGCTTCATAGCTAATATCCGAGCTCAACCTACATTGATAGAGGATTTGGCCAAGTTACAAGAGGATGATCCAATTTTACTGGAAATTAAGGCCAATATTGAACAAAGACCGGATTTTTCTATTTCTAATGATGGAAGATTGCTATTCAAGGGCCGAATGTGTATACCGGATCATGAGGATACAAAGAAATTGATCTTAGAAGAAGCACATAAATCAAAGTACTCCATCCATCCAGGAGGTACTAAGATGTATCAAGATCTCAAAAGAAACTTCTGGTGGCCCAATATGAAGAGGGAAGTAGCTGATTTTGTATCTCGTTGTCTTACATGCCAACAAGTGAAGGCAGAACATTTCAGACCTGCAGGAAAATTACATCCCTTAAATATTCACGAATGGAAATGGGAAAGTATAGGAATGGATTTCATTATGGGATTACCTAAGACAAGAGGTGGACATGATGGAATATGGGTAATCATAGACCGATTGACTAAATCTGCACATTTCATATCAATAAAAAGTCGATAGTCTGTAGATATTCTAGCAGCATTATACATCAAAGAAATTGTTAAACTACATGGTATGCCTATCTCTATTATATCAGATAGAGATCCATGTTTTACATCACAATTCTGGAAAAGTTTACAACATTCACTGGGGACTAGATTGAATTTTAGCACAGCTTTTCATCCACAAACTGATGGTCAGACAGAAAGGACTAATCAGGTGGTAGAAGATATGCTCAGGGCTTGTGTCATTGATTTTGGAGGAAGTTGGCATGATCACTTGCCTCTGGTAGAATTTGCATATAACAACAGTTATCAAGCAAGCATACAAATGGCACCTTTTGAAGCTCTATATGGGAAAAGTTGTCGATCACCAATATGTTGGAATGAAATAGGGGAAAGGCAATTTCTAGGCCCCGACCTTATCAGAGATTCTACAGAGAAAATAAAGCTCATCTAGGAAAGAATGAAAATGGCACAAGATAGGCAAAAGTCTTATGCTGATAATCGAAGACGTGACTTGGAGTTTCAGGTAGGAGATCATGTGTATTTGAAGGTTTCTCCAGGTCGTGGTATTCAAAGATTTGGCATCAAAGGAAAGCTAACTCCAAGGTTCATTGGCCCATTTGAAATTCTTGAAAGGGTCGGTGAAGTGGCTTATAGATTGGCCTTACCTCCACAGTTAGCAGGAGTTCATGACGTATTTCACGTCTCTATGCTGAAAAAGTACGTATATGATCCAGACCATATTATCACTTATGACAATCTGGAGATTCAGAAGGATATGACGTATGAGCAAACACCGATCAAAATTCTGGATCGGGAAGTGCGTCAATTAAGAAATAAAGTTATTCCCATGGTCAAGATCCAATGGAAGAAAACATGGCCATATGAAGCAACATGGGAAACCGAAACGGCTATGCGGAAAAGATTCCCAGAATTATTCAATTGTAAGTACACTCTCCTCAATACATGTTTTGAATTTGGGGACCAAATTCTTTCTAAGTGGGGGAGGGTGTAGTGCCCCAGAAATTTTAAATAATTTTCAAGAATTTATAAAGGCCTAAATAAATTTATAAATGGTTTATTTAAAAATAATAAGTCATTATGAGGCCAAGTGGTTATACCAACCCAGTTAATTAAAGTCCAAAAGGTTTTAACTCTGGCCCATTAAGTTTGGCCCACATTCTAGAAGGTAATTAAGTCTATCCACGGATATTAAGGATAAATACTAGAATATATAAGATAACTTAATGGATAATTATCAAAAGAGTTTTAAATTGTTTGAACTCTATCCACGACAAATATAACGGTCTATAGCCTGACCGTCACAGACGTGTAACGCACGGTGTCTCGACCGTTACACTATGAACCAGAAAACTAAAAGAGTTTGATTTCCTTTGAACTCTAGGAACGAGTAATGTAACGGTCTATCGCGAGACCGCCACATAACCCTAACGCGTAGGTCCTAGTCCGTTACAAACCTGTTAGTTCCGTAAGCAAAGGAACTCATGAAAAGATTGGAACTTGATATTCCTATCCACTAGGGATCGACTTAGGAAGGATTGTAAAGATTCTAAGGACTCTTAGGGATTAGGATTTGATGAAACAAGGACTCTAAACTCGATCTAATCCTCAAAACCTAGTCTAAACTCTATAAATAGGGCATAGTTCTGAACTGTGCGACCCTTACTTTTTGGGCGTAAGGAAGCAAGGTAAGGAGTCATTATCTCAGGTAAGTTCTTTAGAATAATTTGTTCACAATACTTTAGACTAACTCCCCTCCGAATTTCACATCTTTAGGTCAAGAGGTCGTGGAGTTAGAGCCCAAGGAAGTTGCTGGAAAAGTCACAAGAGAAGGAGGAGATCTAGGGAAAGGTTCTCTACCAAATTCAGGAACTACAGTCTAAGTAAGAGGTAGGTTATCTCATGAACGGCAAAAATAACTTGATAGGACTAAGAGCCTCTGTCTTGATTGGATTTCATGCATGCTAGATCATCAATTTCATGTTTTATTGGTTCTATGCATATCATGTTTCCCTTAGCCCTAACTAAAGATTAAAGACTTGACTATCCATCTATTCACCAATACCCATGCATATAGACAACCTTTACTTTGTTAACATATCTAGGAACTCATGATGTTTTGATAAAAGACATGATGTGAGTTGATCTCTTAGCTTCTATAGTTGTTTCCTGATTAGCAGAGACTGTAACGCATCACAGAAGGACCGTCACTTCCATGTAACGGCCCCACGACAGACCGTTATACTCCCTGATTGGATTTGGGTTTCACGGTTGATTATAACGCGCTTTGACAGACGCGTTACATTCATGTAACGGCTGGGTCCTGACCGTCACAATCACAGTGACGCCCCATCTCCAGACCGTTATACTCTGTGTTCTGTCAACCCCAAGACAGAATATAACCTGCCAATATTATTATTGTTAAAGCCTAGTTACCTAAGTTTTAACCTGATCATGTGATTTTAAGGTTATTTGATCATTCATGATAGGTATTGCATGTTTTGTGGTCTCACTTTTATTGAGTTATGTTAATTTTTGAAGCCAAATTATATAGTTTTGTATTATAAAGAATGACTTTTTAATATTGTATTGACGGAGTTTTCAGCATGATTTTCAAATTTGAGTATACATATCTCTCTCTGTCAATAGAGTCAATTCCATAAGTACATGGCACATATTCCGGTATGTTGTCATTAGTTCACACTTTGCACTATAGGAACACAATCTTGGACATGAGGACCTCTCTATTGGATATTCCTTCCAATGGACTAGGAAATCATTGTTTCAAGGCCTCCGTAATTCTCCGCGAGCCTGGGATTCCCACTAGGACGCCGAGTTGGTTGTACCATTAAAGCCCAATAAATAGAATGCACTATCATGATTTCTGATTCTTGAAATGTAACGGCCTTGAACTGGACCGTCAGGCTCACGTAACGGCCCAGTGCCAGACCGTCACATTCCTCTGAGTCTATTTTTATCTTCTAGACTCTGATCATTTTAACGGCCCATTAGTGGCGCGTTACATAGTGTAACGGCCCAGTTAACGACCGTTACATAGCTTGTTTATGTTAACCCAAGGTTTGACCAAGGGTTGATATTCCAATGATTCTAGACAAACCTTGATGATCTAGAACTTGCCATATTGCTTAAATTGATCTAAATGAAATGGAAGTTAAGGAAAATACCGTTATGCTGTCGATTTATTTCTATGAGCATGACATTGTTTAAAGTCTATTTCTTGACTCCTACATTCTTATGTTGAAGCATTCATTCATTGATTTTAGTTATCATGGAATTGTTGGAAGTGATATATTCTTGGCCATACTTTACTGTTATACTGCGTGGAAGTAGCTTAATTTATAACTGAAGATGCGATCGAGCACTGATTGTGTTCAAGGGCTCTATGCTAGTCCCCTCGGCTGATTGCCGGAAACATACTATTTTATAAACCATGGGGTATGATGCTACTGGCGTCGCATTGCGCTGGGAGTACTATTTCTATAAATAAGTGAAGATCCACGGCACAACATGACATTCTTGCTTGATATTCCACAGAAATTCACGAAGCACTTGCTCATAAGCATAAGATGCTAAAGTGAGGAATATGTGGCTTGCTAGTACATTCTCGATATATTCTTGTTCATGAAAGGCCAATATCATGTTCTTGTCCTATTCTTACTAGTTCATTCTTGTTCTCATTCCATCTTATATGATAGTCTTGTTACTTTGATTTAATCGCATGATCATCGCATTGCATGATTTTACCTTATTTATTTAGAGCAAAAATGATAATCACTTTAATAGTGTCTTCATGTTGATGCAAAGATACCTACTGGGCAAGTGTGCTCATTACCTATTTCCAATCTTTTTCAGGAAATGAAAGTGAGTCGGGTTCGGATTCGGATTATTCAAGTAGCGGATCCGAGAGTGATTAAAGATGAGTGAAGACTTAGGAAGTCTATAATGTCTAGATTGAGTCAATGCAATTTTCTTATTTCTTGAGTCTAGTAGAATGAAAATCAAATTAGTGATTGTATCTTTGAATATTGAGCATTATGATATGAAGTTGAAGTTGATTAAATCATGTGCAATTGCATTTACTTGTGTGATTGTCTCGCGCTCTGATTGATTCTTGCTTGCAAGAGGCTTACCATGCCGACTGTTTACGCTCCCCGAGCGAGTCTTCCGCTGTAATTAAAGGCTCGGGGTGTGACAATGAGAAGTTCTTTTCAGTGTTCTTTAGAAAATCTGATTTTCCATATTGACTTGAACTTCATTGCTCAATCTTCACTTATGCACCTTGGGTTTGATTGTTTGAATGTCGCTTATGAATCTGTCATCTTTCATGGTTAATGTAGTACTTTATTTATGTAAGCACGACCTTCTTAGTATTGTTCATAGACTTCATGTTCAACGATCAATTACATCATCCTTACACTCGTCCCGAAGGGACTTGCATGAGTCTATAACTTGTTATGCATGCTTGAGTGCCTGAATGCTTGATCTGTCTGTTCATATCATGCTTTATTTCATTTACTTTTATCCATAGGTTATACTTGTAGATAACAAGTTAAATAACCCATTGCCTGTTGGTTTTTATTCTTGACAATCTGGGGAAAATAACGTGCTTTTTAGCACTATACATTTTGTGCATACTTAATTTTAAGATTTTGCATATAGTTTCCTTATGCTACTTGTGCATATTTAGTTATACATAAAGCAAAAACTTACAAAAATTGAGCATTTGCACTTATTTCACAAATATGCTAATTGCACATAAAATTTCAAATTACTGCTTGGTTTTGGTCTCCACACCTTCCCTTCATGGGAGGTTAATTGCTGGGTTTGTGCACTCTTGTCTCACTCAGTTTTTTAAACTTCACAATTACTCCTGAGTCCCCCATTTTTTGATAATGCCAAAGGGGGAGAGAAATGTGAATTACAATTTGAATAGCCACAATATATTGTCATCATCAAAAAGGGGGAGATTGTTAGGTTCTGTGCGCCCCCTCGTTGTCTTTGACAATGGTTTTGATGATTCTAATATATTGTGTGTTTTGTGTTTTCTCTAAAGTGAAAATCTTGTGTGTTTATATTTAATGGCATCTTGATGATAAACAAGCTAACACTATGATATCTTGTTTTGCAGGTGGTTCAAACACAATGGTCCTTCATGCACACATCCTTGATGTTGATGTTTGCATTGGTGGCTTCATGGAAACATTATGTTGGTGTTCTTAATGAATTGACAAATGCATGATATCTTGTTGTCCATGGTTTTACTTGGTCTGAACTGCATTTATAATTCATGCTTATTCATGTTTATGAACTGATTATGCCTCACATGAATGTTTTTTTGAGTTGCTTTGGAATGCCCTTGATGTGATCTCAATTCGCATTGGACTGCTAAGGCAGTTTTAATTGTCTCATTGGGATGGGTTGACCCCATGGGTCGACCCTTGGCTCTTTGAGCTTAGGTCTTTGGTTTGAAACGAACTCAATGTTATTTGATGTTCTCATGCATATCATTTAAGCGCTGTTTGATGGAGTGTTCAGATTTTCCTAATGGACATTGTTTCTAAAAGATCAAGTTCAACTGTTGATGCATGTTTAATGAGTAAGCTGCTTCCAATTAATTATGCTCATGGTAAGAGTTGTTGTTCAAATGATCTTCCACATTGTAAGACTAAGCTTAATGCTTTTATCAGGTTTCTGAGTTTATTTGGCAGCATTTGGACTATGTATTTCAATTGCATTGAATACATGTGGTGGATAAGTCCTGCCATGGAATGTCTCTATGAATGGGGTGTTAAACATTGGTACATTGCACAGATCTTATTGATAGAATGCATTGAGTGTTTTTGAGTTGACTTGCTTTGAATTTATTCCCTGATAAATTTTAGATTCTGAATGAATGATTGGGCATGCCTTGCCATATACTAAATCTTGATTCAGTTTGGCTTGGACCAATATGCTACATCTTGATTGAGTTTGGTTTGGACAGACCCTATACTATGTTGCACTAAGATTGATGAATGAATTCAGTAGATGAGCATGTCATTTGATTGACTTGAGTGACTCACTTGATATGGATTGAATTGGATATTTCACTTGCTAACTTTGAGTTTGAAATATGTTTGAGGTTGAAAGAATGGAGTAGATAACCATGTCATTTGGTTAGCTTGAGATTGACATTAATGAGAATTTGTACATGTGCAGGTTCTAGATGGAATTAACCTTCAAATCATGGTAATGGTGGTAAGGACACACTTGTAGGTTGATTTTAAAGTGGATGAAAAGTAATAGTTCAAATCTGGAAAATACAGGTACAGTTGGAGCTTTTCACCCAAATGATCAAGGGAATGGTAAGAACACATGGATATTTGAATTTCAATGTGAATGGATTGAATTTGTGTTGAAATTAGGCTTGTATATGGGTATCCATGTCATATGTGCTCAAGTGATTGATACTTGAACTTTGAATGATTGTAGTGTGGTATTTCAATGTGTTTTAATGAACTTTTCCACTGTCAGGAAAAGTGTCGACCCATGGGGTCGACACTTTATATTGGGTTATGCTATTTTAACTAAAACAGAACCTCCCATAAAAAAGGTCGACCCCATGGGTCGACACTTTTTACCATAGGTCCTGATTTCGTCTCAGGACAGAACCTTGTGGAAAAAAGGTCGACCCCATGAGTCGACACTTTTGACTAGGTTCTGGATTTTCTTGTTTTTGGCAGAACTCGTTGATACGAGTGTCGACCCTAGAGGTCGACACTTTTCCTGCTACGTCCGGATCGGGTTTCCGGATTTGGTTTCGAACCATGGGTTTATAGGTCCGATTGGCTTGCCCTTTTACCCAATTACCCCTAGGGTTTCTACCCTTGGTAGGGTGTGATTTTGAGAGGGTATATGCATGGGGTTTATGGTCTTTTGTGCCTCTATTTGCTGCCCTATATGTATGATGTGAATTTGGGAATGAAATGAAGTCCCGCGATCAATGACGCCCAAGAGGGGGGGTGAATTGGGTGTTTACCAATTTTACGAAAGCTTTTACCCCTTTTGAAATATGTGATAGAATGCTACTCAAGAGATTCAAAACTATTTGAACACAATTTGGATTTATCAAACTATATATGATAATGATATAGATTATGCAACATACACGGGGATAAATCCGAACAAATAGTTTACACTAATACTCACGGAGAATGGAGGTAGAGAAAATGGACCAAACCACACAATACAAACCACAATGCACAACGGTTTTTAAGGTGGTTCGGATGCAACGATGGCAGTCCTACGTCCACCCATCACCAAACTCGGTGAGGCTTCACTCGGGGATAAATCCCCAAACGGAGACGACGCTCCAACCACACACGCAGGACGACCCTGCACACACATACGGGGATGCACCCCAACACACACACACACACACACACACACACACACACACACACACACACACACACACACGCACGCGCGCGCGCGCGCGGAGACGAGTTCTCCAACAAGATCCGACAGAAGGATCAACAACACACACACACACGCTACAATAGATGCAGCACTCCACACACTAAAAAGACCAGATCTAAATAGATCCACACACACACGTAGATCTAGGAAGCTCTACGCACACAACACATGAATAAAGTACAATGACCACACACGACCACGGATCCAACACGATCCACACACACACGAGTTTGTAGTTTATGAGAAACACAAATTTGAAACTCAAGCCACAAGACACCAAAATAATTAAACCATAGTTTAGAATGCTCCTAATTTAGGCTCCCCTTGAGTGTATGATACAGATCTTGCGTTGATTCCTTCTTCGCTTAAATGGCTTTGAATGGGTTGTGAAAACCTTGTTCTTTCACCTTTGGCAATCTTCCCTTGATTTCTTGCTTGCTTACTTGCTTCTTCCTTTCTTCTTCCTTAGACAGCTTCACCTTGATCTTCCTTGAATGCTTGCTTCCTTCTTCACTTCCTTGGAGGTTGCTAGCTTCAAATTTGGCTTGAAACACATTTGAGATGGATGAAGATCTTGTTGCATGAAGTACTGTTCACGGAGCTATAGTACCCTCTTCTTTCACCTTGGACAGCCTCTCTTTGGATCTCTTGGATTGATTAGGGTTATGACTCTAATAGGATGTTTTATAACCCTTGGAAGGTCTATGGATAAGCCCTAGACCAGATCCACAAATTCTGGAGGGTTTGGTGACTTTTGGATTAAACAATAGCAAGAGGAGATGCTTCTTTCGAGATGGACAAAAGTCAATATTTTTGGCTTATCGGGGCTGGCGGTCGACCTGTGGAAGCTGGCGATCGACCGCTACTGAGAAATCTGTAGACGGATGTTCCTTGGGAATTCTGATTGACCGCTACTGGGCTGGCGGTTGACCGCCACTGAGAGACCGGTAGACTGGGGGTTGCTGGCAGAGCGGTTGACCGCCAGCTGGGCAGAACCTGGGTTTCCCCGGTTCACTCCGTTAACCATCTAGCTCAGTCGCTTAACTCCTGTAGCAACCCGTTTTCATCTTTGGCATCAACCTTGACAGTCTTGAAGGTGTCAACTGAGTCTTTGACCAATGGTTCTTGACAGTAAATGACATATACCACCTGTTTTGGATTGTAGAGGAGCAGAGTTTTTGTTCACTAGGTGACTGCCATGAGTTTGATCCTACATGCAAGATAGTCTGAGTTAATGCCATGCTTGTTGATAGTAAAGAGGTTATGAAATCTCTTGCCTCTTGTAAAACCAACATATGCAAACCAAGGATCAAGACCATGTAACCGTTGCCATTTGCCATCTCAACCATACATAGATAACAAGAGCATGAGCAATCAACCACAAGTTTAGTTATCATCGGTTAATCACACATTAAGTTTAGTTATCATCAAAACCATAACTTAACAATCACAACAATCATCAAAATCATAACTCAACAATCTCTCCCTTTTTGATGATAGCAAACTTAATGATGATGACAAACTTAATGATGATACATCAGAATGGCACAGATATTCTCCTCCCCTTGTCACACATAATCATCAATTTTTTCCCCCTTTGACATAATCAAAAAGCGGGATAATGTAGATTTTTCTGCCGCTGTGACATGATCAACAATATCAACAAGCTGGAAGAAGCCAAATTAGAAAGAAGAAGCTTATCTCCCTTTGAAACAGTAATATCCTATCTTATCAAATCAGAAGAAGCAAGGGCAAATCATGGACGAATAAATCAACATGATTCCAATCAGATGAGATCAATTGGTGATTAGTCTCACAAGTCAATATGATACCATCCAAAGCAAATACAGTCAAGAATGTATAGATACCAATTGAAGGTGGTGATTGGCCTCAAGGATATGAACCAGTGGAGGAAGATGTGCACAGGATGGGGTGTTCAGCATGATAGCATTCAAAATCTAGATCCCATGTTAGATTTCCACAACAAGCAAGAGCAGAGGGCATATTAAAAAGATTTTCTTTGATTTTCAAATTTTTTATTTTTGTATTTTGGTTTAAAGTGCATGAAACTCAAAGCAATCATATAATTACATGAAAAGCGACTAGGGCAAAAGATGAGTTCAAAGACCATGTTGATTATTCCTATGTGGGGGTCACAAAGCATGGTTGCCATGATACAAAATGAAGACAAATACCCCATAGCAAGAGTAAAGAAATTGAAGTCCAAAATTTTAGAATTTTGTTGATTTTCTGATTTTTACATTTTCTGTTTAAATGCATGAAGCTATGTATATGCAGATGATGACTCATGAAGTGCACACAATGTAACCAAACAGTTACATATAAATATACATGCAATCTCCCTCGTACATATATAAGAAGGGAATGGGTGTAAGAAAGATGCAAGAGAGTCATGCTAACTGGAATGCACATGTGTAGCACATGGGAGATTGTACAATCATATAGGAGATTCATGCAATTGCTAAAGCAGTCAATCAATGTTCTGAATACATAATGAATCAAATTTCCGGATGTGTAAGTGAGTAACATGAAAAATGATAGTTGTAATATGGATATTCAGATTTTTAGATTAACACATGGAGACATTTTACAGACTGCACTGTAATTTTGAGAATAGCGTATTGGAGGCTACGCTCTACCACAATGAGTTTTCACCAACATTTTTCAACTCAACCAATATCACATGATAGTCAGAATTTTTCAAGAGTGATCAGGTTCAAATAATTTCTTTTTACGCGAGTAGACGCATGGAGCTCATGCCAAAATCCCCTGTTACTCAGAATACTGAACCATTTCACCTCATTTTGAACAGAGATACTAGTCAACATTTTTCAGATATGAACCACATCACGTCTCAGGTGACATGTGCCCAATTTACTCAGTGAGACCGAGCATTGCTCTATCTTTCATTTTCATCCCAAATTTTTAAACAGGATAGGTAGGCAGCTTTTTCCTCAACTGTCACTTCAACATACATGTAGCAAGTTTAACATCTCGAGAGTGTTGAAAAGAAATTCATATATCCTTATCTTTAACACTCACTTTCACATTTTGTGCATGAGGTGTGCGAATTTGATTCAGCATGTATACTGAAAATATCATGAATACACAACAGTGCAACTCCCCCTAAATAGATGCACTTATGAAATATAAGCTCCCCAGAGTGTACGACATGAAACACTCCAATAATGACTCAAATGCAGCATTATTTATCAAGAAGACATAAGGTCATAGAAGTTTCAAGGATGTGGGTGAATAACATATAATAGCAAGCAAGCACACATTGGGAGTTTATGCAAATGCACTATGACATGCATGCGAGCAATGTGATGTCAATTTGATACCAATTGAATGGACAATATGATACTAATTGAATGGATGCTAACTGAATGAACTAAGTGCGACTAATGCATGAGTTTCAATGCAATACAACGTATGAGTATATAAGAATGCAATGCAATGTGTAAAGTGATTCAGACTTTTGATTTTCATTTGCATGATCTAAAAGCACCTTATGCATGCATGCATGTATGCAAGATGGGAATGACAAACAGGATGCAAAAGCAAGATGAGAGCTTTGATTCCAATCCAATGTGACAACTTCCACATGAGACTATTCACATTCAATTAATGGATCAAACAAGCATCTTTTTCTGACATTATCTTTATGAATGAGGCTGCATACATGATCACAATTAAACAATGCAACCCAATTTTCAGAATTGTTCAAAATCAGATTTTTAGAAATCTTTCACAAGTTTTGAAATTAGAAATCATCCACAAGCCAAATGTTTGAATCATGAGCAAAAACATATTTTCAACTGAAATAACTCAGTTCAAAGATTCATTTATAGATCAACCATTTGACTTCTTTGAGTTCTAGTACGAGGCGGAGAACGTTGATCCAAAGACCAACTCACGCATAGTGAGAGTTCCCAGGTGGATGTGACCCACCTTTTCACTACTCAGTATTTGATATACCAGATACTCAATTGAGCTCAGATGTCATCATGCAATTCAAATTGAGAGATATTCAATAGCCAATCATCTCATACACATTTATCAAGATTTTCAATTTGGTTCAAGAAATTTGACAAAATCATCACATCATACTAGGGCAACAACATGTCAGGTTTTCAGAATATTTACCTGACTTCAGCAGACCTGTTGAGGGTGCATTCCATAATCTCCCACATGTAAATGTCATGATTCATCAACAATATTTATGCATGAAAATGGATATGCATTCTAATAACAAAACCAAATTTTTTTTATCTTCATTCATGGAAATATGGTTAACACAACTATGAGTTTTTCAAACAGAGCTCAGAAGTTAATTTCCCAATACTTGTGCCTTGAGCATCCGTCATCTTCCAAGTTTTCCACCTGCAATTCAAAGAAGGTAGAAATCAGTTCATCCATAATGCTCATTTCAAAATCTTCTTGTATAATCCCTGCAAAATAATCATATAAAGCATTATTAGTAGTTCCAGATATGGTAATAATCACATATGCATGAACCACTAAAATGACTTTACCTGATTTTCTCATGAACAATGGTTGATTAACTTTACCTGTTGCGGGCCTTTTATACCATGTCTTGGGTACTTATCTAGATCACTTTCTGTCTCCTAGTGGCAGATTGAGGAGATTTTTATCATTTTCATCCTTGCAAGGTATTCTCAGTTGATTCAAGCTTGGTCATGACTAGCCCATCATCATTTGAATTTTTTGGAGTATAATCTGCATCCTAGGACAAGAGGACTTGAGTTGTGAATTTCGATTTAAATTTATTGACAATGGCATGACAAATTATTTTAACAACCAACATCCCCTAGACAACTCTAGATGCAATGCATGACTCATGTGTGAACCTAAACATTAATCCCATATAACGAATGTGGTTGCTCCCCCTTAGTGTGTGCATGAATCCAAAATGTTCAGTTACCATCCAATGCCATATGTAGCCTGTAACTAATTGACTTATAGTACCGGGCGGAGAACTTAGATCCGAAGATCACCTCACGCGTAGTGATAGCTTTCAGACAGGCGAAACCTGCCCTTCCACATGTCACCATTTGATATACTATGTAGTCGAGGATGATATAGGTAGGAGGATTGCTATGCATTATGACATGAATTCATAATGTTCAACTTATGCATGACAGAGTATGAAGGTGTATGCAAACTCAATATATGTAGTGAAATCATGATCTGAAGAATCTTCAAGCTCTCCTACAACAAGATGTTATATGACAAGTGATATATGCACAAATATGTAAACAACCATGAATGGAATGCATGTACGGACATATGCCAGACTACATGACTATATGACTCAAAATGAATCAAAACCTTACACAATCACTGGAGAGAGTAGGAGAGATATCACCTGAATGCTCAGATTCATTTTTTTTATTTTTCTTCCAACCTGACTTATGCCACTTGTCCCGTGTGCCTTACCTTCTTGATGAAAATAGATTTCATGCTTTACATTCCCAAGGCACACCTGCAAAACAGATTTCTCATTTGACATTCTTAGGTGCCCAAATCCTTTTGGGTCCTTGAGGGTTAGCAGCAACATGGGAATGTGGTTTCCAACTTTTGACAACATTCAAATCATCATTTTTCTTTAGAAAATAATCATGCTTAACATTCCCAGGTTGACCAAAGTGATGGTAGAAGACACGTGGCATCATATTCTTCCTTCTCATGGGTTCTAATGATTTGTGTGTGTGAGCATGATGTGTTGAGTGAGAGTTTTTTCTCTTCAACAATAACCAGCAATGTGAAGTTGTATGACCCCATTTACCACAATGATTACAATGTATGGAAGATTTTGTGGTGAAGACTTTCTTTACATTTTTCAAAACAGCTTGGTTTCTACATGCTCTCAAATCATCATTCTTCATAATGAAACAATCATGCATGGCATGTCCAGATTTACCACAGTAAAAATATGAGAGTTTCTTTCTAGGTAATTGTGTGTGTGTGACAGAAGTATGTTTAACATGCATGGAGGTGCTAGCAGCATTTTAGATTTTTGATGCAAGTTGATTTTCTTTGTGGATGCATGTGTGTGTGCAACATAATTTTTCTTTTTCAGATTTTCATTTGATGTGCTGGCTATGTTTGAACTGTGCACAAAAGATGTATAAACTTTATTTTTAAACTTCTTTTTGTTCACAGGATTATAGCCCAGCCCTTCCCTTTGAAAATTCACTTTCATCCCTAACAATTTGTCCAAGTTTTCTTGACCATTTACAAATCTAGACAGCGAATCATTCAAGTCAAGAATTTCAGATTGAAGAGATGAAATTTGTAATTCAGAATTGGCAAGTTCTTCTTCACAAGTAGAAAGACTAACAATCAACATGGCATTGGTAGTCTTAAGGCATTCCACTTCTTACCTAAGTTCATCCACATTTTCACATTCTCTAACAACCACAAATTTTCCTTTTTCAAAAATCAACAATCTTTCAGAAATGGCCTTGTTCAACTCCTCCAGTTTCTCATTTTCTTTAACAAGCTTTTCATCATGAATCAGTTCATTTATCAAGGTTTGATCATCGGCCATTGAATTTAGTTTTGAAGTCATTTCCTTGTTTTCATTTCTTAAGGAACATATTTGATCTTTGTGAAATTCAATGTCAAACACATGAGCCTCAATCATTTCTTCTAAATGCAAGTATTTTTTACAAGAGGAATTGCACTTATTTTGTTCGGCATCCTTTTTCAATTTTTTGTTTTTAGATTTTAACTTCTTGTATTTTTCAGCAAGATCATCATATGTAATCAACAAATCTTCATAGCTAACTTCATCTTCATTATCAGAATCAGAATTTACCTTTGAGCTTGATACAATTTGCTGATCACTCCCTTGATCGTTCGTACCTGCCACAAGGCATTGATCTTCATGCTCTTCCCGGACTTTCGTTAAGCCATCCAAGATATCCTTTGCGGACCTGTAATGGGAGACAAAAGGAAACTGATTAGAATTGACTGCAGTAGTGAACAGCTTTAAAACCAACCGATTTTGATCATGTTTATGCCTATGATTTTCAGCCCAGACAGCTTTGTCTTTAGGCAATTCATAGGGACCACAAGAGACAAGCTTCCATAACTTAGGGTCGTATGAATTGACTAGACTGAACATTCTTCCTAACCACAAATCGAAATTGCAACCATCAAACACCGGTGGAGAATTTAAAGTATACATAATGGTACTCATTGATCTAGATCACTCTAGATCGTTAGATCTATAAAAATTAGAGCCTTGGCTCTGATACCAATTGAAGTCCCGCGATCAATGACACCCAAGAGGGGGGATGAATTGGGTGTTTACCAATTTTATGAAAACTTTTACCCTTTTTGAAATATGTGATAGAATGCTACTCAAGAGATTCAAAACTATTTGAACACAATTTGGATTTATCAAACTATATATGATAATGATATAGATTATGCAACATACACGAGGATAAAATTGAACAAACAGTTTACACTAATACTCACGGAGAATGGAGGTAGAAGAAATGGACCAAACCACACAATATAAACCATAATGCACAACGGTTTATAAGGTGGTTCAGATGCAATGATGGCAGTCCTACATCCACCTCTCACCAAACCTGGTGAGGCTTCACTCGGGGATAAATCCCCAAACGGAGACGACGCTCCAACCACACACACTGGACGATGCTTGCACACACACACGGGGATGCACCCCAATACACACACACACACACACAGAGACGAGGTCTCCAACAAGATCCGACAGAAGGATCAACAACACACACACACACATGCTGCAATAGATGCATCACTCCACACACTAAAAAGACCAGATCTAAATAGATCCACACACACACACACACACACACACACGTAGATCTAAGAAGCTCTACGCACACAACACATGAATAAAGTACAATGACCACACACGACCACAGATCCAACACGATCCACACACACACGAGTTTGCAGTTTATGAGAAACACAAATTTGAAACTCAAGCCACAAGACACCAAAATAATTAAACCATAGTTTAGAATGCTTCTGATTTAGGCTCCCCCTGTGTGTATGATGCAGATCTTGCGTTGATTCCTTCTTCGCTTGAATGGCTTTGAATGGGTTGTGAAAACCTTGTTCTTTCACCTTTGGCAATCTTCCCTTGATCTCTTGCTTGCTTACTTGCTTCTTCCTTTCTTCTTCCTTAGACAGCTTCTCCTTGATCTTCCTTGAATGCTTGCTTCCTTCTTCACTTCCTTGGAGGTTGCTAGCTTCAAATTTGGCTTGAAACACCTTGGAGATGGATGAAGATCTTGCTGCACGAAGTACTGTTCACGGAGCTACAGTACCCTCTCCTTTCACCTTGGATAGCCTCTCTTTGGATCTCTTGGATTGATTAGGGTTATGACTCTAATAGGATGTTTTATAACCCTTGGAAGGTCTATGGACAAGCCCTAGACCAGATCCACAAATTCTGGAGGGTTTGGTGACTTTGGGATTAAACAATAGCAAGAGGAGATGCTTCTTTCGAGATGGACAAAAGTCAATATTTTTGGCTTATCGGGGCTGGCAGTCGACCTGTGGAAGCTGGCGGTCAACCGCTACTGAGAAATCTGTAGATGGATGTTCCCTGGGAATTCTGGTCGACCGCTACTAGGCTGGCGATTGACCGCCACTGAGAGACCGGTAGACTGGGGGTTGCTGGCAGGGGCGATCGACCGCCCCTCTGCTAGCGGTCGACCACCAGCTGGGTAGAACCTGGGTTTCCCCGGTTCACTCCGTTAACCATCTAGCTCAGTCGCTTAACTCCTGTAGCAACCCGTTTTCATCTTTGGCATCAACCTTGACAGTCTTGAAGGTGTCAACTGAGTCTTTGACCAATGGTTCTTGACAGTAAATGACATATACCACCTGTTTTGGATTGTAGAGGAGCAGAGTTTTTGTTCACTAGGTGACTGCCATGAGTTTGATCCTACATGCATGATAGTCTGAGTTAATGCCATGCTTGTTGACAGTAAAGAGGTTATGAAACCTCTTACCTCTTGTAAAACCAACATATGCAAACCAAGGATCAAGACCATGTAACCGTTGCCATTTGCCATCTCAACCATACATAGATAACAAGAGCATGAGCAATCAACCACAAGTTTAGTTATCATCGGTTAATCACACATTAAGTTTAGTTATCATCAAAACCATAACTTAACAATCACAATAATCATCAAAATCATAACTCAACATGAAAAACATCTCCCAAGGGCTAACATCGTTCTATTCTTGTAGGAGAAGGAGAAAAGAGCTGGAGAGGGCTTTCAAGCTATATTTGATCTCTTCCCATCGAGATCTGGAGCTCGGTGATGAAGGAGATAGCAAGTAGAATGAAGAGAGGAATCTGAAGGTGTCAATATCGCGAGCAACCGTCGACATCGACTTGGAGGTTTGAGGAGTTTGCAAAAGGGAAACACTCTATATCCTTTATACATCTCTTGGTGATATTTTGGAAGGTTCTTCTGCTAGGCATTTTAGTCTTTAAGCGGCTCTCTCTGCTAGGTATATGTTAGCCACGATTTTCATTCGAGAGCAGAGTTTTTGGGCTTAATGCTTTCATTTGCTGAAGGAAATAAGGAGAGGAGGACGCCAAACAAGCATTCTCTGTCGAACTGAAAGCTGGGAGCGAACCATTCTCCCTACGGCGCCTTCTACGAGCTTGAGCGGCTTCCACTCTGTGGACAGATCGTTCAGCGCACCCCATCATTCCATTGGACGGCTTTCACTGCAGATTTGAGGGGGAACCAATCTTCTCTCATCTCTACTCTTTCATTTGAGCAATAGATTAACATTTGGGTGATTATTGTATATCCTTTATTTTGTTAAAACTTGATATACATCATGTGTGGGCGGAGCTGCGACTCCGCGTGTTTGGTTTTATTGTGGGGAAACACTCCCCGTGTGGTGTTGTGTGCGGACGGAGCTGCGACTCCGTGTGGTTGTTATGTCCGGGGTACGTTCCCCGAACGTGTGTGTGTGTGCTGCAGTGGCAGCGTGTTGGGGCCAGGCCCCGTGTCTGTTTTGCTGCAGAGGTAGCGTGTGTGGTGTGGGGTTCGTCACCGTGTTTCTACTTCGGTAGCATGTAGTGAAGCCTCACCCGGTTGGGTGAGGGGTGGACGTGGGGAGCCCGTCGTGGTCCCGAACCACCTTAAAATCCTTGTGTCGTATGTGATTGCCTATGTGATTGTCATTTCTTCTATCTCCCTTCACAGGTACACTATATAGGTTTTTAATTTACTACACTATCACACACTGCTACCTCCGTTATCTGTGTTGAGCGTAATTCTCTTGATAGTTGCTTTAACTATTCGAGTGGGATCAGCACTACAAGAAAAACCGCGAATAGCGACCGACCTATCGGTCGCTATTCGGTCGTAGATCGGTCGCAAATATGCACTGCGACCGAACAGACACCTCTTAGCGACCGAATATGTCGGTCGCTATATAATGGTCGCAAAATAGCGACCGACATAGGTCGGTCGCAGGATCAGTCTCGGATAGCGACCGACTATAATCGGTCGCAGGATCAGTCTCCGATAGCGACCGATTACAATCGGTCGCATGTCCGGTCGCTAATGTATTCGGTCGCTATTCGGTGTCTATTCGGTCGCGAATTTTGTAGTATTTTTTGAAAATAAAATTATATAAACGACTATAAATAATATAATTTAATAAAATAAATAATAGAGATGGTCGCTATTCGGTCGCTAATTTTAATTTTTTAATAAAATAAATAATACCTATAGTCGCTATTCGGTCGCAATTAGGTCTCTATTCGGTCGCTAATTTTGTAGTTTTTTTTTATAAATTTATATAATCGACTATAAATCACCTAATAAATAATAATTTAATAAAATAAATAACCTGATAAATAACAATTTCATAAAAACATATAAATCACCTACACAAATCATAATCTCCACGAACTTCAAATTCATCACATACAAACACACAAATTAATCATACATCCATAATAAAATGACAACATGCAAATAACTAAAATGAAATCACAAATCCTCCACATATGTGTCATCCTGGTCGTCGTCTCGTCCAACATCTCGCGACGGATGATCCTGTATATCATTTAAAATAATTAAAATCAAATCCTTAATAAAGAAATCAATTTTCTTGAAAATTAAAAGCAAGATGTTTTTCATTTAAGTGAAATTGACGAATGACAATTTTAAACGTTTTGCTGAAATCGGTAGTCCAATTTGGACTCCGTCAGTTTCTACAAGTCACTCTCACCTTTCCGGTCGTGTTGGAGTCATTGACAAATTAATTGGACATATATTTCTTTATTTTTGACCCTCGGACCCCGACTGCTTTGATTATAAATAATGCACTTTTGAGCGTCGGGCTCAAACCGGATGTCCGATTTAGAATCCGTCAGCTCTGACAAGTCACGTCTACCTCCCAGGTCGTGTTGGAATGATCGGAATGCCGATCGGATCAGTATTTCACATTATGGACCCTCGGACCCCGACTGCTTTGATTATAAACCAAGTGCATTTGCAAAATGCACTTTTGAGCGTCGGGCTTAAACCAGATGTCCGATTTAGAATCCGTCTGCTCTGACAAGTCACGTCTACCTCCCAGGTCGTGTTGGAATGATCGGAACGCCCATCGGATCAGTATTTCACATTATGGACCCCCGGACCCCGACTGCTTCGATTATAAACCAAGTGCATTTGCAAAATGCACTTTTGAGCGTCGGGCTCAAACCGGATGTCCGATTTAGAATCCGTCAGCTCTGACAAGTCACGTCTACCTCCCAGGTCGTGTTGGAATGATCGGAATGCCGATCGGATCAGTATTTCACATTATGGACCCCCGGACCCCGAATGCTTTGATTATAAACCAAGTGCATTTGCAAAATGCACTTTTGAGCGTCGGGCTCAAACCGGATATCCGATTTAGAATCCGTCAGCTCTGACAAGTCACGTCTACCTCCCAGGTCGTGTTGGAATGATCGGAACGCCCATCGGATCAGTATTTCACATTATGGACCCCCGGACCCCGAATGCTTTGATTATAAACCAAGTGAATTTGCAAAATGCACTTTTGAGCGTCGGGCTCAAACCGGATGTCCGATTTAGAATCCGTCAGCTCTGACAAGTCACGTCTACCTCCCAGGTCGTGTTGGAATGATCGGGACGCCCATCGGATCAGTATTTCACATTATGGACCCCCGGACCCCGAATGCTTTGATTATAAACCAAGTGCATTTACAAAATGCACTTTTGAGCATCGGGCTCAAACCGGATGTCCGATTTAGAATCCGTCAGCTCTCACAAGTCACGTCTACCTCCCAGGTCGTGTTGGAATGATCGGAACGCCCATCGGATCAGTATTTCACATTATGGACCCCCGGACCCCGAATGCTTTGATTATAAACCAAGTGAATTTGCAAATTGCACTTTTGAGCGTCGGGCTCAAACCGGATGTCCGATTTAGAATCCGTCAGCTCTGACAAGTCACGTCTACCTTCCAGGTCGTGTTGGAATGATCGGAACGCCCATCAGATCAGTATTTCACATTATGGACCCCCGGACCCCGAATGCTTTGATTATAAACCAAGTGCATTTGCAAATTGCACTTTTGAGCGTCGGGCTCAAACCGGATGTCCGATTTAGAATCCGTCAGCTCTGACAAGTCACGTCTACCTCCCAGGTCGTGTTGTAATGATCGGAACGCCCATCGGATCAGTATTTCACATTATGGACCCCTGGACCCCGACTGCTTTGATTATAAACCAAGTGCATTTGCAAAATGCACTTTTGAGCGTCGGGCTCAAACCGGATGTCCGATTTAGAATCCGTCAGCTCTGACAAGTCACGTCTACCTCCCAGGTCGTGTTGGAATGATCGGAATGCCGATCGGATCAGTATTTCACATTATGGACCCCCGGACCCCGACTGCTTTGATTATAAACCAAGTGCATTTGCAAAATGCACTTTTGAGCGTCGGGCTCAAACCGGATATCTGATTTAGAATCCGTCAGCTCTGACAAGTCACGTCTACCTCCCAGGTCGTGTTGGAATGATCGGAACGCCCATCGGATCAGTATTTCACATTATGGACCCCCGGACCCCGAATGCTTTGATTATAAACCAAGTGAATTTGCAAAATGCACTTTTGAGCGTCGGGCTCAAACCGGATGTCCGATTTAGAATCCGTCAACTCTTACAAGTCACGTCTACCTCCCAGGTCGTGTTGGAATGATCGGGACGCCCATCGGATCAGTATTTCACATTATGGACCCCCGGACCCCGAATGCTTTGATTATAAACCAAGTGCATTTGCAAAATGCACTTTTGAGCGTCGGGCTCAAACCGGATGTCCGATTTAGAATCCGTCAGCTCTGACAAGTCACGTCTACCTCCCAGGTCGTGTTGGAATGATCGGAACGCCCATCGGATCAGTATTTCACATTATAGACCCCCGGACCCCGAATGCTTTGATTATAAACCAAGTGAATTTGTAAATTGCACTTTTGAGCGTCGGGCTCAAACCGGATGTCCGATTTAGAATCCGTCAGCTCTGACAAGTCACGTCTACCTCCCAGGTCGTGTTGGAATGATCGGGACACCCATCGGATCAGTATTTCACATTATGGACCCCCGGACCCCGAATGCTTTGATTATAAACCAAGTGCATTTGCAAAATGCACTTTTGAGCGTCGGGCTCAAACCGGATGTCCGATTTAGAATCCGTCAGCTCTGACAAGTCACGTCTACCTCCCAGGTCGTGTTGGAATGATCGGAACGCCCATCGGATCAGTATTTCACATTATGGACCCCCGGACCCCGAATGCTTTGATTATAAACCAAGTGAATTTGCAAATTGTACTTTTGAGCGTCGGGCTCAAACCGGATGTCCGATTTAGAATCCGTCAGCTCTGACAAGTCACGTCTACCTCCCAGGTCGTCATTTCAGGGATCACAAAGGATCACTCCTTCTAGCTTTCAGTCATTTCTATGGCCCATGCTATAGTATGGTTGCTGAAGCTGTGCACGAGGTGATATTTGGAGTTAACAAAGGATCACAAATATATTGTAAGCTGATATTTAGAGTTAACAAATAGAAAATCAATCAAATAAAATACTTACCGGAGGCTGCTGTGCAGGAGGTGCAGGAGGTGCTCTATTAGTAGCAAGTCCCAATTCTGTGAGCATCTGGGAGACGGTCTGAGAGACGATGGTTGAGATATTCTGAGAGACGGTCTGAGAGACGATGGTTGAGATATTCTGAGAGACGGTCTTGTTGACGATCGCCCTAAACATATCTGGAGTCATGGTCGGGGCGGCACTGGAAGAACCATCTGGGGCTGCTGGTGTGGTATCTGGGGCTGCTGGTGTGGTAAATGGAGAGGTCGCATGTGAGACCGAACTCGAGCATGCTGATAACACCCTAGTCGTGCCCAAGCTATGTCCAAAACCATAAACATGGTCTTTCTTGGGTGCCCCAGATGCTACAACCCAAATGTCAGGATCCAACTCTGGACGCTGACTGTCATCCCCGTACCTCTCATCCATTCGTCTACTATATGAGTCCTGCAAAAAACAAAAAATCAAAACAAAATTATTCTACAGTTTAATCTTAAATGAAAACTATTAATGTATACACTTACCGCTACCTCCCGAGCTTTCTCACTAATGTAAGCATTTGTCCCTTTCTTCTTATGAGTTTGATCAAAAAGTTCTTGAAATTGAGGTGGCCGCTTTAACTGTACTTCCTGTTATTCAAATAAATCACAGTTTATTATTAGATTATAAGCATTTGCAAAATTTGGAAGTGTACTTACCAATCTCGCTTTATGCGTTGCAAAGGAGACAGAGCCACCCGTGTGTACATTAGCTTCAGGATGCGCTGCTCTGTTTTGCTTTGCTTTGTTTGAATTGGCATTCCATTTCTCCGTTCCCCAAATGTTGCACAGCTCCGTCCAATACTCCTTTCTCATCCACACAGGCCCATGCTCCTTCCATTGGTTCTTATTTGTACTTGTACATGCTCTTTCTGCATTTTTTCGGATATTGTGCATAAGATGTTTGAAGTTTGCTCTTGCAGTAGTTGTCCATGCAGATCTAGCACGTAACTCATCTGAATGCTCTGTGAATCGATGATTCCTCTACATATTAACAAAAAATAAATTATATGTTACATAACAATAAGTGTGTTAAAATATAGCAGGAAAATGACTTAATATGATAAAATAAGATAAATACCAAGAACATAGTGAACAATAAATCCCGAACATCCATCGGAAAATCAGAAAAGCGACGGATGGGGCCTGGAAAATGTGCTTCAATTGACTTTGTAATAAATTGTGATGCTTGGGCTGGCTCTATTTTATTCCTGAAATTGAAAATATTAATACCACAACGACGAATAGATAACAAAAATAATGCATTACATACCCTTCATTTATCCACACTGCCCGCATCGTCTCATTATAACTGCCCTCCCCCTCGTGATGACTCGTCTCGTCATCAGCACGTACTATACGAAATGGACAAAAATAAATAAAACAAACTATCAAAAAAATGTAGAAATGTAAATGAACATACTTGACTCAGCTGGAGGAGGTGTAGATCCACTCGCCGTGTGTGATGGCGGTGCAGAGGCCGTCAATGTACCTGTTGTCAGCGGTAACGGTGCAGAGGTCGTGGGTCCTGTAAGGATAAGAATCAGATAGCACAAAAACATAAAGAATTATTTTAAACAAATACTACAATGCATTATACAAGAAAGTATACATACCTACTACCGGTGGTAGCGGTGCAGAGGTCGGTGGTAACGGTGCAGAGGTCGTGGGTCATGTGAAAATAAGAATAAGATACCACAAAAACATAAAGAATTATTTTAAACAAATACTAGATTGCATTATACATGAAAGTATACATACCTACTACCCGTGGTAGCGGTGCAGAGGTCGGTGGTAACGGTGCAAAAGTCGTGGGTCCTGTAAGGATAAGAATCAGATACCACAAAAACATAAAGAATTATTTTAAACAAATACTACAATGCATTGTACATGAAAGTATACATACCTAGTACCCGTGGTAGCGGTGCAGAGGTCGGTGGTAACGGTGCAGAAGTCGTGGGTCCTGTAAGGATAAGAATCAGATACCACAAAAATATAAAGAATTATTTTAAACAAATACTACAATGCATTGTACATGAAAGTATACATACCTAGTACCCGTGGTAGCGGTGCAGAGGTCGGTGGTAACAGTGCAGAAGTCGTGGGTCCTGTAAGGATAAGAATCAGATACCACAAAAACATAAAGAATTATTTTAAACAAATACTACAATGCATTATATATGAAAGTATACATACCTAGTACCCGTGGTAGCGGTGCAGAGGTCGGTGGTAACGGTGCAGAAGTCGTGGGTCCTGTAAGGATAAGAATCAGATAGCACAAAAACATAAAGAATTATTTTAAACAAATACTACAACGCATTATACAAGAAAGTATACATACCTAGTACCCGTGGTAGCGGTGTAGAGGTCGGTGGTAACGGTGCAGAAGTCGTGGGTCCTGTAAGGATAAGAATCAGATACCACAAAAACATAAAGAATTATTTTAAACAAATACTACAATGCATTATATATGAAAGTATACATACCTACTACCGGTGTAGAAATGGAAGTAAATCTCCTCCCTCTACCCTCTCCCCTCCCACCTGAAGAAGTCCCACGCCGTCCTCGAACCATATCTTCAACTGGTAATAAAATACATGCATATTCATCAAATAGTGAAAGAAAGAAAGTTACAGAGTATTAAAATTTTAAGTAAAATTATATACCATTAATCAAACATTCTCCATTTCATCTTCAGATGTTGGAGATATATCAAATTCAACATTCACATCTTCATTATCAGATTCATTTTGATCACTAATATATTCCTCATCTTCGGAGTCCCCCAACTGTATTTCAGGTTGTTCAGGATCGACTTCTTCCACTTCATTCTCTTTAGATAAAGACAGTGCCTCCACAGATTCATCACTAGAAGCAGGCAACTCTACATCATCACCCAAGTCTGATTGAAAGAATTCGGCATTCACATCCAACTCTACTGTTTCAGTCAAATCCAACTCATAATCCGGGAAAAGTCTCGTCTTAACCTTGCAAACTGCCCACCAATCATTTCTTTCTTTATTTCTAGACGATGGATACTTTGTATAATAGACCTGCTGGGCTTGTGCGGCCAAAATGAATGGATCATAAGTATTCAATTTAGACTTATGTCTGATATCGACAATCCCATATGTTGTGTCATTTCGAACAGAATTAGGATCAAACCAATGACACTTGAACAGAAATATATGGTTGTCATCTCCGAGATATTGCAATTCTAAGATCTCCTCAATAATACCATAATAATCACATTCGTTTTCATTATATATACTTCCTTTCACACATACCCCGCTGTTCATTGTTGACTTATTCTGCCCATATTGTCTAGTGTGAAATCTATACACATTCACAATAAATGCTGGATATGTACATGCAACTTTCGATGGGCCATAACTGATCTCTCGAATTCTTTGATCAGTAATAAAATCATTTTCAACCTACATATGGAGAGCACGCTAGTCAGAATTTGTCATTGGCCTAACAAGGATAAAGAGTAGTAATAATACTTACACGATATTTCAACCAAGAAGCCAATGATTTTTCTCGTTCTTTTTCAACCTCCATGTCAGTGAGATATGGACATCTTTGGATTAATTCTGAGTCAAATTGTCTGTATTACGACCATTGGAGCATTATAGATGGAATGAAAAATAATAAGTTGTAGACACAACGTAATGTGAGCAGAGAACTTACGCAACATAAGATTCAACCTCCATACAATTTAAAAGGATGTAAATTTCTGCACAGTGCAATTCTCTATCATTTAGCATCCGACTCGAAGAACGTCCATATGCACGTCCAGGATACTTAAATATAGACAGCCGATCACAGTGAACGGAGTCTCCCCCATCATCATTACGTGGTGGCCGAGTACGACGAGTTTGTATCTCAGGTTCAAAGTACATTGAACAGAAATTTGATATTTCTTCCATAATGTACGCCTCCGCAATGGAACCCTCTACTTTTGCCTTGTTGCGAACTTTCATTTTCAATTCATGCATGCACCTACCAGAATGTTCACAAGATAATGAAAAATACACAAGCATGTAATTGAATTATGAGGAGAAAATATATATAAATTACCTCTCAAATGGATACATCCATCTAAATTGTACTGGCCCTCCTACTTTAGCCTCATATGGTAAGTGTATAAGCAGGTGCTCCATTGAATCAAAGAATGAGGGTGGAAATATCTTTTCCAATCTACAAACTGTCGTGATCACATTCTGTTCAATAGTTTCCACATCTTCATACCTCAGCTCTGATGCGCATAAAATTTTGAAAAACTGACTTAACTCAGTCACTGCTCCCCATATCGGCTTCGGCAGCATATCACGAAATACAATAGGTAACAACCTCTGCATGAACACATGACAGTCATGACTTTTCATTCCATATATTTTCCCCTCATTTGTATTCACGCAACGAGCAATGTTGGACACATAACCATCTGGAAATCTCAATTGTTTTAGCCAAAAGCATACTTCTTTAATCTGTGCAACTCCAAGGGCGTAAATTGCTTTCGGTTTAACTGTTTTACCATTTGTATCAATAAGTTCCAGTTCTGGACGTTTACAATGTATTTTCAAGTCTAAACGAGCATTCACATTGTCCTTTGTTTTACCTTTTATGTCCATAATAGTGTTGAACACATTATCAAAGACATTCTTCTCAACATGCATCACGTCGAGGTTATGTCGTATAAGAAGAGTTGACCAATAAGGTAATTCCCAGAAGATACTTTTTTTGACCCAGTTGTGATCCTTCCCAAATCCAGGGAGCTGTCTTGTGCTGCTAGACAATTGTGCTATATCTGGTAAGTTCTGTACACTTGCTGCTAAATGTGGACCAGACAACCGTTCAAAATCAGCTTCTTCCAATTCCATTGTGTTCTTTAAGAATGCATCTTTTTGCCTTCTAAACGGATGGTCCCTTGGTAGAAATCGTCGATGACAATCAAACCAACATGACTTGCCACCATGCTTAAGTACAAATGATTTGGAACTGTCCATACAGTAAGGACATGCTAGTTTTCCATGAGTGCTCCAGCCAGATAACATTCCATATGCAGGAAAGTCGCTTATTGTCCACATCAATGCAGCCTTCATAGTGAAATTTTGTTTTCTGGAAGCATCATAGGTAGTAACCCCATCAGTCCATAACAATTTCAACTCATCAATCAACGGCGTGAGATATATGTCTAGTTTTTTCCCAGGATTTTTTGGACCAGGGATCAATAACGATAGAAATAAATGCTCTCGTTTCATGCACATATTTGGCGGAAGATTATATGGTGTCACGAAAACTGGCCAGCAAGAGTAGGAAGTCACTGAACCTCCGAATGGATTGAATCCATCAGTACATAAACCCAGCCTTACATTACGCAACTCTTTTGAGAAAGTAGGGTGAGCACGGTTAAAGTGACTCCAAGCTTCGGCATCTGCAGGATGACTGATTACATTATGTTGTCGACGTATTCTTTCCGCATGCCATCTCATATGTTGAGCTATCTTTGGTGACATATACATTCTTTGCAATCTAGGTGCAATAGGAAAATACCGTAATGACATATATGGTATATCTTTTTACTTTGAATTGTCACCTTTCTTAGGCTTGAATCTATCATGACCACATATGGAACATGATACCTTACTTTTATCCTCATTATAATATAGCACGCAATGATTAGGACATGCATCTATTTTCTCATATCCAAGACCTAAGTCAGTGACCATCTTCTTTGCACGATAAAAATTTTCAGGTAACTTCTCATCTTGTGGCAACATACTTTTGATAATCAGTAACAAACGATCAAAACAAATCTCACTGATGTGAAATTCAGATTTCAAGTTCAATAATTGTGACACCGCAGACAGTCGAGAGTGATTTTGACATCCATTCCACAATGGCTCATCAGCATCTTTGAGTAGCTGATAAAATCTTTCAGCTGTCTTGTTTGGCGGTTCTTCATTGTGTACATGCTCCTCATGAACATTGAATCCTGGACCAGCAGCATCTATGACCATATCAACATATGAACTTCCACTTCCAACATTGGCAGGCTCGTAGGTCGACCACAATGTTTCACCATGACATATCCAGTTTGTATAATCTTTAACAAACCCCTTTCTGTATAAATGACGTTGTACATCCCATGTTGTCAGCCACTTCAAATTCTTACAGACTACACAAGGACATCGGATACGACCCTCACAATCTACAGCTTCAATAGAATTTCTCTTTGCAAACTGAATGAATCTCTCAACTCCATTTTTAAATTCTATAGACACCACATGATCAACTACTCTACGGTACATCCATGAACGATCTTCAGACATTTTCCCTATGCGAATGAAATGTAAACACACAAAACTTTAACATGTTTAACAAAATAAAAAGTCCAACCCTTTCCTCACATCGTCCATGTCTGCCATTTTAAATAGGACGGAAATATCATTTAGATCTTCACTTTTTAACCCATCTATGAAGGTTTGATCGCACGATTAATTACTATATGTGTTGTGTTGTTTGCTAAAAATTTCGGTAGCATCTCCCCACACCTCTCCGATATACCACAAAATATTTATTGATTAAGAAATTTTCTTAAACACTTACTAATAAGTGGTTAAGAAAATAATCAAAATCAATAAAGGTATATCAGAGAGGAGTGAGAAGACGCAGCCAAAATTTTTAACAAACAACACAAACACATATAGTAATTAACCACCTAAGTGCGATCAAACATTCACAGACTGTCCAAACGGGACAATTCAAGACTTTGAGTTAGATATACACATTCTCATCATTCAAAATGAGAACGTGCATATCAATCCCAAAGTCTTGAACGGGTAGGTTGATTGACACGGGCTTAACACGCTCTCCTAAGATGCGTGCAATGTTAGGTTGCACCCACGCATCTCAGCTCACATACAACACCCAACTAATTAAATATTGACAAGATAATAACACAATCTAAAAACATAGCAGTAACATGTGAAATTGGCAATACATGTACACAATGAAAACATGAATTTTATTTTAACATCCAACATAAAGACAACACTTTCACTAGCTATTTAGCAGAAATAAAATATAGCATGATACTTTTTAGCTTAAAGACAACACTGTCACTAGCTATGCAGAAATCAAGTAAAGAAATTGATAGTATCGTCACTGAATAAGACAATAATAAAACACACTTTACTTTTCATCCAACACTATCCAAACAGTACTCTTAGCTAATGACATGTTTTAGATATTCTAAAATTAAGAAACTGAGCTACAATTCTAAAATGTCAATGTTTCTCTAATACTCATGTCATGTAAATTTAAACATATCAATAATTTATGAGGTTGTCAACCACGACTGCTAATCTTTTTTTTTTTTTGAAAATCTACAAGATGACTAGTAGCTTCCATTGACAGATTCCCCATTTTAAAAAGGCGCGGGTTTACATGATTTGCAACGTCTCGACAGTCCTCAACTATTGTGCCTAGAAGATATTATCTCGTAGGGGTATGTCTAAAATTATTGCAAATTCTGATGAAATGGCCCACATCTGGGTATTATGGAAAGACCATCTGCATGTTTCTCTGGTTACTAGAGATGATCAGCAAATTACTCTTCTCATGGGTCTTAATGGTCAAGTCCCTTTTCACTTAACTGCAGTATATGCAAAATGCAATGTGATTGAGAGAAAGGGTCTTTGGACTTCTTTAATTAACGTCCACTCTAACATTTCTGGTCCTTGGATGGTGGCAGGAGACTTCAACTACATTACTGATACAAAGGAAAAAATTGGTGGTAATGATCCTAATTCGATTGCAATGACTGATTTTAAGGACTGTATATCAAATTGTGCACTTTTGGATACTGGTTTCAAAGGATCTTCCTACACTTGGCATAACAATCAATCAGGAAGCAGGGGTATTTGGGCCAGACTGGATAGAATTCTAACCAATTCTGATTGGATGGCTCATTATGCCTTCTCCGTTGAACATCTTTCCAGGGAAGTCTCAGATCATGCCCCTCTACTTGTGTTGCAGACTCCCCAGATTAAAAGGAAAACCAGATTCTGTTTCCAAAAAATGTGGACTTATCATGACCATCTTCTTGCTGATGTTAAAAAGTGTTGGGATACTAGTCCTTTAGCTTCTTCACCTACCTTAACCCTTTATCTTAAGCTCAAGAGTCTCAGGCAAATGCTTAAAGTTTGGAATTATCAAGTCTTTGGTAATATTCATAATAATGTGGCAAAAGCGGAGGATGATGTTATTAAGGCAGAACACGCTTATGACACCCAGCCTTCCACTACAAATCAGACTGCCCTGGATGAGGCTAAACTTGTTCTGTCCAAAATGTTGCTTCAGGAGGAATGCTTTTGGAGACAGAAATCTAGAGTCCGATGGCTCACTGAAGGGGATAGAAATACCAGATTCTTTCACTCTACCACTTTAGCTAAGAGGAAAAAAATGTGCATATCTCAACTTCAAAACTCTGCAGGCCTTCTCACTTCGGACCCTGGGGAAATGACTTCAATTGCTGTGACACATTTTCAGGAAGCCTTCTCTTCCCAACATCATTTAGCAGATAGTACTGTTCTTGACTGTATTCCCTCTCTGGTTGATCAGTTAGACACTGACACCCTCTGCTCAATCCCTACTGCCGCAGAAATCCAAGACTTATGTCTTCAGGCTATCCCAAGATAGTGCACCGGGCCCTGACGGATTCACAGGTGCATTTTACCAATTTGCTTGGGGGATAATTGCCTCCACTGTGATAAGAGCTGTGCAGGAATTCTTTACTTCCCATGAAGACTTACCCAGATCTGTCACTGCTACCCTGGTTGCTCTCATTCCAAAACAAACAAATGCTACCAGAATTTCTGAGTTTAGACCTATTAGCCTGTGCAACTTCTTTTACAAAATTATTGCCTCTATCATTAATACTAGGCTTGCCAGCATTCTTCCTAAGATCATATCTCCTGAACAATCTGCATTTGTCAAAGGCAGAAATATTATTGAGAATATTGCTTTGGCCCAGGAACTTACCAATGAAATTGGCATGAAAATAAGGGGCTCTAATGTGATGATAAAGATTGATATGGCTAAGGCTTATGATAGGCTTGAATGGGATTTTCTCTTCAATGTTCTTAACAGGTTTGGATTTAATGACCAGTTCATCAGGCTTATTAGAAAAATGGTGCACAATAACTGGTTTTCTATTCTTATAAATGGTACCCCTGCTGGATTCTTCAAATCTTCAAGAGGGGTGCGTCAAGGTGATCCAATTGCTCCCTCACTATTTATCATTGCAGAAGAGGTACTCAGTAGATCTCTGACAAAAGCCTTCCAATGTGGCCTCATAGAATGGTATGCTAGTCCTAGACATTGCCCGAATATTTCACATCTTTTGTTTGCGGATGATACCATCATTTTTTGCAATGGCAATCTTATTTCAATAAGGAATCTCCTTAAGATACTACAAGATTATGAAAGAGCTTCAGGGCAGTCAATAAACACAGGTAAAAGTGGTTTTTTCATACACTCCAGGAATAATAACTCTACTGCCAGGAAAATTCAGGATGTCACTGGTTTTGTTAAACACTCCTTCCCTCATAAGTATCTTGGTTTTCCCCTGATCAAAGGAAGATGCAAGAAAATTCACTACACTGGTATTCTACACAATATTCAGAGGAGGATTTCAGGTTGGAAATGTGGGATGCTCTCCTAGGGAGCAAAACTAGTCCTTATCAAGCATGTCCTGATCTCATTGCCCATATACTTTCTTACATCTTCTTCACTGCATATTGGAACTCACCAAGCTATTGAAAAATCACTTGCCAATTTCTTCTGGGGTTCATCTGATCATGGTCACAGGAAGCACTGGAGAAAATGGAACAAAATCTGCACTCCTATCTCTTAAGGTGGACTGGGTATTATATCACTAAGGAATATGGAAACTCCCTTAAGTGTTAAAATGTTGTGGCAAGCTCTTCATTCAAATTCATTATGGGCCGAGTATTTCAGAGCCAAATATATTAGGAACTGTCCTCTCATCCAGGTTCAGTTTACAAATATGAAGGGTTTTGAAAGGAGAAGGTGGATCACTGCAAAAAATTTAATTATTCAGCATAAGAGGGTCATTATTGGAGATGGCAGCAGGACAAGCTTCTGGTATGACAGATGGATAGGCCAACACACCCTTGCTGATTTTGCATTGGCTGATAACACCATCAACCCTATGCTCTCTGTTCGGGACTTTATTGTACAGATGAATTCAGAAGACACAAATTGGCCTAACAGGTTTTTTACTGAAGAAATTAGCACTGCTTTGAAGCATGTTAAACTCAATCAGGAACATGACCTACCTGCTTGGAGCCTTTCTTCTTCGGGGAACTGTTCAGTCTCATCCACCCAAAAGGCTATTAGCAGGAACCAAGAGACTCAGACTTTCAATCAGTGGACTAGCATTTGGTCACCATGGCTGCCTTCCAAGATCTCCATTCATCTGTGGAAAATTATCAACAAGTGTCTTCCTCTGGATTGCAACATTCAGAAGATAGGGATTCCAATTTGTTCAAAATGCTGCTGCTGCAAGACCCCACAGACTGAAAATTATAACCACTTATTTATTTTCGGTGATTGGGCTTCTTACATATGGACATATTTCAGATCTAAGGGGTTGCAAATTGAAGAAAATTCAGCTACCTCAATGATACTCAACAATTTATGCTCCACTCAGAAAAAATCAATGTTTGGCCTATTTGGTCTAGCTGCTGTCGGAGTTAGTATGTGGGAGATTTGGTGTGCTAGAAATTCAGACAAATATGATGACTCCAAAACTTCCTGCCAGGGTCTCCTCCACAAAATCAGATACAAAGTCAAAGAAATATGTCAGATTTCCTCACTACCCGAAGCCAATCAGGAACATATCAGAATTCTGGATGCTCTAGGAATTCAATTTGCTAAACCAAAGCAGCTTAGAGCTATAGCCATTAAATGGTTTTGCCCTCCTTGGCCTTCTTTAAAACTAAATACTGATGGAGCATCTAAAGCCAATGGTGAATCTGGTGGAGGTGGGGTCATAAGAGATCACCTTGGAAATGTCATCCTAGCTTTCAGCCACTACTATGGATTCTCAAATAGCATCATTGCTGAGGCCCCTGCCCTATTAGATGGAATGAAGTATATCAAAATCACTGGTTCCACAGCAGCAATAATTGAATGTGACTCTCAAACTATTGTCAATATTATCAAAAGGAAAGCCACCTGCCCTTGGTCGATATTGTCCTATGTCAGGGAGATATGGAGCCTCCTTAATCCTGCAGATACCATTAATCACATCTTTAGAGAAGGGAACACTGTGGCTGATTCCTTAGCTTCTTTAGCTTGTAAGTTGAAATGTAATGCATCCTATTCCTCCTCTGAGCTTCCTACTCTCATTAGAGGTGCTGTTAGGCTTGATAAACTGGGTATGCCCAGTGTCCGCTTGATGTAATTTATCTTTACAATTGCTTTTACTCAATAAAATACCCACTGGTGGTTAGGTGGTAGAGTTCTTCTCTCAACCTTTCCACTAGGCAGGGCTTTCACATAAAAAAAAAAGAAGATAGTGAAACCCTTCAGTTTCAGAATGCTATAGGCAGTCTCCATGCATGCATGTGGAAATGACAATGTCTATAAAGCAAATTAAACCTTAAGTCAAAGTTTTGAATTCTTCAGCTAAAATCAATATGTAACTTCTACAGTCCACTGATAGTTTGCAGAGAGTTGAGTTGTTTGAACAAAGATTTATTGTTTTATGAATTTGGCACGTAAACTGTCGGGAGACATGTAATCACCTCTGCACGTGGATTGTGCTAGCTTTCACAGAAAAATTCCACACCTAAGTACATAACCATGCATGACTATGCATAAATCTTTGAAGTCGATTCTGCTGGTTCGGGTGCCGGAGGGGGTGACACAGAGAGAGAGGGATCAGAGAGAGAGAGGGTGCCAGGTGGAACCTTTAATGTTGTAGTCGGCGAGGGTGCGGCCGTCCTCCAGATGCTTCCCGGCGAAGATGAGATGCTGCTGGTTCGGGGAAATGCCCTCCTTGCCCTGGATCTTAGCCTTCACGTTGTCGATCGTGTCCGAGGAGTCGACCTCCAAGGTGAACTGTGCTTTGACCGCAGGGGGAGGGGGGGCTCCGGCGGAGGGGGGCTCGGGCGGGAGGCCGCAGGGGGAGGGGGGCTCGGGCGGAGGTTGGCTCGGGCGGGAGGCCGCAGGGGGAGGGGGGGCTCCGGCGGAGGGGGGCTCGGGCGGGAGGCCGCAGGGGGAGGGGGGCTCGGGCGGGAGGCCGCAGGGGGAGGGGGGGCTCCGGCGGAGGGGGGCGGAGGCCGCAGGGGGAGGGGGGCTCGGGCGGGAGGCCGCAGGGGGAGGGGGGCTCCGGCGGAGGGGGGCGGAGGCCGCAGGGGGAGGGGGGGCTCCGGCGGAAGGGGGCTCGGGCGGGAGGCCGCAGGGGGAGGGGGGCTCTGGCGGGAGGCCGCAGGGGGAGGGGGGGCTCCGGCGGAGGGGGGCTCGGGCGGGAGGGGCGTGGGGGGGCTAGGGCGGAGAGGGGGCCGCAGGGGGAGGGGGCTCGGGCGGGGGCTCGGGCGGGAGGGCTCGGGCGGGAGGGGGGGCTCGGGCGGAGAGGGGCTCGGGCGGGCGGGGGCCGCAGTGGGGAGTATAACGGGATCAGCGACTGATTGGAGACCGAAGTAAATTCGGTCGCAATAAGAGCGACCGATTGGAGACCGAACTAAATTCGGTCGCCAAAACGGTCTCAGATATGCGACCGATTATTTCGGTCCCCGAATTGGTCTCTATTTGGGACCGACTAGCGACCGATTTAATCGGTCTCTAAGTCGGTCGCTATAGCCACTTTTTCTTGTAGTGCAGAAAGCTTGAGAGAATATCTTTAATCTCACTTGAGTATTAGTTAATCAACGCAGTTCATTTTAATTCCATTATGTTAAGTTAAGAAAGTTTTTAAAATCTGTCATCTCGACAAGGGGACAATTCAACCCCCCTTCATGTCAGCCATCTCTCTGCGCCAACAATGAGGCATGTGCAGAGTTGTTGTAAGAAGGTGTCGAGACATGAGCGCCTTGTGCATAGATTATCACACGAATGTGTCGACACTTTTCACTCAGTGTGTCGAGACATCGGTGAATCCAGATACATAGTCAGAACGCTTCAGCTTGAATTCTTCTGGATGTATCGAGACATGAGTTGGATGTGTCGACACATTTTGGTATGTCAGAGCTCAAATGTTGGAATTTCAACATAATCTCTTCTGGATGTGTCGAGACAAGATTGGGATGTGTCGAGACGTCACTTAGTGAGATTCTTCTGCACTTGTTTAATCAATTTATCAAACCAAATTAAGTTAGATATTTCTCAAACATCTACTAATGATTTATGATTTTTTATCATCAAAACTAGGGGACACAACATTCTCCTCCGTTTTGATGAATCATTATGTCCAAGCATTCATGTAGCAATACAATCAAATTGGTTTGAAGAGCCATCAACCAAGTAAAATTCATTTATTCACACAACCACTGAATGTTAGCATTTTTCAACAACGAGCATTTTCAATGGCAAAAAATGGCTTGATTCATTAATCATCCATAGTTTTGTACAGATCAAGCAATAATGTGTGTTCAAGCAGTTACTCTGCAAATCTACATGCAAAAATCTAGATGAAAAAGCTAACTATATGCCAGATGCTTGATGATGCTTGTCTTCAGTACTTCTCCCCCTTTGTCATCAGCAAGGAGGGGGTGAAGGAGGAGGCTACTGTGGTGGAGGCATGGTGCTGGTGCTGGCCAGGTGCAGGACCTGTGCCTCTTGGAACTCATGTTGCAGGTGGGAGATGGCTGTCTCTAGAGAGTCAATCTTGTGATTTAACTGCTCATCCCTTTGACTGATAAAACGGTGTAAGTCTTGGACGTTTTTTTTTATGTCCTTGAGCTAGGTATACATCATCTCACAAATGTATTCTATTTCAGCCCTCTGTTGGGAGCCTTATGGTGGAAACCGAGACGAGGTGGCTTCTGTTTGAGGAGGAGGACACCATTTATCACCTGCATCCTGCAGGGCTAGTTGGAGTTGAGCTTTATGCAGACGTATGAGCTCCAAGATTTCTCTACCAACCATATCCAATTTCTTGTATACGACATCCATCTTTGCCTCTGCTTTGGTGGTGCTATTGACTGCTCTAGCTGTGTCAGTATGAACTGTGTCGGCAAGCCCGGAGGAGGCATCAAGTAGCCTATTGGTGTCAGAATACAGTTTCCCTTTCAACCTTTGGGAAGCATCTAGTAAGCAAGAAGTAGTGGCTTTGATGGTTCTTTCCAGATTGGAGGTGGCATCAAGAGATCTGTTGATCTCTGCGGTCACATGTGCCCGGATGGATGTAGTTGCGCCAGCAGCTTGTCCTCTGATGGAGGTTGTGGCTCCAGCCACTTGTTCAGCTAGTTGATTGGAGGACTCCATCAGTTTGGCACACTTAATGTTGAGATTACTTTGATCCTCTCGGATGTCATAGGCATGCATGACCATCTCAGTAGTTTTCTCCTGGGTTTCAGTGTGGATCTCTCGAAGTCTTTTCATGATTTTTCCTACTCGTTCACACACACTTATCAAGGAGGTCATGAAGCTTTTCATTCTTTCATCTAACTTATGTTTGTCGTGCACAAATTTTTCCCATCGACTATTCTGAACTTGCTCATAATGGAGTTGTCTAGCTTCCAGTCTATCCACTTGTAGACTGATCTAACGACAAGAGGAATTCAAACTCCCAAATTGGGCAGTGAGAAATTGAATGAGGGCAGGATGAATATCCATTAAACTGCCAGTGGCACCAAATGCAGGACCTTGTGAAAAGGAGGCCTCGGCATGAAATTCAGGAGGGGCATCCCTTGCAGTGAACACTCTGGGCTCATTTTCTGGAGACAAAGGAGGTTGGATACCAAAGGCCATCATCATCCCAGGCTGGTCCATGGGATCTGCAAACTACTGCTGCTGAGGGGCTTGCTCAAAGTGGATATTTGCATGAAACATTTCCTCATGCTGATCTAACTATGCTTCTGAATCTGGTTGGTCGTGTGCTGGTTGACCTTGTAGAGGATGGTCTTGTGGAAGCTATTCCTGTAGAGCTGGATGAACAGGAGGGTCAGGTACATGACCAGGTAGATTCCTCACCATTTTGTCACCTTCCTTTTTGAAGTGCATATTGTTTTGGATGAACCTCAGGCTGTAGACATTACTCTGGGGAATGGATATGGACTTCTCTTTATCAAGAGGAATGCCAACCTTCTGAAAGATGGCAGTAAGATGTGCAGCATAAGGTAGGTTACGCCTGTTGTAAGTGCAACTATCCATAACATGAAGCATAATCTCTGGAAGACAAACATGGTATTTGTTGAACAGATAGTAAAAAAGGAATCTCTGTGTCTCAATAAGTCTGCTTCTGCCACCCCCTTGTGGGGTAATCATGGTAGTGAAGATATGGTGCAGTAGACGCTGCAGTGGGGGAAACCGATTTGCGTCAAAGGATTTCACCAAAAGTTGGGTGTCATCCTGAGGATTTCTAGGCTTGCCAGTCAGGAGGGTGTAAGCTACAGACAAATCGATCTCAACCTCAGATTCTATTTCCCCATCCTGGGGTATGTGTAAAGCTTTGTGAAGAAGCTTAGTTGTGAGCTTGATGGAAATGCCTTTGACTACAGTCCGAAGGACATTCTTTTTCTCATCAAAAAGCAAGTTCTTGTAGAACTGCTGAACCAGAAATGGGTAGTATACCCTGTGCTCAGACATAAACTGTCTCCAACCTTGGAACTCAAACATCGGCAGTAGCTCAGGAAAATACGCAAGCATCTCTTTGTCACTAAAATCTACATACCTAGGGAAGAGTATCCATGAGGGATCACTTTCTTCTTCCCTGGGAGAGGTAGCAGTGCTGGGCTTCTGAGGGATTGAATGAGCTTTGGCCTTCCCTTTTTCTTTGGCTGACAGTTGTGGCCGCTTGGCCTGAGTTTGTGGCGGCGAACCCTTGTCAGTGTTGGACCCCTGGGCTTCGGCAGCCCTCTTCCTGGCTAGTTCTGCAGCTGGGCGGTCCTCAATAAGCTTGGATCGCCCTTCAGACGGAGCTTTTGAGGCAGCGGTCTTCTTAGATGAAGCAGCCTCTTTCTTCTTGCCGCGGGTGACCGGTGGAGCCATGGAGAGTGGACGGAAAGGAAGGAGAGTAGTGCGAAGGCTAGCTGGGGCTATCGACACAAGAGAACGGAGAAGGGGGCGAGGGCGTCGACCTCCACTGTGAGAGTGTGCAGGATCACCGGAGCGCGGGTGTGAGAGAGAGAAGTAGGATTTGAAAATGAAGAGGGGGTGAGAGATTGATTTTCACTATCGAGTTAGATGGGGAAAGTTGAGATTTTTACTTTTGAAAAAGATAACCCTGAAATTTGAAATGGTGTATATGCCCCTATGTTAAGTTCCAACGGTTTAAAGCTTATAAGCTCATTTTTGAGTAACAAATGTTTGAGAAAAACCATTTTTACAATAGATAACATGATTTAAACATTTGAGAAATTAAGAGAATAGAACAAAGCCCATTTGACTTACTCATCACATTCATATGGCATGATTGGAAAAGAAGATAAGCAAGTATTGAAGATAAACAATAACCCTTTTTATTTTGAAGCATGTTGTAGAGTCAACCTCAACCCAATTTTTGTTTTTAATTAATTAACCAGTCCGATATAGCATTCACATTTTGACTCAAGGAAACACGTTGTTTAGAAGCCAGAGTCCCTGGTTACTCAGTGTACCTTATCTTTCTGAATTCTTTTGAACAGAGGTGACTTTCCTCATCATCACTAGATTAACCTTTCATTTCATTGATGAAGGATCTAATTTCTCTGAAGAGAGGTCATTACTCTGAGATTATAGCAACATGGTTTTTAGAGGCGTATTCTCTAATAGACTTCAAGGTGGGAATATGTTTAAAGACAATACATGCCAATCATTTCAAAAGCCAAGGAGCCAAGTTGCAGTGAAGTTTCAGACGCAGGGGCAAGGGTTATTTTCAAGGACTTAAGAAATGTTTCAATCCTATTACGAATGCAAGTTTGGTAAAACTCAATGCAATGATTCACGAAAATGAGGATTATAAACAAGAAACCATTTCATTAACAGGAATAATACAACAAGACTCACCCAGGGTTGTATAGATGAATGAAAATTTTCTCAACTCCCCCTCACTTGATACTTGGTGAAAAGTGAAGGTTCAGAGGCAAGAGATTTGAGGTGGAAATGAAAGAAGCAGTGGAAAGAGGGAGTCAAGGAAACTCTCCATTTGTTCTTCAAAACCAAAGCAACAATGAGATAGTCTCGACACATGACTTGAAGGTGTCGATCTGAACACAAGTTTCTAAGCTATATGTCTCGACACATATCAATGAGGTGTTGACCTGTTCAACAGGCATTGTTCAGCATGTCTCGACACATATCAGTACATCAAACTGTTCTCTATTGGCTTCAGTGATTCTTCATTTCTGACAGACACCTGCCATCTTTTACTGCCAATGCCTCTGACTTTGTTCTTTCGAACTACCATTCAAGAAGGATTTTACCTTTTGCTGCCACTGAGAAATGCTAGATTGGATGCTAAAGCTTTAAACATGCTTATGCACTAGAGATCAACTATGCATATAGCAATGTGCAATTCTGACTCATGGTACTTGGCGGAGGCTTATCCTCATGCATGAGGAGAGCTTCCTGACAGGCGTAACCTGTCACTTCACTTCTCAACATTTGATATACCATGCAGTCACAAGATGATGTTCAATTAAAGACATTCATAAGTACAAGCAAGCTCCCCCTGAATGTGACCATCATTCCAGGCAAGGTTCATACACCAAATGGACCGGATCTAAATCAATTCAGATATGCTTGTTTCAATCATGGTAAAGACAAGTAAGCAGATCATTAAGGAGGAATTGATAGCTTAAACCTGAGTGGATTAATGTCTGCATAGACCAAGCTCTCTCCTTAGAGTTGTGAACCTGTCATTACTTATGGGTTTTGTGAAGATGTCTGCAATCTGATTTTCTGAGTCTCTGTATTTCTTTGCATCTACAAGAATACCTTGTTCATCTGCATCCAATGAAGTAGCAGTCCCCATTGGAGTTCCTAAAGGCCTACAGTTGGTCAGATCAAACTTTTCCAGCAACTCCTTCACATACTTGGCTTGATTGATAAAGCAGCCTTCATTGCTTTGATTAATCGGCTGGCCAAGAAAGAATTGAAGCTCACCCATTAAACTCATTTCAAATTCATTGGTCATGAGTTTAGCAAACTCCTCACACATTTGAGGTTTAGTGGATCCAAACACTATGTCATCCACATAAATCTGAACTATCAAGATATCTTCACCTTGTTTCTTGGTGAATAGTGTCTGATCTACATTACCTCTTGAATACCCTTGTTCGGTGAGATATAAACTTAGTATGTCGTACCAAGCTCTAGATGCCTGCTTCAAGCCATACAAAGCCCTGTCTAACTTATAAACATGATCTTTGAAATATGTGCATTCAAAACCGGGGGGTTGCTCTACATAAACTTCTTCTTTAATAAGACCATTTAGGAAAGCACTCTTAACATCCATTTGCTGCAGTTTGATTTTATGAGAACATGCAAAAGCTAGCAAAATTCTAATGACCTCAAGTCTAGCAACATGAGCAAAAGATTCTTCATAATCTATGCCAAATTCTTGATTATACCCCTGAGCCACCAATCTAGATTTGTTTCTTACTATCTTTCCATCTTCACTTAGCTTATTTCTGAACACCCATTTTGTTCCTATGACTGATTTTTCTTTAGGCCTTGGAACAAGATGCCATGCTTTATTTCTTTCAAATTGATTTAATTCATCATGCGTGGAATTGATCCAGTTTTCATCTTTTAGGGCCTCTACAACATTTTTGGGTTCAATTTGAGACACAAGAGCAAGTTGTTCAATTTCATCCATAATTTTGAAATGAGACCTAGTTTTGGTTTGGTCATGTAGATTACCTAAGATGTTTTCCAACGGATGATCCTTCAACACTCTTAGATCAGATTGAGCATTACCTTCATCTGCTTTGGTGACTGGAGTATTACTTGGTTCTCCTTGGTCCTCATTTGCTTATATTTATTCTTGTGGAAGTTCCTCTCTTCCTCTTATGTTTAGGAATTCCCCATCACCATCTTCCCTGCAAGGGTTGTTATGATCAATCTCATCAAAAGTGATGTGAGGGGATTCTTCTACACAAAGGGTCCTAGCATTATAGACTCTATAAGCTCTAGACTTGTCAGAGTACCCAAATAATATCCCTTCTTCACTCTTGGGCTCAAACTTGTCCAGAACTCTTTTGTCATTGCTATGAAGAAAACACTTTGACCCGAACACCTTCATGTGAAAGAGAGATGGCTTTTTACCTTTCAGCAGCTCATATGGAGTCACTTTGGTGAGGGACCTTACCATTGAGTGGTTGATGATATAGCATGTAGTGTTTACCGCTTCAGCCCAAAATCTCCTTGGTAGATACCTTTCAGCAAGCATTGTGCGTGCCATTTCTATGAGAGTTCTGTTCTTCCTCTCAACTACCCCATTTTGCTCAGGAGTCCGTGGTGATGAAAACTTGTGAATGATTCCTTCAGTCCTACACAAAATTTTAAAGTCAGCATTGTCGAATTCACCACCATGATCTGAAATAATGTTAGAAATTTTAAACTTACCATCTTGCTTCACTTGCATATACAGTGCCTGAAACTCATCAAAGGCATTATTTTTATGTGCAAGATAGAATACCCAAGTGAATCTAGTAAAATCATCCACCAAGACATAACCATATCTTTTACCACTTAAGCTAGCTATTTTGGTTGGACCAAACAAGTCCATATGGATTAGTTCAAGTGATTTAGATGATGAGTTTTCAGTTCTACTTTTGAATGACTTTCTAGTCAGTTTTCCTTTAGCACATGCATCACAAATCTTAGTGTTCAGTTTGAATTTAATTTCAAGAAGACCTTTGACAATTGAATGCTTTACCAATTTATGAAGAGTTTTGTAACTAACATGTCCTAGTCTGCGATGCCACAAACAGGCTAATTCAGATTTGGATGCAGCAAGACAAAGATTTATGTGAGCAAGGTCATCTAAGTCAATCATGTACACGTTATTGACTCTTTTACCAGAAAACTTGATTTCTTTAGAATTAGGTTGCAAGATCCTACATTCATTTGAGTCAAAATTAACAGTATGACCTTTATCACATAGTTGGCTAATGCTCAACAAATTGTACTCCAGACCATCAACAAGTAATACATCATCAATTGAGTTGGAGGGGTTCTTACCAACTTTACCTGAACCAATGATTTTTCCTTTGTTGTTTTCTCCAAATGTGACATGTCCAGCTTCCTTTTCAACCAGGAGACAGAATTTGGTTTTATCTCCAGTCATGTGTCTTGAGCAGCCACTGTCAAGATACCGACGGTTGTGCACGACTGCAAGACACTCCTGCACAAGGAATTAAGTGACAATGTTTGGAACCCAAGAACAGTTGGGTCCCAATAGTTTCTTCATTTCTGCAAAGCAGGATAAGACATACTTCAAAATCCAAACTTTCTTAGCATCTTTGCTTTGTTGGGAGTTCTGATTTTTCTTCTCTTTAGTCTTTTGGACTTTGTGAGTTTTGGAAGTGGTGGAGAAGGATTGTTGATTAGACCTGGTCTAGATGAGAAGGAAGTGTCATATTGCCTAGGTCGTTGGGGTTGAGTGAACCTATGACCATAGGGAGCATTATTGTTCCTTACCCATGGAGGTGTCGATCTGTTGAAGGCAAAGTCTCAACCTGTCCACTGTTCAGTCTGTCTATAACTATTTCTGGATAATGGATGTGTCGACCTTCTGTATGGAAACTGTTGACCGGTTGGTGCAAACCTGGGGTTTTGTTGGGCGTTTGACCTGGTGGGAGTCGACCTATTCCATGGAGTGTCCCGACATGTTCTAACGTTGTAACTGTCTCTTCCTTTGTAATGTGTAGGTGATGCGGGACGGGACCAAGGACACGACAAGCTCGCGATCGTCCCTTAACGAGGGAAGCGTCGGATGTGCGCGGTTGAGAAACCGGCTGTGAGCTAGGGTGGTCAGCTCTCTTTTGCGCCCGGATCGGGTCACGGGATGGCTTCGCTCTCTCTCGCAGCAGTGATATTATAAATTGAAGGCGAGCTAGGTATCCCTACACATGCTCTCTAGCAGCGGCATATAAAGCATATAAAGAATTAAGCTAATGCCAAGTGTAAGGGTGAAGGCGATACCTCCACGCTCTCGGCGTGGCGAAGACGGCACCCGGCCAAAGCTCGTACTCCCGGGAACTTAGTACATTATGTTTACAGCAGTACAAATAAGCCCACTCCACGCAGGGAGGTAAAGGGCGACACAAGTGGGCCCGGGAGGACCAAGTTCGGGTTGACGGGCGGTTTCGGGCAATGCTTCGGCTTCACGCGTACTCGTGCTAGTGGGGGCCCACATATTGACCGGAGGGGTCGTGTGGGGCCTGATGACTCCTCTATTATGGAGACACCTGGAAAGCGTTCCCCTGGGCTGGCGAGCTGCTGGAACGACCGCCGGACGCCGGGCGGCCCTCGGACGACGCTCGCTGGGAACTCGGCCACGAACCTGAAAGTTCTGTTTGTAGGCGCGCGACTCGGAGAAAACTGCTTCTGCGATCATCCCCGTCGTCAGAATGCGATGAGATTAGCGCCATTGGAAAGCTGACTCAGAATACTTCGACGTAGGGGTCTTCAAAAAAAATAATCAGATCTGTATTTCTGATCATGTATTTTACAAGCTTGCTAAAATCTGGCCAGAACTGCAGGGGCAGGTTCTGACTTCTCTGAAGATCGACGTTGACCGGGGAGAAGACCTCCGAATCTGGAAATGATTTCTTCAGTAAAGTTGAAGGTCTCTGCGAGAGGAATCCGGGAATATTTTTGGTTTTTTGATTGGATAAGAAATGGATTTTCTGGGATGTTTTTACTAGACCTGGGTCGGATCTGGGAAACTGTGGGTAGACTGTTCTTGGGAACTTGGATGAAATTTGAAAAAAACCTAGAGACCTTATCAAAAATTAAGAAAATTCCTGGTGGTAGATATATGTGGAAAGAACTCCCAATAAATTTGGGCGACCCAACAAAAATAAAAAGATGGTTCGAATGGGGTAAACTCAGAGCTGATGAACAGTAAACAGAACCAGGACAGATCTGGAACTTGGACTTGGACGAAAATCAAAAAATAGCTAAAGGATGAATTTTGACGTGATTGTTTTTGTGGAGATAAGGGTTCTAGAGGGGAACCAACCCTGAAAGTTTGAGCTTCAGAAGATGAAGGTAGTGATAGCAGAAATTCGGAGAAGAGGAACCTGTCCTGAGTGGACAGAACCACCGAAACCGTTGGCAACGACGCGTCGGCGGCGAGACAATGGCGGCGACGATCACCGGAGTTGCTTCAGATGCTGGAGGGGATCAAGGGGGAAGGGATTACACTCTAGAAAGGGGAGAGGGGGTGGAGGAACCAGGGAGAGAGAGGGGAGGGGCGCAAATCTCCAAGGGGGCAAATGCCTTTTTTTCCTTCATTAATTCCTTCAATATGAAAAATACAACCTTATATAGGATGCCAACCAAACTCAACCTCAACCCTTGGATCTAGGGGTTTGGATTGAAGGGCTGGGATACAATGTGAATCACACATTTAATACATTAGTTTAATCTAATTTGACCATGCTTATTCAACCTTGGACTAAAGCTATTCAAACACCACCTACCAAGCCTAATATGGCCAAAAGAGGGGGCGCCCCCTTCATGGGCCTCTCTTGGGCCTAGGCTGGTCCAAGGCCAGCCAACCCAATCCACTAACTCATGTCTAGACTTGGGCCTTCCAAGTCTTGGTGGTCTATGAGAGGGAGTGGCCCAATTGGGCCATAAATGACTAATATGGTCCATAAGGGTAGCATTTGGTCCAATATGAAATAGGCTTTCTAATGGACTCTACTAATGGCAATCTAACCTTGGACTTGACATAACAAATGGTCCATTGGCTTGATATAAGCCTTACAAGGAGCCCAAAAGAAAGAAATTACACAATTACAACTTCATACAAGCCATAACACACAAATACACTTCACCCGTGTATGGAAATCGCCTTTGATGCCCCATCAGTAGGCTAAGGCTTGGACGGTTGTCGACCTGTTTGGGATTGTTTGTGAACCTTTTTGGGTTGTTGAAAAATTTTGTTGATTGGTTCTTCTATCTTTTCTTTTCCCTTATTTTTAGCGTTTTCTTGGTGTGTTGATTTGGAGGTTGATGCTTCAGAAGATGATACAAAAGTGGTGATCTTTAGCCCAAATGTTTTCTTTTTGGTAGGCTCATATCCAAGCCCTTCTCTGTTGACGTTTATTTTGGTTCCTAGCAAGGCATTCAAGTTTTCACTCCCATCAACAAATTTTTCAAGAGAGGTTTGTTTATCTGCTAGGTCTTTTGAAGTTTCTCATTTTCTTTCAACGGTTGAGAGTTGACCTGTTTAAAGGTTTCAACCTTTTCATTGCACAGATTGTTGTCCTTTACATAGCTTTGCAGTTTTAATTTCAATTCATCAATTTCATCTCTTAGCCTTTCATTTTCATCTTCCAAATCTCTCATTTCTTTTCTTCCTTCCTCAAGATTCTCATTCATTTTTCTTAGATCTTCAATTTCAATTTCTAAGGAGATTATCTTTTCATTGAGAGTTTTATCATGCCCATAGGATTCAACCTTCCTTTTTAAGGTTTTATTTTCTTTTCTGTATACTTCGTATTTGTCCATCAGTTCAAAGTAAGCTTCTTCCCAATCATCAGTGGAGAAATGTTCAAAGGGAGAGCTCACCTCGATGTCATTTTCTCCCTTGGCCATTAGGCAGAGATTATCTTTTTCCTCTTCAGAGGAGTTGTCTTCAGTTTCTTCTTCTTCTTCATAACTCCAAGTGCACACCATGTCCTGCTTCTTCTTGCTCTTCCACCTGGGCATAGCTTTCTTCGCTCCTTCAGGACATTCAGACTTGATGTGTCCTGGTTTCTTGCAAGAGTAACATACAAGCTTTTCATATTTTTTAGCATTTTTAGGTCTTGGCCTGAACCCTCTTCTTACCTGGGGCTTTTTCTCAGTAAAGCATGTACCTTCCTTTCTTAAAAACTTTCTAAACTTTCTTGTCAATAGGGCAACTTCATCTTCTTCAGTGTTGCTTCTTGAAGGCTCTTCATCATCAGATAGGTCCTTGGTGCTTGGTCCAGCTTTAAGAGCCAGAGGCTTCTTTTTACTTACCTCAGCTTCTTTGTTTTTCAAATTCATCTCATAGGTCAGCAGGGACCCTATGAGTTCTCTTACTTTGATGGTGGTTAGGCCTTTTGATTCTTCAACCACAGTGGCCTTTGTATGCCAGATAGGAGTTAGTGATCTGAGTATCTTTCTTACTATCTCCTGCTCAGTGTATGTCTTACCTAGCTCAGTCAAGCCATTGGTGAGCGAGGTTAGCCTAGCATACATGTCCGAAATAGACTCATCAGATTTCATTCTAAACTTATCATATTCAGATACCAACATGTTAGCTTTGGTTGCACGTACCTGCTGTGTCCCTTCATATATTACCTTAAGGCGATCCCACATTTCTTTTGCAGTTTTACAAGTTGACACCCTTGAGTATTCAGTTGGATGAAGGGAGCACCGCATGATATGCTTGGCCCCCCAGTTCTGAGTTGATTGTCTTATTTGTTCTTTAGTCCATGTATCTTCTTCAGGAGGCAGCTCAAATGGTCCCTTACTGATCACTCGCCAGACTTCATGATCCTGGGCTCTAATGAAGACCTACATGCGGTTTTTCCAGTAAGGATAATTTGTCCCAGTGAAAAAGGGAGGCCTATTTACAGAATGTCCTTCAGCCATAGGACCTTTAGAAGCCATATCACCAGTTCTCTCAAGGGCGTTAGACCACATTCAGAGAGACTAGCTCTGATACCACGTGTTGATCAGTGATAGGCAGATCTAGAGGGGAGGGGTGAATAGATCAGCCCCATTTTTCCCTTCTTTGTGGAAATAAAAACTAACACTAACACAGTAGATAAAGATGTAGATATTAGTTAATATCTGAGAAGCTAGATGCACACAGGATGCCTGGAAATAGTCCTATCAAGCTTCTACCGCTAGAACAAACGAGAAGACAAACCACAAGACAAGATCTTTAAGGTGGTTCAGTCTCAATCTAGAGACCTACGTCCACCGCTCACACAACACAGTGAGGCTTCACTAGTGCCAACACACTACAGCTGATTCACAGCTTCTAACTGAGAGATACACTCTCACACTCCGTTGTCACACAACTTGTGGGATCACAACCTAAACCACACAGATAGGCGACCACACCTTCTGTCTTCCTACACGCAGGTAGGGATCTAATGATATGAAGTTTGTTTAGAAGAAAAGCAAACTAAAGATGAAATGGCCAGACAGAGTATCGTAATGAAAGCGCTATGACAAAGAAGTCTCCTGTCTTGGAATGAGCTTGAGAGAGCCTTGGCTTTCTTCCTCTTGTTGAATCTTCATAGTAGCCATGAAAGAGTTCTTTTCATCGTGGGGAAGAGAAAATGTCTTCTTCTAGGTTCACTCACGCCGGTAGCATCAGGATGAAGAGTAGCTTGGACAACAAGCTTTCTTCTTCTTCGTTTTCTCCTCAGCACTCTTCTCAGCTCACTTCTGCTCTCCTTAGCTTTCAAACTGGAGCTCATGCTCCTTATATATATTGGTGTCCTAGGGTGACACCAACGTTGTCCACTTTTCAAGCAACACCTAGAATGTCACATCCACATTATTTGATCTTCTTCCACTTGCACAGTTGACTCCATCCTTGTCATGTCTGTAGGAATGTGGGTAGGCAGGAGACCATAGCAGCGAAGGTATGATTTTCTTCAGAAAATATCTCTGCCAAATCATAGTCTTCTGACACCGACACAATCTGACGGCTTTTTCCAGAGCAAACGGATCCTCTGGATTAAGTTCCGGATCTTGAAATCAGCGTCCGTCAAATTCAGATCCGTTCTGGACGAACACAGTGTGTCGACACATTCCTGGCAGCGTGTCGAGACATTCCTTTGAATATCTTGGAGAATCATTCTAGTTGATCGTGGATGTGTCGACACTTTTCTGTCAGTGTGTCGAGACATCCCTTTAAAAAGCCTTGTAGACAGCTTCTGTCGATTTCAAGCATGTTCTGGTTGAACGATGATGTGTCGACACTTTACCTCCAGTGTGTCGAGACATCCCTTTGAAGTCTTGAAGAACCATGGCTGATGAGTCAAGACAACACCAAACGGTGTCGAGACATGTGAGCCATGTGCAGGGTTGTTGTAAGAAGGTGTCGAGACATGAGCGCCTTGTGTAGAGATTATCACACGAATGTGTCGACACTTTTCACTCAGTGTGTCAAGACATCGGTGAATCTAGATATTTAGTCAGAACGCTTCAGATTGAATTCTTCTGGATGTGTCAAGACATGAGTTGGATGTGTCGACACATTTTGGTATGCCGGAGCTCAAATGTTGGAATTTTAACATAATCTCTTCTGGATGTGTCGAGACAAGATTGGGATGTGTCGAGACGTCACTTAGTGAGATTCTTCTGCACTTGTTTAATCAATTTATCAAACCAAATTAAGTTAGATATTTCTCAAACATCTACTAATGATTTGTGATTTGTTATCATCAAAACTAGGGGACACAACATGGCCCACGCGAAAAGCACAGAAGCACGATTCCCACGGTAGCTCACAAGCCGCCACGCCGATTCCCTATCCCAGGGAAAAGCTGGAAACCTCCAGCTCCAGGCTGGATGACTGGACTCGCAGTCCACGGCCAAACACATGGCCCACTCAAGAATCATCTTCCAGGGAAAACTCTCGACATGCGGGGGAGACCCCACCGCACACACACCGATACACGGTGACTCGATCCAGCGCAACACAAAGCCCGAAACACACATACTTTCGGTCACGTTAATCGAGGAAATTGAAACCTCCGGACACCCAAAGACATGGTCACGGAACTCCATGGGGTGTCCGAGACACACGCAGCCAAAGGAGGCACGATCAGCCGTAGACTACTTGCCCTAGGCTCCCTGACTGGTCGCCCTCAAGAACGCGCTGCCCTCACATAGCGCGTTCAGATCAGAACGTGCTACCCACCTATAGGGTGATAAAATAGAACGCGCTACACTCCTATAGTGCGATCAGAATAGAACGTGCTACCCACCTGTAGCGCGACAAGAACAGACGTGCTATACTCTTATAGCACGATAAAACCACCTACTGTTCATCTTCCCCGATGAACGCGCTTCATTGGGGTGGTGCATTCTCCAAGAATGCGCCCATCTAGGCGAGCGCGTTCTCAGTCCGCGCCTGAAAATGGCGAAAATAGCGAAGAAACTCATTCTACGCCCCGTTCACCCCCAGGTGAAGGGGAAACAAAAGGAAAATCATTCCCCAAGCCCCTAGGCATTCAATGATGCCCTCAAACAACCAAAAACACTATCAAAACTCTAGATCAGGCTCACACCCCAAAATCATGCTTGTTTCCCCAAAATTCACAGATAAGCCTGCTCGACTCACCACGGCCTACCAAATTCGCGAGAAAGGAAGTGCATGAGCTGGGGATCCATCTTCCTACCTCCACCGAAGATTTCACGCCCCGAGGACGCCGATCCGCGAAGAAAACGCTGCGAAACCCTCATCGGTTCACGAACGCAGCACCGAGCTTCCACGCGCCACCGGCCCTTGATCCTCGACCCGTTCCTCGTTCCACGCCTCCCTCCATCGCCGCCTTGCCCTGCTCCGCCACAGTCGGCCGCCCGGGGAGAGGGGGAGAGAAAGAGATGAGAGAGAGTGAGAAAGAGAGAATGGGGAGAGAGAAAAGAGGTTAATATATAGAAAAATTCAAAAATTCAGAAATTTAGAAAAATCCAAAAAATTACCTCCGCGATCCTCGGGAGGAGCACAACGCAGTGGTAACGTCATGGAGTCGGAGAACGCCACAGTTCATCCTACATAGAGTTCCGAAGGCACATCAGGGAAAAATATGTGTAAAGCACAAAATACACTCCGAGCCCCACGAAAATGATCCGAAAAGTATCCGAAAAATCTGGAGCGTTACAGCCCTCCCCCCTTAAAGAAATTTCATCCTCAAAATTCAGGACTAGCACCAAGCCACAGGGGAAAAACACCTTAACCAACTGACAACGCTGTCAGAGCCCCAACACAGAAAACCTCGATTCTCACGAAAGCACCGATCTTGAGAGACACAGCCAGACTATAATCACGAACGACACCTCGCTCCGCATGCCGCACAAACCGGCCATCAGAGCAGGCACACACCAAAGGACACAGTCCGGCATCACCTCAGTCACAAGGAAGACCAATCATGGCACCGCTGCCACCATCTCACCCACCGAGGAGACACAGTCCTCGTCACGAGAAACAGCTACCGATCTATCCTATGGTCGGTAGATAATACACATCGGCTTCATAACCAGCTGACAGGTCGCACTCCCTTCTCAAGGGAACAACCAATATAGAGCCTCCATCAGCTCACAACAGCACGTGACCAACTCTGTCAGAACTCAAACTTCGATAAAGCCTAGATCCCATCCGGAAAGCACACCATGGAAATGACCACCAAAGGTCTCATTGATACGCAACTCTAACCAATCTCGATGCGCAACCAGCAGCATCTTCTGTCTGTGAAAAGACCACACACTGGTCACCAGCTGCTCGTCAACAGGAAACCTTCGACGGCCCAACAGGCATGATCCAACTCACGATAGGCCATCCGCTGACTCACACAGATAATTACCACATCTCAAGCTGCATTCCTCTGAGACACCGCGTCCAATCTCAATCATCGCACCAACTCGACCCTCTCGGGGAGCACGATGAAACCAAATGACAAGATGTTGGTGTCTTCGGTCATCACCTCACTTGACTCAGACTTACAGGGGAACCATCCCACGCTGGTCACCAAACCAGGGATAACCATTGTGACACCAACGTCCCATCAAGGACCACCATTCCGACGCCAATCTTATCCAAAGGCCTCAGCCCACAGGCGTCACTCTTCCGTCTTGTCTCATCGAATCCTATCTCAATAAATTCCAAGTGGACACCTGCCAATCCCGATTCCGCCCTCACCACAGAGCTACGGGACACCACCGGAAGAGTTCATGGCACACGTCTCTAGGGGAGGAAAGTGCCATCCAAACTCACAACAACCTGGTCGCCAATGCCGCAACCAATGCACACGGGTCCCCAACAATGCACATCTTACTGTGGTCGACTACAAGACTAGCCTTACCAATCACTCGCAGCTACCAACCGGAACCCAAAATCTTTAAGAGATCACTTCCTCTAGAACACGATCTCACATAGAGGAACCAATCCTCCAATGCTCAACGCAACCTCAGGAAAGCTGCCCGTAGCACCCAACGCTACGATCTGAACCTGTGGGTTATGGGCCCACCAGGCTTCTGCTACGCACTCAGATCCACGCGCACAGCCAACACGGCAACTCAAGACTCATCATCCCGACAATCTACAACTCGTCTTGTCAACCTCAGAAAATAGGGTGAGGAAAGCTCCCTACCTCGAACCCTAAAGCACAGATTCTCCCAAATCTGGCAATCCTCTACAACTCTATAGGCTATGAACTGCCACGCATCGGAAAGTTCCCGCACCGACCAAGAATTCGAACATCGCCCAACCAACACTCATCCTTCCGGAACAGCGCCAGCACCCTTACACACCAGGGGAATTGGGCGCAACTCTCGTAGGCAACCACCTTGCCAAAACATAGATCACGTCTCGAACGGACTTCATGGCACACGAGGCCAACCAATCCGAACACGCAATGCAAGACGATGAACCTTAGCTAAACACAATCTCTCCAACCAAAGGAGAAACTGACATACCTCGGACCAACGGAAGAATCTCCACGCTCGACCTGACCTTAAACCTCGCTCATGCTGGGAACAACACCTTCCAGTACCGAGAAATCCATCGCTTCCATCAGGTCAGCGCCTCCGACACACTCTGCAGGTGTCACGTCAGACCACGATCACAATATCTCTCGATGCACCAGCACTGCAATTCCTCGAACTGCAACATGGCATGCCAAGAGCCATAACACGAGCCATAATCGACAACCGTCGATGATCATCATCGAGTCCTGAAACCACCGCGGAACCTTCTCATCTCAAACCAAATCCAATGCGAACACAACCCATTCGCACACAAGAGCGTAGGAGTAAGACTTATTGGGACAACACAGCCCAATCCTGTCTCGAATCCCGCATGAATAACCGAGACCAACACATCATTTCTGATGCCACAGAGTATGACTAGGACATTAGGCTCGATGAAATAGCAGCTCACCGAGAAGATCCTCCGCTCACCTGAGCGCACCTCTCGATCAGAACAGCCGCTCTGCCACCTTAAACCACAATTTTAACACCTCAGGGGCTGGATAACCTCAAGCTAGAGCGGCCAGACTCGACAACAGTTCCCTCAGAGCAAGCTCATGGCCACTTAACCTCAACCAATCCTCGCCAGCCACCTGACCTCGTTGTAAACACCTCGAACGCAGTAACACAGCAACATAAATGCGCGCCTACCGGCAACCTCTACTCAACGTAGCACAATCGGGGCCACCACCGATGAGGGAGAAAACTCTAGACCTCGATCCTTAGACCCCACGCCGGCACGAAAGCCATGAACAACAACCACCTTAACAGCACCGCACGGCGCACTCAAGCTCTCAAGCGAGAAATCGAGCGAATAACAAACACAAAACCCTATGCCAGCTGTCGACTATACTGGACCTTATGGAATCTGATAACTGCAATATCTTGAATTTCTATGTATGCCTACAACCACTGCTCTGATACCATCTGTGACAACCCAAGATCTGGATACCAGGAAGGACCCGATACCATTCGAATCCTGGCCCGCCGCCCACGAGCCGGGAGGGCTCGGAAGGGCTAAAGGGAGTGTGGAGGTACAAAGAAATAGGAAATAAAGCAGGACAATTCAACAATTAACAAAAATAAATAAGCAACTACTACAATAGAGTCCAGTCCAACAGAAAGTACAGTCTAAAGTAGTAAAACGTACCACATGTCAAGTGAACACTCGGCCCGACGAGCTGGCAACTAAGAACCTCCGAACAGCACCCTCGAACCTTGAGGAAGAACCGCCGCACCTGAAAAGCAGGGGTGAGCCTCCTATCACTGGCTCAGTAGGGATCCCGCGGAACCCCAACCGAGAACAATAGTGGTAGCGGAAGGGAAAAATAGCTACAACTACAGCAGGAACAACGAACCGGTGGCCGATCAAAACTTGGCACTACAGCTACTCCTATTGTACCAGTCAAGCAGAAAGAGAAATCCCGATCTCACAATCAGGAACCAGACCACTCTAACACCAGGCCTACCGAGGAAACACTCATGGAAACCCTGCCATAGAAGTCTGCCCACACAGGCACGACCAACCGGGACCGCACAGTCCCACACTGGCACGACGAAACCTCGATGAAGCCACTGGCACTCGGGCCACTACCTCGGAAACACCGGACGGTCCAGAAAATCACGTCTCGCAGACGGGAAACAGAACTCGAAAACATGAGAGTCACGTATCACGTGACGAAAGTACCTGCCCACCAGAAGCAAGGCCGGATGCGTCCACTGATGTCTTAGACTGCGCCTCAGGTGTCCCCCTCGACCCCTGGTGGAACGGGGACACCGTACTCGTAACCACAAAGCAAGTGACTAGCTGGGGTCGTGCTCGTCAGTGCAGGTCCACTGCCCCCAACCACGTGTGCACACACAGACCATGCGTCCTAGGTCTGGCCTCTAACTGCTTTTCCCCTCAGCCGGACTCTGGTTGCAAGACGTGGGGCCCTACGGTAACCAGTCTAAAAATCGTCTCTCGGGGTAGCCTTGCCACCACTCCCTGGTGGGACCACTCGCGTGTCGGAAGGCTACGACTAGTGGGGAGTCAATGATGTGACCACTCTCCGAAGAGAAACTCCGAGAAACACGCACGCACCCTGCGTGAAAGTCGAGAAGAACCAAGTGGCATCGAGCCACTGGACTCTAGACAGTCCTCTAGACTCACTAAATCCAACGGTCCTTGAGTCACAAGACTCGAGGTCAAGACCGTTGCACCGAACGGCTCCATGCCGTCAATCTAGCCTAATATCTAGGTCTAAAATCACGGTAACAGGGATACCGAGGTAGCTCACGAGCCGCCGAGACCATCCCCTCAAAAGGGAACTCAAGAGACCTCCAGCCCCAGGCTGGGTGACTTGACTCACAGTCCAAGGCCACACACATGGCCCACGCAAAAAGCACAGAAGCACAATTCCCAAGGTAGCTCACAAGCTGCCACGGTGATTCCCCATCCCAGGAAAAAGTGGGAAACCTCCAGCTCCAGGCTGGATGACTGGACTTGCAGTCCAAGGCCAAACACATGGCCCACTCAGGAATCATCTTCCAGGGAAAACTCTCGACATGCGGGGGAGACCCCACCGCACACACACCGATACACAGTGACTCGATCCAGCGTAACACAAAGCCCAGAACACACATACCTATGGGCACATTAATTGAGAAAAATGAAACCTTCGGACACCCAAAGACACGATCATGAAACTCCATGGGGTGTCTGAGACACACGCGGCAAAAGGTGGCACGATCAGCCATAGACTACCCACCCTGGGCTGCCCGACTGTTCATCCTCAAGACCGTGTTGCGCTCACATAGCGCGTTCAGATCAGAACGCACTACCCACCTATAGCGTGATAAAATAGAACGCGCTACACTCCTATAGCATGATCAGAACAGAACACGCTACCCACCTGTAGCGCGACAAGAATAGACGTGCTATACTCCTATAACATGATAAAACCACCTACTGTCCATCTTCCCTGATGAACACACTTCATCGGGGTGGCACGTTCTCCAAGAACGTGCCCATCTATGCGAGCGCGTTCTTAGTCCACGCCCGAAAATGGCAGAAACCGCGAAGAAACTCATTCCACACCTTGTTCACCCCCTGGTGAAGGGGAAACAAAGGGAAAATCATTCCTCAAGCCCCTAGGCATTCAATGATGCCCTCAAACCACCAAAAATGCTATCAAAACTCTAGATCGGGCTCACACCCCAAAATCATGCTTTCCCCCAAAATTCACAAATAAGCCTGCTCGACTCACCACGTCCTACCAAATTCACGGGAAAGGAAGTGCACGAGCTTGGGATCCATCTCCCTACCTCCACCAAAGATTTCACGCCCCGAGGACGCCGATTCGCGAAGAAAATGCCGCGAAACCCTCGCCGATTAACGAACGCATCACCGAGCTTCCACGCGCCACAGGCCCTCGATCCTCGACCCATTCCTCGTTCCTTGCCTCCCGCCATCGCCGCCTCACCCTCCTCCGCCACCATCAGCCGCCCGGGGAGAGGGGGAGAGAAAGAGATGAGAGAGAGTGAGAAAGAGAGAATGGGGAGAGAGAAAAGAGGTTAATATATAGAAAAACCCCCAAATTCCAGAAATTCAAAAAAATACAAAAAATTACCTCCGTGATCCTTGGGAGGAGCACAACGTAGTGGTAACGTCCCAGAGTCGGAGAATGCCACGGTTCACCCTGCACATAGTTTCGAAGGTACATCAGGGAAAAATACGTGTAAAGCATAAAATAGACTCCGAGACCCACGAAAATGATCCGAAAAGTACCCAAAAAATTCGTGGCGTTATAGCCAGACCCTTGGCCGCCCAGTCTTGGATGCGATGGCCATCTATGTGGCCGTTTCCTGTTGGTTTCACGGAAAACAACACCTGAGCTCACCCGGAGCTCGATCGAAAGTCCCATTCATCACCGGACGACGGGGAAAACCTGGGGAATCATACCCGGACCTTCCTATAATCAGAAAACCATATCCGAACCATAAATGAAGGACCCAATCGGCCAAAACCGTCACTTAAGCCCCCGGCATGCAAAAACCCCAAAACACGAAATACTCTCACTCTCAACTTCACCGGGCATGGAATCGAAGGGAAGGCATGCGGGAAGAGCATGTATCCATCCCCCTACCTATCGATGCTTTAACCTCACCCAAAACCTCAAAACGGAGATCGCCCATGCAGCCAACTTCTGACGAACGTGAACACGGCCGCCTCCGCCTCCCGTTCTGCACGTCCTCGACCCCACCTTCGCTGCACCACGCCACCGCCGCCACTCCGTTCTGTTCTGTCCCACCGCCGTCGGCCGCCGAAAGTGGGAAACGGGGAAAGGGAGGAGACGAGAGATAGTGAGGTAGAGTTGTTGTGTCTCCTCTAGACTCGATGTCTAGTTTTGATGCTGGCAATAGTGTGTTAGACCTTAATTTTACTTTGGCAACATTGTTATTTTAAAGTCTTTACATTAGCCAGAATTAGTTTTTGTTTAATTCAAGGTCGATGCATGTTTATACTATTGCATTTCAAGGTCGATGCATGTTCATGCTGTTGCATATGAAGGTCGGTGCATATATAGATTTTGGTTCAGAAGGTCAGCGCATATGCAGGAGTGTGGTATAATAAGGTCGAAGCATATTCATGCATTTGAGCAAGTAAGGTCGGTGCACATATCCACTTCTGATCTGAAGGTCTATGCATGTGCTGAATTGTTGCATTGAAAGAGCGGTGCACATTTGCATACTAAGTCTGAAGGTCGGTGCACACTCGTATATAAGTCTGAAGGTCGGTGCTGTTGAATACGTGTGCACCATGATTACTGTTATGGTTTTGATGATAGCAACTACTATAAGTCACATTGTGGTGCATCTGTTTAAACAATCAGTCATTTCATCGAACATGTTGTGTGCACGAGCAGTGCATGGTTTTGATAGCAAATACTAAGTCACACTGTGTTTGCATAAGACGTCATTGTGCATCTGTTTAAACAGTTAGTCATTTCATCGAACAGGTTGTGTGCATGAGCAATGCATTAAATAGTTAGTCATTTCATCGAACAGGTTGTGTGCATGAGCAATGCATCAGTGCATATCACTGTTCCTATCTTGCATTGGTTCATTCATATAGTCGGTGCATCTCTTATGCTGCTACACATAAAGTCTGTGCATTTCATTGTTTGCATCGGTGTATTGTTTGTCATTCGCATATCAAAGTCTATACATCCATTAACAAGTCTATTCATTGGTTGCATAGCTTGCCATGCAAAGTCTATACATTCTCCATGCATCTTCATTAACAAGTCTATACATTGGATTGCATAGCTTGCCATGCAAAGTCTACACATTCTCCCTGCATCTTCATTACTAAGTCTATACATCCTGCAACTCAAAGTCTATACATCATCCTGTTGCAGGCACATCAAGTCTATACATCCTTCAGCAGCAAGTCTATACATCAGTAAGTCTATACAGTAGCAAGTCTATACATTCTTTAGCAGCAAGTCTATACAGCCAGCAAGTCTATACATCAGCAAGTCTATACATCCTGCAACACAAAGCCTGTACATTGGCTGCTAGCACAAACTCAAGTATGTACATTGGACGAAGTCTATACGTTGGACGAAGTCTGTACGTTGGCTGCTAGCACAAACTCAAGTCTGTACATTGGACGAAGTCTGTACGTTAGACAAAGTCTGTACGTTGGCTGCACAATGTCAAACGCAAAGTCTATACATTGCTTTCTGTTGTGTTCATGCATCAAGCTACCAAGTCTATACATTCATGAAGCAAGTCTGTACAGGCTCATGCATGCTCAAGGTGTCAAGTCTGTACAGAGTTCATACATGCACATAAAGTCTACACATTCATTCAAATAGCCAAGGTCACTGCACAAGATGAGAGTCCAAAGACAAAGATTCAGTTGGTACTTTCTAGACAAACAAGGATGAAGTCACATACATGAACGTGCTGCTAAAGAAGTCAAGCGACGGAGCTGAAGCGGCTAACGGACCGACCCAGGACGGACCGGGGTCTGCCCAGCTGGCGGTCGACCGCCAGCACAGGGGCGGTCGACCGCCCCAGCCAGGGAATGCCCGTCTGTAGTTCTTTCAGCTGCAGGTCAACCGCCAGCACGTAGCGGTCGACCGAAAATCCCAGGGCTCACCAATCTACAGTATTTCTCAGTAGAGGTCGACCGCCACCTACCACAGGTCGACCGCCAGCCCCGAGCCATCAATTGTTTACTTTTGTTTCCACTTCGAAAAGGGCCATTCAACATGGATTTGTTTAATCCAAAAGGCACCTAATCACCCATGATTTGTGGATCTGGTCTGGGGCTTGTCTATAGATCATTCAAAGTCTATAAAACCAATACAAGAGGGTTAGAAATCCTAGTTGATGTAGTTGATGAAGTGAATCAAAGAGAGCTCAAGGGAGGCCATTTCGAGGGTACTGTAGCACCTGCGTGAACAGTACTTCGGGCTGGAGTTCCTCATCCTTCCAAGGTGATTCAAGCTCAGATCTGAAGCCAAGCAAGCAAGAAGCATTCAAGGCTCTCAAAGGTGATCAAAGCTACATCCATACACCTCTTCATCAACTCAAGGAGATTCAAGAAAAGATCAAAGCTATATCCAATATTCTTCTTCATCAACTCAAGGAGATTCAAAGGAAAGATCAAGCTACATCCTATATCTGCTCCATCAACTCAAAAGGATCAAAGGAAGATCAAATCCTCAACAGATTCAAGATCCAACAATCTCAGACAAGATCTAATTCATTCTAGCATATCTTCATATCTTGTTTGAGCATTTTCATCTTGTTTCTTTCTTCATTTCATTCAATCTATTGAAACTGAAGATCATCCCTACCGGTGGTTAGTAGGAAGGCAATCGGGAGTTCTCCGATCTGCGATGTAGCCGTCCCTGCCGGCTTTGTGTGTAGGAAGACAGAAAGAGGGTTTTCTCTGTTCTGTGGTTTGGGGTGTGTCCCCGGTCAAGCTGTGAGTCAGCAAGGAAGCCTCACCGGGTTTTGGTGAGGGGTGGACATAGCTTACAGGGTTGCAACCGAACCACCTTAAAAATCCCTGTGTTGTGGGTTGTTTATCGTGTGTGATTGACCTATATCATCTAACCCCATTCACAGGTTCGTGTGCTTCCATACTTGGTTAGATTGTTCACACACATATGCACTTTAAGTGATCAACATAGCACACACACACACGCACGGTTGTTGCAAGCTATTGCATGCTCTTGTGTTATGCTTTATGATCCCTGCACTACAAGGCTTATTTCTTTCAAGATCACAAATGTGCTTAAAGAAGTGTGGACGTTTCATAGCTTGTAATCCAAGTCTTTTCATTTGAGCCACTCTACTTAATTTTGCTGTGCATTGTGCTTAAGTGATTCATTCACTTTATAAGAGTGGTTTAAGTTTCTGTTAGCTAAGAGTTTTAAATAGGCCAAAGCTTGTGAAAGGATCTATTCAACCCCCCTTCTAGATCCGTTTGCACCTCGCGGGACCCAACAAGTGGTATCAGAGCGAGGCTCTGTCATTCCCAGATACAACGATCTGCAGGGAAAGATCCCGATGTTTGTTATTTAGATGGATTCACATGCTACACATGCTTCGATGACTTCTCCACCCATTTATGATGGTTCAGATTTTTCTACATGGGTTGGAAGAATGTTCATCTATGTTAGCTCCATAGATCCACAATTGTGGACTCTTATATACAATGGTCCTCATGAGTTGCCATCAAATTCAATTGATTGGTTAGCCGAACATGAGACCAAACACAATGATAATCGTCTTGCATATGACTTAATTACAGCTGTAGTTGATCTAAGACTAATTCATCTTGTGTCCTCTTGCAGCACAGCCAAGCAAGTATTAGACAAGTTGGTGAAAATCCATGAAGGGAAGGAACAAGAACAAGAATGCTTCATGGCTGACCGTGCAGAACAGTCCAGCAATGCATCCTCATCACAGGTAAACTCCGACTCCGAGGAATTCACTTTTGAAGAGCTTATGGAAGCCTATGATGAATTGATCACACAATACAAAAAGGTAAAAACAGAAAACAAAAATTTGAAAAAGGATCTCAAGAAAATTAACCAAAATGAATGCTCGATTATAAAAAGTGTTCTATTTTTAAAGAGCTTAACAACACTCTCTCAGTTGATCTAGATACGCATAAACAAAGCATTGCATGTCTAAGGGAAGAAAATGAAAATCTTCATGATGAAATCACTAGGTTGGAAGAAATTGTAATAAAACTTCAAAACCAACCTAAGTCAATCTCTAATGATCAAACTATGGCCGATGGGCTAATCCGTGATGAGAGGTTGATTGAAGAAAATAAAAATTCTGTTTCATGCTCTGCTAACTTTGTATGTGAAAAATGTTCATTCTTGAGAAACATAAATGTTGGTCTTCATGATGATCTTGAATGGCAACAAAAACTGATTGATTCTCTGAAAGAAGAGAATAGAGAGTTGTTGGAAAAGAAAATTGAACTTGAACAAGCTGAAGAAGAATTACATGAAAAATTGGCTGCACATGAAAAAGGTAAATCTGTCATTGAAGATCACTCTGAAACTTTGCATGCTTTAGAACAACAAAATCAAAATCTTAAAGCAGTAAATGCCATGCTCAATGAGCAATTGACAGCATGCGAAGAGGGCCTTGTTGAATCTAAACAGCACATTTCATCACTTGAAAATGAAATTCAAGGTTTGAATGATTTCCTGTCAATGTTTGCCCAAATCCAAGATTCTGGTTCACCGGAAGCCACCACTTCCAGTGGTCACCAAAAAGGGCATACTGCTTGAAAGAAAAGTAAAACTCAGCATGCTCGTCAAAACATGCACCATAACATGTCCAATGCTAAATATCATGCTTTCCATAAAATGAATGTCCATTATTATTATTGTGGTAAACATGGTCACACTGTGCATGATTGTTTTATCTTGAGAAATGATGAGCTTAGAGCATGACATCAAGTGAAAGGGCAAGAAAAGAAACAGGTCAACACTGGCAGAGGGCTTGCTCAACAGAATCACATGGAGAATCAGAAGTGTCGACATTCCTATCCAGACATGTCGACACTCCCCATGGCCTTTAAGAGAAATGCCTCTCTTTGTTGCTTTCATTGTGGTAAGACTGGTCATACTGACCAGGAATGCTGATATTTGAAAGAAAGACATCACCCTCATACCATGAAAGGTAAAAATTATGCTTGCCCACAAAAGCATAGTCCACATGCACACGCACATGAACATAAAAAAAAAAAATCAATCTTTTGTATGTTGTTTCTATTGTGGGAAAAATGGGCATGAGATATATGATTACCTCATAATGAGGGAGGATGATGTAATTTCCCTGAAATAGATGAGCTACATTGGTGAATAAGATAAAGCTGCTAACCTACAAGGACCCAAGCAATCTTGGGTACCTAAAAATTCAAATGAGAATTTTGGGTGCAGGATGCCTTGGAGCTGAACAAAGGATCATAAGGTAAATAAAAGCTCAAGGCACAGGTATGTACATAAACCTTTAAGTTCAGTCATCTTGCATGTTTAGTCTTGACATGTAGATAGTGCATCATACGTCTGCCCAATGTCATGTTGATGTGATGATGAGTTGTTTGCTACCTGATATCAGCCACTTGAAATTCTTGGACTTAGGTTTTGATGATGCATGTCATGGCTGCATTTTCAACTCGTTATTCATGTTAGCATTATTCAAAAGGGGGAGTCTAGCAATTGACATCATCATGTTGCATTCAGTTCAAAATCAATTGTGAATGATTTGTGTTTGCATCATATTGTGATCACACATACCTTAATGCACATCATGCTTAGTAGACACAAAAATGCACAATTATTTTGCAGCATCTTCATTGCATTGTGTATTCACATAAGTCTTAGGCTGTATAATTCATTACCAACCCATGCATGTATTCAGGGGGAGTCAACATCAATCTAGCTTGAATCATTTTACATCATTTCACTCTTGCACGGCCATGGTATATCAAATGTTGATGTATGGAAATGCAGGCTATGCTTGTCTGGAAGCACTCAATATGCGTGAGGACCAACCTCCGCCAAGTATCATGTGCCACTGTCGCATATAGGCCATATAGCTAGGGGGAGTTGTCTTCTTGAGGCATTCGTGCATATGTTTCATATTCATTATGTTGCATTTCATAAGTGTAAAATCATGTTTGGTTCATGCATCTCATGTCTGCTAGATTTATGTTTGATCAGGTCAACCCCTGCATGGTTCAAGTAAACCTCTCCTTGACATTCGTCATTCTATTTGACTACCTACATAACTCCTTGAGTGCATTCATTGCATATTCTTAGGGGGAGTCGTGTTATTTTTCTTGGTTCATTCGTCCTTTTTGCATCTGAACCTCAATGGCCTCCAGTGTGATAATAAGTTCAAGAGACAGACATCACTACGGTGTAAGAGCTTTCTATTATATGAACTGATGATTGTCCATTCAATGAGAATGGTTCAGATTTAATGATTTCTTTGAAGTTCTGATATATCTTTTGAAATCATCTATATTCTGTGGTTTTAATAGACCTTAACTAAAGATTGCATGTTGTGCCTTGAATAACTATCCTGAAATCTGAAAATCCAAACGTCTTGACAACTTTGGTGATACTCTAGAGCTTAGTATTATTTCTAAACATCTTGATGAGCTGGAATTCTTGAAAAATCAATTTGACAGAGCAATGATATTATTGCACGGAGAAATATGTCACGTCATCAAATCAAATGACGGATGATATATCATGATGTGCCCCTGTTATCTCTATCTTAATAATATTAGACTCTAGGCAGAGCACTTGCATAATTGCTGAGAAATATATCCTCTCATCAAAGAAATGAGATCGGATATGTCATGACGTGACTTTGCTATCTCTGTTTATTTTGAAGCATAACAGTCAGTCTTACCAAATACCTAGGAATACTGGCGTCTAAACAACGTGTATTCTTATGGTTAGGAGGCATGTACTAGACTAGACTGTTCGTAAAATATGAGTCTTGTGCCTTCAAATGCAAAAGATACTGAAAATCACATTTGCTGCGATCATAAAAGTCCATGATCTAATCATGATTGTTTAGCTTCAATACTAGTTTTTGTGCTATTTCCCTTTGTAGTTCTTGAATATGGATGTATAAGACAAGGGAAGGTTAAACACTGTCATGATATGCGCTTCTGGTTCATTTATATTAAACCATGGATGTCGATGCCTTTTGAACTCTATTGATGATCTTGGTTTTCATTAGCTTTGAACCATATATATTGCTCCCGGCATGTTTCCAATTTCCATATAATGGCTTGCTCTTCCACTACCATTCCACTCTGATCTCTAGGACTTTTGTTAACCACTGTACCGTATCTCTCCTTTTTGCTGTTGGCAAAGGGGGAGAATGTCTTGTTGTGAGTCCTTGCTGTGGACTTGGGAGAAAGGGGGAGATGTTGCCTAATGCTGCCTTTGAGCGTTCTCAAAGGGGGAGAGTGCAATGTGGATATGGGAGAATCCAAGGGGGAGAGAACCTTCATTTATGATGAGGGTTTATGCATAGCATTCATACACTTTACTTCTCCATGCATACGTATATCCATGCATACATATCTGCATTCACATGCTTCACTATCATGGATCTTGAGCTGCACATGTTACATATGTCATAAACATTGCCTTCTTGACTATTTCTGCCATATAATGACTTATAGTGTTGCCATCATCAAAAAGGGAGAGAATGTTGAATACATGTGCACCATGATTACTGTTATGGTTTTGATGATAGCAACTACTATAAGTCACATTGTGGTGCATCTGTTTAAACAATCAGTCATTTCATCGAACATATTGTGTACACGAGCAGTGCATGGTTTTGATAGCAAATACTAAGTCACACTGTGTTTGCATATGACGTCATTGTGCATATGTTTAAACAGTTAGTCATTTCATCGAACAGGTTGTGTGCATGAGCAATGCATTAAACAGTTAGTCATTTCATCGAACAGGTTGTGTGCATGAGCAATGCATCAGTGCATACCACTGTTCCTATCTTGCATTGGTTCATTCATATAGTCGGTGCATCTCTTATGCTGCTACACATAAAGTCTGTGCATTTCATTGTTTGCATCGGTGTATTGTTTGTCATTCGCATATCAAAGTCTATACATCCATTAACAAGTCTATACATTGGTTGCATAGCTTGCCATGCAAAGTCTATACATTCTCCATGCATCTTCCTTAACAAGTCTATACATTGGATTGCATAGCTTGCCAAGCAAAGTCTATACATTCTCCATGCATCTTCATTACTAAGTCTATACATCCTGCAACTCAAAGTCTATACATCATCCTGTTGCAGGCACATCAAGTCTATACATCCTTCAACAGCAAGCCTATACAGTAGCAAGTCTATACATTCTTCAGCAGCAAGTCTATACAGCAAGCAAGTCTATACATCAGCAAGTCTATACATCCTGCAACACAAAGCCTGTACGTTGGCTGCTAGCACAAACTCAAGTCTGTACATTGGATGAAGTCTGTACGTTGGACGAAGTCTGTACGTTGGCTGCTAGCACAAACTCAAGTCTGTACATTGGACAAAGTCTGTACGTTAGACAAAGTCTGTACGTTGGCTGCACAATGTTAAACGCAAAGTCTATACATTGCTTTCTGTTGTGTTCATGCATCAAGCTACCAAGTCTATACATTCATGAAGTAAGTCTGTACAGGCTCATGCATGCTCAAGGTGTCAAGTCTGTACAGAGTTCATACATGCACACAAAGTCTACACATTCATTCAAATAGCCAAGGTCACTGCACAAGATGAGAGTCCAAAGATAAAGATTCAGTTGGTACTTTCTAGACCAACAAGGATGAAGTCACAGACATGAACGGGCTGCTAAAGAAGTCAAGCGACGGAGCTGAAGCGGCTAACGGATCGACCCGGGACGGACCGGGGTCTGCCCAGCTGGCGGTCAACCGCCAGCACAGGGGCGGTCGACCACCCCAGCCAGGGAATGCCCTTCTGCAGTTCTTTCAGCTACAGGTAGACCGCCAGCACGTAGCGGTCGACCGAAAATCCCAGGGCTCACCAATCTACAGTATTTCTCAGTAGAGGTCGACTGCCACCTACCACAGGTCGACCGCCAGCCCCGAGCCATCAATTGTTGACTTTTGTTTCCACTTCGAAAATGGCCATTCAACATGGATTTGTTTAATCCAAAAGTCACCTAATCACCCATGATTTGTGGATCTGGTCTGGGGCTTGTCTATAGACCATTCAAAGTCTATAAAACCAATACAAGAGGGTTAGAAACCCTAGTTGTTGTAGTTGATGAAGTGAATCAAAGAGAGCTCAAGGGAGGCCATTTCGAGGGTACTGTAGCACCTGCGTGAACAGTACTTCGGGCTGGAGTTCTTCATCCTTCCAAGGTGATTCAAGCTCAGATCTGAAGCCAAGCAACCTCCAAGCAAGCAAGAAGCATTCAAGGATCTCAAAGGTGATCAAAGCTACATCCATACACCTCTTCATCAACTCAAGGAGATTCAAGAAAAGATCAAAGCTACATCCAATATTCTTCTTCATCAACTCAAGGAGATTCAAAGGAAAGATCAAGCTACATCCAATATCTGCTCAATCAACTCAAAAGGATCAAAGGAAGATCAAATCCTCAACAGATTCAAGATCCAACAATCTCAGACAAGATCTAATTCATTCTAGCATATCTTCATATCTTGTTTAAGCATTTTGATCTTGTTTCTTTCTTCATTTCATTCAATCTATTGAAACTGAAGATCATCCCTACCGGTGATTAGTAGGAAGGCAATCGGGAGTTCTCCGATCTGCGGTGTAGCCGTCCCTGTCGGCTTTGTGTGTAGGAAGATAGAAAGAGGGTTTTCTCTGTTCTGTGGTTTGGGGCGTGTCCCCGGTCAAGCTGTGAGTCAGCAAGGAAGCCTCACCGGGTTTTGGTGAGGGGTGGACGTAGGTTGCGGGGTTGCAACCAAACCACCTTAAAAATCCCTGTGTTGTGGGTTGTTTATCGTGTGTGATTGATCTATATCTTCTAACCCCATTCACAGGTTCGTGTGCTTCCATACTTGGTTAGATTGTTCACACACATATGCACTTTAAGTGTTCAACATAGCACACACACACACGCACGGTTGTTGCAAGCTATTGCATGCTCTAGTGTTATGCTTTATGATCCCTGCACTACAAGGCTTATTTCTTTCAAGATCATAAATGTGCTTAAAGAAGTGTGGACGTTTCATAGCTTGTAATCCAAGTCTTTTCATTTGAGCCACTCTACTTAATTTCGCTGTGCATTGTGCTTAAGTGATTCATTCACTTTATAAGAGTGGTTTAAGTTTCTATTAGCTAAGAGTATTAAATAGGCCAAAGCTTGTGAAAGGATCTATTCAACCCCCCCTTCTAGATCCGTTTGCACCTCGCGGGACCCAGTAGGTGCACATTCGCATACAAGTCTGAAGGTCGGTGCACATGAAGAAATCCTGCACTATTAAGGTCGGTGCACATACATATTATAGTCTGTCAGGTCGGTGCATACATTCATTCCAGTCCTGAAGGTCTGTGCACATGTAGAAGGCTTGCATGAGAAGGTCGATGCATATGTAGAAGTGATTGCTTCATAAGGTCTGTTTATATTTGGATTCTAGAGAAAGGTCGATGCTAGTGAGCTAGCGTCTGCAGCATAGGTCAATGCATGTTATAGAAGGGTCGATGCTAGTAAGTCATCATTCTCAAGGTCGATGCACCTTGTGTAGTCACTATAAAGACAGGTCGATGCACCTTAATTACAGAGTAAGTTAGTCTGGCATATAAGGTCCTACCTGTATGACTCTATGGTCGATGTTTCTATTCTAACCTGCTGTATTTGTTAGCTATATAGGCTGATGTATCTCGTTTATGCATCGATGCTTTTGAGGAATTTTGTGCATACACTTATATGAACTATCTGACCTTGTGTAGCGTCTGAAATAGCATTTTCTAATAACTTTTACATGCTTCACAAGTCTCATAAATATTTGATTCTATTTTGGACAGAAAAGTATGAACAACCTAGACTCATGATCGAACACCTGGGTTACATAAAGACAGACCACATTACTCTCACGTGGAACTTAAAGTGAAGCGGATTAAGAGCACGTGATCCAAGGTAGGAAGCTGAACTAACATCTTGCCACGTGGATCGTCTCATCCTCTACTCCTGACAAGTGGCTCTTGAAGTGCGCTTTCTGGATAAAGTTATTGGGCGGGAGTGTGCCTTCCACGTGCCCAGAATCTGAAAAGCTCGTAGGACCACAGACTCGCGCTCTCCTATATAAAAGGGGATCGAGTAGTCAAATTCCAAGATAGAGCATATACGAGAGAGCTCTTACGAAAGAAGCAGATCTGAAGAGGAGAAAAGAGCAGAAAAGCAAGAGAGTTCCAGAGGTCGAGAGAAAAGAGTCTGAGTGGAGTTTGAGAGAAAAGAGTCAGTTGCAAAGAGTAAGAAGAAAAATAGAGTGCCGTAATTCTATCTGAGAGAGAGAAGTGGGATTGAGCAGAAGAGTCATCATGACTTCTGGATCAGATCCAGAGTCAGATCGCTCTAGTGGAGGTACAATTTTTCTTTATGTTATTATCTTTCATTGCCTCTTTTGTTTTCCTTTTTGAAATCTACTGTAAGCTGTGTATCAGTGGAGCAAGCTATAGTGCTCAACAGTGAGGTGTGATCCTCAGACAATAAGCTTTGATTGCTCAGTGGGAAAGCAAGCTGTGAGGCTCAACTGTTTGTATGGATTTGATCCCTGAAGCTATAGATCAGCGGAGTTCAAGATGTTTAGCAACGGAAGCCTTACTCGGTTGAGTAAGGGGTGGACGTAGATCTCAAGCTCGAGATCGAACAACTTGAAAATTTATCTGTCTTGTGTGTGAGTGATTGATTATATTATCTTTACTGCGATTAGATGAATGCTTAGGATTGTTTACTACGAGCATCTGATTTCTCTGATATAATCAACTGTTACTTTAGTCTACAACCAATCTGTCCGCACTAATTCATTTCTGCATCTGCTCAATTTGATTAATATCTGATTGATCTTGATCTAAGTTGTACTTTCTTCATTTCATATCTATATTGTGGTCAATCACTCAGTGGTATATAAAAAGGCTCAGTTAGAATGATAGATTACATCTCTCTGGAAGACTAACCCTTGCGTGAGGAGTTTTTCGAATCAAACCTCTGCCTGGTACTATATTGACTTGATTGATCTATTGTCTCTGGAATTCTTAGTGATTGACAATTTGTCCATATCAGATCTTTTGTTGATTATTCATACTGTTATTAGTATTTCTATTCACAGCAGTTTCGTTGATTTCCACATTGTTATTAACTGCTATAGAATTATAAAATTTGGGGTAGATCTATTCACCCCCCCTCTAGCTCTGTAGTTCATTCCTTTCACACATCACGTGGTATCAGAGCCTAACTCTCCCTAAGGGCTTAACATCTCGGAGAGATTAGTTGAAATGGATGCTAGAGGTCTAACAGCGGAGGGTCATTCGACCAGTAAGCCACCATTCTTTGACGGAAATGATTATGCTTACTGGAAGAATCGTATGCAAGTCTTCTTCGAGCGAAGGATTATGAAATTTGGAAGGTCCCTTTGAACTCCCTGAGGATGAGGAGGTCTGGACCAGGGAGCAGATCCGTAAGTCTACATTGAACTGGAGCACTATAAATGCTATGCAGTATGCTCTTCACCCTACTGAATTTTCAAGAGTTTCCTCCTGTTCCATAGCCAAGGAAATGTGGGACAAGCTGGAGGTAATCTATGAGGGAACGTCTCTGGTTAGAGAGACCAAGCCTAATTGTTAGGTCCGATAGGGTGCAACATGATCTAGAAGGGGGGGTTGAATATATCCTTTCTAAAACTTGCCCAATTAAAAACTTAACACATTAAGGAACAGTCAAGGGATAAAATGCACATGAGATTCTTAGACATGGTGCATAGTGGAATTAGTAGGAAACAGCTGAAGAGGGAGCTGTAGAAACATTGTGTCAACTGGTGAGGTTGCCACACACTTAAGCACAGACTGTTCAACAAGATAGCATGCGTTTAATCAACCTGTAAACCTATGAATGGGGATAGAGGATAGGGATCAAACACAAACGATTGCACAATGATTTTTTAGGTGGTTCGCTTGCCAACCTGCAACCTACGTCCACCCCTTACCAAACCGATGAGGCTTTACCACACGGGGATGAAAACCTCTCTCCACACACACACACGGGACGAGTCCCACAGAACGGAGATCCCTCCGTCTGTCTTCCTACACACAAACTGGTAGGGACAGTTCTCCACAGACCAGAGCACGCCTCCATTTGTCTTTCTACACACAAACTAGTAGGGACGGTTCTCCACAGATCGGAGCACACCTCTGTATGTCTTCCTACACACAAACTAGTAGGGTCGGTTCTAGATGAAATGAAAGAAACGAAAAACACAAAAGGAAACACTGCAAGTGCAGTAGAAAAAAAAACTTTCCTGATATGTAGATGAGGTAAGTGCACAAACAGAAAAGGATAACCAGATGGTGGCTTCAGATTTTGCTCTTGAAGCACCTTTGGACAGATCTGGACACAAGTCCGATCTGGCTTCTTCTTAGTCTCAATCTGACGTGAGAAGGGCTACCCTCCTCACTTAGCTACTCTTTTTCTTCTACTCTCTCTTGTTTCTTTCTATCAGCACTGGTCGGTTTCAGACCAAGACTGGGCTACACTTTTTCTTTCTTTTTCTTTCACAGATTTTCTCTTGAAGGCTCACACATATTCTTCTCTCTTGGACAGCAGCTTCAGCAACATTTTCAACATATACGGGCTGCCTCTTTTATAGACGCAATCACCCCTCTCAGAAGAGGTTCTAGGCTGAATGTGATTGGCTCCTCATAAATAATCATTTGTCTTTAAGGACCTTTTGTCTTGGCAGCTTCTGGTTGGCCAGGGAGGTAGCAGAGAAATTTTCTTCCATTTTGTGCTTTGGTTGTCCTGAGAAGGTGTGAGATGAGCCTCCCAAGAAGGATCTGTAGTATCTCCTTTTTCTGTAGGTAGGACAGTCCAGGACATCCTTTTTGTCCAGTGCCATCTCAGTGACATAGCATTTGATTGGGTGGAGGCAAAAAGGTGGGTACCAGGATTGGTGACTACTCCTAGAAATGGTAGCTTACTTTTTCGTCGACCAAAAAGACTGATATAGAAGTCCAATGATGACAGGAAGGTTGACTGAGCAAAGGTACCTTTCCAAACCTCAAAAGACGTGAATTTTGGCATTTGTGGTTCCTATTTATGCTCTCTGAATTCAATTCAAAAATGCTGCAAGTTTACTAAGAATGGCCTTGGGAGCCACTCAGTGAGGCATTTTGTCGAACAAGTGATCTTCTTCATGAGGTCGGTGCAAATTGGCTTCTTCAGTTGAGGTCGGTGTTTGAAGCTTCTGCCGAAGACTGCCCTTCAAGGTTGATGTAGCCTTATGCATGAGTCGATGCTAGTATCATCTGGGTTTTTCAAAGGTCGATGCACATTGTTGTTCCATCATGTGCAGGTCGAGGCATATTCCTATTGAAGCATACAGAGGTCGATGCACATATTCTATTTCCATTAGAAGGTCGAGGCACATCACATACTCTGAACATTCAAGGTCGGTGCATATTCCATAACAAGGTCGATGCACATCACATTCTTTGAACATTCAAGGTCGGTGCACATTTCAATGTCAGTGCACATTTCATAACAAGGTCGATGGATGTCTTCTGTTGAATCATAGAGGTCGATGCATGTTTCAAGGTCGGTGCACATTATTGTTCCAACACATACAATTCGATGTACATGAACCAAGGTTGATGCACATCACTGTTTAAAGCACACAGGCCGGTGCACATCACTGTTTGAAGCAGATGTAGGTCGATGCACATCTGGTCCTTGCTTTAGTAAGGTCGATGCACATTTGCTATCAACACTCTAAGGTCGGTGCAACTTTTTGAACCTCCTCAGTAAGGTCGGTGCACATTGAGGAACAGGGTCGGTGCACATTTTGAACTTCCTCAGAACCTTTTGCCAATTTTTCTGCCCAGTTCTTTCTTGCATCTTGGAGCAATGACCCTTGGTGAGATCTGCCTCAATTTTTGTGCAACCTCTTACCTCAATTTTTGTGCAATCAACTTGTCTTGATTTCTATGCATTTGCAACTTGGCTTGAAACTTATACATGGAGGCATCATCAAGAGAAATTAAGACTCACAAATGAGTCATAGTTAGACATCATCAAAACTTATAGTTAGACATCATCAAAATAACATATATCCAACATTCTCCCCCTTTTGATGATGGCAACTATGCAACATTGAGAGTCATCTCATACAGACTAAGGTCAGAGAGTGAGCACATGAGATAAGCAAGTATGGACATGAGATAAGCAATTATGACTCATCCCAAAACTTCTCCCCCTTTGCCATCAGTAAAGAGGGCTCACAGTAAGGTCAATTGCAAGGTCAGAGAGTGAGCACATGAGATAGCATGAGTTCAAAAGATGATAAGTGAATTCCATTCAGCAACCAAAAAAAATCATTAGCATGAGAGGCAGCACGTCAAGATGCAAACTCAACTCTTACAGATTTTTTTGTTAGGGTTTGTCACTTTTTAATGTTTTTAGGTTTCCAGATTTTTGAAGTTACCTATGCAATGCATGGAAATGGAAAATGCAAATTAAGCAACCATGTACATGATGAAAGAGCTGATACGAAGTGCCAAGAGACGTGAGATATATATCAACATGGAGACATTCATCATCAAGGTAACCATGAGGGAACAGTTGTTGGGTCCCTGTTAAGAGTGGAAGAGCATTCAAAGTAACCAGGAGAGGTCATTGCAGATGATGCAAGAGTGTTAATCAAGAGCCCAAATTGACGTGAAAGCAAGTGCCCCGACAGCCATATAGAAATTTGAACACGGGGGGTTGATAGTGGGAGTCGACACTTGGAATTATATACCAACTAGATTCAAGAAATCTCAGGATAGGAGTACTTCAGTTCTGAAGCCAAGTTCATAAAGCAGAGTTAGAGATTTTTCAAGAAATTCAGTTAGAGTTCCAATGATAAAGCCCTTGATTTCAGATTGGTTTAAATTTGATGAATTCTGAGTTTCTTAAATAAAAGCATTTTGAAACATCTGCATTCAAAAATAATAAAAATTAACCAGAATTTCAAATTAAAACAAGGTTAACCTCCTCTCACCTTACTCATTCACTTCCATTAGCTCCCTTGAGAGTGACCACAGAAAGTATTGAGGTTAAACACCTAGACGTTTCTGATTTTAACCATGGGGTGATAACCTCTTTCACTATTTCTTTTAAAAACCACAGTTCTACATGTGATACAAAACGAAACTGTTCTTCAATTTACAAGAACATTCAGGTGTGGCATGAACCTTTTGACGTGAGGATACATGTTGATTAGACGCCAACATCCCCAGTTATTAAGTGTAGCTCACCATTCTGCTCCAACTTGAACAGAGGTAGCAATGCACTTCATGACTAAATCCATTTCATTTCTTTGATGAAAGGCTTAGTTTCTCAGTGACGCAAATGCCATTGCTCTGCCTTAGAGCACTGAATTTAGTACACACCTTTTTACGTGAGGATATACGTTTATCAGACGCCAATATCCCCAGTTACTCAGTATGACAGAAGTTCATTGCAACATTAAGTGTAGCCCTTTTTGAAACAGTTAGGACCCCTCTTTGAAAACTTTAGATTAGACAAATGTTTAAAAACAATACTACATGAAGTTTCTCAATCAAGGGTGCCTTTATACTTAAAATAAACTTTCAGATTTAAGAAGGCATAGCAGGACAAAACATGAAACACTAGTTAAGGTCTATTAAGATTGAATATAGCCACTATCATGAAAGTTCAGTTCAAAACTCATAAACCCATTAAACTTAAACCAACTATTTTGACTAGGGCAATCAAGTAACTTCATGGAAGAATATTCCTCTTATGGATGTACTCTGCTAAAGGAACCCAGCTACAGATAGAAATGCTCCCAAGAGTTCAAGGAGTAGGTGAAGTCCCGCGATCAATGACACCCAAGAGGGGGGGTGAATTGGGTGATAATAACTTTTAGGAAAACTTTGTCCGATTCAAATACAAAACTTCTCACAGCGGAATTTAATACAACACATAAGATAATTTGGCAAGATGAAGATTTATCGAGAGACAAGTTGATGCACATTAAGAATCAAATGTGACTAAATGAATCAAACTCAACTTAGGTCTATGTGTGTATTCAAAATTAGATGTGTGAAGCAGTCTGATTATATGAAGTGTGTGTGTGATAGAGTCAATTTAAACCTGTGAATGGAGATAGAGGAATAGATAATCACACAGGCATTCACAAAGACACAATGATTTTTAAGGTGGTTCACTCAACTGAATGAGGCTCCACTACTGGTAAACCAGCACGGGAATAAATCCCCCCCCACACGGAACCGAGTTCCAACACGCACGCAGGGCGACTCCTGCACACACATGGGGAACAAACCCCCAACACACACACACACACACGGGGAACAACCTCCCCACGAGGAGAACTCTCCTCACGCTGTAAATACAGCAACAATGGGGATGAACCCCACACACTCTGGATTCTAAATCCAGTAGTACAGACACACACTGTGGATCTGAAATCCACCAGCTTACTCGCACAAACTGTGGATCCGAAAAGATCCTCACACACAAACACACGAATCTGGATATATCCACACACACACGTGGATCTGAAGTCCACACACACACTGATGTTCACAAATATAGAACAAGAACACACTTGAAGCTCGAGATAAAACTGAAGAAGAATATAAGATAGAAGAGCTCAGATCTAGGTTCCCCCTTTGATGAAAGTTGCAGATCTTGTATGAGGCTTGCTTCTTCCCTTGAATGGAGATTGATTGGCTTCAGATGGAGCTTGAAGAGCTTGGAAATGAATGAAGAGTTCTTCCATGAACTACTGTTCACGGAGCTACAGTAGCCTTCCTTCTTCCCTTGATAGCCTCTCCTTCAACCCTTCTTGCTTGCTTGCTTCTTCTCCTTTCTTCCTTGGGCAACTTTCCCTTGAATCCTTGCTTGCTTGCTTCTTCACTTCGTTGTAGGTTGTTGGCTTCAGATGGAGCTTGAAGAGCTTGGGAATGGATGAAGAGTTCTTCCACAAACTACTATTCACGGAGCTATAGTAGCCTTCCTTCTTCCCTTGGACAGCCTCCCCTTTGATCTCTTGAAGTTTTTTTGGGTTTATGACCCCTTAGGTTGGTTTTATATCTCTTGAATGGTCAAGAGACATGCCCCAGACCAGATCCACAAAACATGGCTTAATTGGGGGCATTGGTTTTAAACAAATGGGAAGAAAGACCTCTCCACGAGCTTGAAACACAAAGTCAAACAAAGCTGCATCGGGGCTGGCGGTCGACCGGTGGTCATGGGGCGGTCGACTGGAAGTTTTCAGAAGGAGGGCTTTCGTTGCTGGGAAAACCGGTCGACCGACCCAATGCTGGCGGTTGACCGAAATCTTGAATTTTCTAGATTTCCAACATTCAACCCCTTAAACCCATTTGCAGTCCATGGGATCAAACTCCTTTGACCTTGAGGATTTGTACTGAGTATTTTGACCTGCAAGAACATAGATAATTGATTAGACTATAGCTCAAACATCCATATGATGAATGCATGAACTTCATGTCCTCATTCATTCCATGCATTTTTGGGTTTGGTTTAACTTAGTTTATACAATTGGAAAGCTTAAACCATTTGAGCATTTGTCATTGATTGGAATGAGAGACTTATGCATTCAAACTGAACTGTTACGCTAGCAAGCCATGCGACCATTGTGAACCGCAATTACCAAGAGTGAAGTAGGCTAGAAACCTCTTGTAAAACCAACATTCTCAGCCAAGGGTCAAAACCATATAGCCATGCACTTGACCAACATGTTTGAGCCTCAAGCCATTTGTCATCTCAATCATGAACATGGGCAATCAACCATTAAGTTTAGTTATCATCAAAAACATATGCAAGGCATATACAACAATCTCTCCCTTTTTGATGATGACAAACTTTATGACGGACACAGACAGCATATATTTCTCCCCCTTTGACATGATCAAAAAGTGGGAGGAAGGCAATGAAGTTCAAATTACAGCAAGCAGATTCATAAAGCAATGAGGGACCATTTCAGAAGTGCAAGTGCGGCAATAGCAAGACAAGGATACGGTGATCAAAACATGTTGATTCAGTGATACCAATTGAAGCTTATGGAGACAGAAAAGTATGCAGACTGAAGATTCACAAAGCAAGATGATACCATTCAAGGTAAATACATTCAAGCACGTATTGATTACCAATTGAAGGTAGTGGTTGGCCTCAAGGATATGAACCAGTGGTGGAAGATGTTCACAAGATGAGGTGTTCAGCATGATAGCATTCAAATTCTAGAACCCATTTCAGAGTTTCACAGGATGCACGAGCAAAGCAACAGCAGGATGGCATAGCAAATGATTTTCTTTGATTTTCAAATATTCTGATTTTTATTTTTATTTTTTGGAAATGCATAATAACTCAATGCAAACATATGACACTATGAATGCATGCAATGCAACTGAACAGACATGATGACAATATGAATGCAAGCATATGAAGCTCAATGCAAGCATACAATGGAATGAAAACCAACTAGGCCAATGGTTGAACTCAAAAAGAATGATGATTAATTCTATGTGAGGGTCACAAAATTTTGATTTTCATGATACCAATTGAGGGCAAATACCCCATATAGCAAGTGTAAAGAAATTGAAGTCCAATTTTTTTGAATTTTATTGATTTTAGATTTTTACATTTTCTTTTGAAGTGCATGAAGCTAGTTACATACAAATGAATCATATGAAATGCACACAATGCAACCAGACAATTACATATAAATATACATGCAAGCATATCTCCCCTTACTTATATAAGTAGGGAATGGGTATAAGAAGGATGCATGAGAGTCATGACAACCGGAGTGCACATGTGTAGCACATACGAGATTGTGCAATCATATAGGAGATTCATGCAATTGTTAAAGTAGTCAATCAATTTTCTGAATACATAATAAATCAAATTTCTAGATGTGTAAGTGAGTAACATGAAAAATGATAGTTGCAATATGGATATTCAGATTTTCAAATCAACACAAGGAGACATTTTACAGACTGCACTTCAATTTGAGAACAGCGTATTGGAGGCTTCGCTCTACCTCAAAAAGTTTCCACATCAAAATTTTTAATGATATCACAAGATAATCAGAATTTTTCTAAGAGTGATCAGGTTCAAATAATTCCTTTTTACGCGAGTAGACGCATGGAGCTCATGCCAGAATCTCGGTTACTCAGAATACTGAACCATTTCACTTCATCTTGAACAGAGGTACTTTAGTCAACACTTTTCAGAAATGAACCACATCACGTCTCAGGTGACATGTGCCCAATTTACTCAGTGAGACTGAGCATTACTCTACCTTTCTTTTTCATTTCAGATTTTTCAAACAAGGATAGGTAGGCAGCTTTTTCCTCAACTGTCTCTTCAACATACATGCAGCAAGTTTAACATCTCGAGAGTGTTAAAAAGAAATTCACATATCCTTATCTTTAACACTCATTTTCACATTTTTTACAAAAGGTGTATGAATTTGATTCATCATGTATACCGAAAATATCATGAACACATAATAGTGCAACTCCCTCTAAATAGATGCACTTGAGATATGAACTCCCCAGAGTGTATAACATGAAACACTCCAATAATGACTCAAATGTAATATTATTTATCAAGAAAGTATAAGATCATAGAAATTTCAAAGGATGGGGTGAATAACATATATAAGCATGCAAGCACACATTGGGAATTTATGCCATATGAAATGTAAGATGAAATGATATGCAATTTTAGTTTTTGAATTATTGGCCCCAAAGATATGCATGCTGAAAATGCCAACTATGTAACAATGCACACGATAAGCTTCATTTTTCGAATGCACTATGTGAATGATATACAAATATGTAATGTGAAATGCAAGATGAAAAGATTTTATTTGAAGGTTCTAAAAACTTGAGAAGGTTTAAGATAGGTGCAAAATGTGTTTTGCATGTTTTCATTTGAATGAGCTAAATACATGTAATGCATGAACTCTAATGCATGCAACCTATGACGACATGAGAATGCAATGCTTGATGCAAAAGTAAGATGCAAAATAAGATGGGAAGGCTTGATTTACAGAGTATCATGACAGATTGCACAAGAAAGCATTCACATTCAGCTGATTATCAACAACATTTTCATGATATGGCCTTTATGAGCAAGGGTGCAAATATGATCAAAAAACAAACAATGCAACCCAATTGTTTTCAAAGATTTGTTTCAAAACAGATTTTCAGGAGCATTTCACAAGTTTAGAAATGAGAAATCATCCACAAGTCATTCAGAATTTTAAGATCTGGTACGAGGCGGAGATTTTAGTCCGAAGACCCAGCTCACACATAGGGACTGCTTCCAAGTGGACATAATCCACCCTTTCACAAATGCCATTTAATATACCAGATATGCAGTTAAGCTCAAATGTGATAATGCAATTCAAATTGAGAAATATTCAATAGCCAATCACCTCATACACATTTCTCAAGATTTTAATTGGGTTCAACTAATTTGACAAATTCATCACATCGAACTAGGGCAACAACATGTCAGGTTTTCAGAATGTATACCTAAGTTCAGCAGACATCACATATGTCTTCAAGAGCCAAAATCGACTAATTCTCATGAGGGTCAGTATTTCAGATTTTTATTTTCTTACCTTTGCCTTGAGAGTCCCTTGTTTTTCTCAACTTCTTCATTACCCTCAAGTCACTCATGTAATCAAGGTTCTCATTTTTCAGATTTTGGTACCCAAGCTTTCTTGGATTCCTAGGGTTCAGCAGCACTTTTGAGAGGTGCATTCCATAGTCTCCCACATGCAAATGTCAAGGTTCATCAACAATGTATATGCATGAAAATGGATATGCATTCTAATAACAAAATCAATTTTTTTATTTATTAATGGAGATTTGTTAAAATAAGTTGGAGTTTTTCAAATAGGGCTCAGAAGTTTATTTTCAATACTTGTGCCTTGAGCATCCATCATCTTCAAGCCTTCCACCTGATTTCCTCGTGAAAAGTGTATGATCAACCTTACCTATTGAATCCGTTCTCAAATAGAATGGTGTGAGCCTTTCATACCATGCCTTGGGTACTTGCTTTAGCACATACAAGACTTTCACCGGCTTGTACACAGTAATGGATGTTGAGTCGATCTGGAAGTTGTTCTACAAGGACATCCTTACCCATCTCCTGGTAATAGTTGAGAAAGTTCTCATCATTTTTCATCCTTGCAAGGTATTCCTTCAGTAGATTCAAGATTGACCACAGCTAGCCCAATCTCACTTGTATTCTTGGGAGTGTGATCTGCATCCAAAGTTGAGAAATTTGATTTGTCAATTTCGATTCAGATCTATTACAATAACATGAAGAGTTCCTTTGACAACTAACATCCCCTTAAGAACTCCAGACTTGATGCATGACTCAGGAATGAGCCTAGGCACTAAGTTCACATGTCTATGCTAGGAACTCCCCCTTAAATGTGTAAGAATATGAAATGTTCAGTGCAAATTTCAATGCCATATGCAGCCTTTAAGTAATTGACTCATAGTACCGAGCGGAGAACTTAGATCCGAAGATCACCTCACGCGTGGTGATAGTTTTCAGACAGGCTTGACCTGCCCTTCCACATGTCATCATTTGATATACTATGTAGTCATGGATGTGATGAAAGCAGGAGAATTGTAATGCATTATGACATGAATTCACAATGTTCAATTTTTGCAAGACAGCACGTGAAAGTATATGCACACTCAGTGTATGTAATTTGATTTGAAAGATTTTCAAACTCCACTACAACAGGATGCTATATGAAGGTGATATGCACAAGGGTATGCAAACAACTATGGATGGAATGCATGTACATACATATGCATTATCACAAGATTCCGCATAAAACAAATCAAGACATAGCACCTTTTCTAGAGAAGTGAGAGGGATATCACCTGAGCATTCAGATTTCAGTTTTTAGATTTTCTTTTAACCTGACTTGTGCCGCTTGGCCGTGTGCCTTACCTTCTGACTGAAGTCATATTTCATGCTTCTCATTCCTAAGGCACACCTGCAAAATAGATTTCTCATTTTACATTCTTAGGTACCCAAACCATCTTGGGTCCTTGTGGGTTAGAAGCACTCTTGGCACGTGATTTCAATTTTTGACAACATTGAAATCATCATTTTTCATAAAGAAACAACCATGCATCATGTGCCCAGATTTACCACAATAATCACAGCATGACTTTGAATACTTAAAAGCATGAAGATTCTTTGAAGCATGTGACTTTTTGTTCCAATCTTGTTTCCAATTGGCAGGGGGTGTGTTGAACACATTAGAGATCCTAGGTCGACCTTCCCTTGGTTTTGGCTGAGGATAATGGGTCCAGAACACAGGATGTGTTGACACCATAGGTTGGTAGTGTTGTTTAGCCTTGGGGTGCGTCGACCTACCCTTGCCTTTTCCATTGTGCATTCTATTCCTGCATGCTTCCAAATCATCATTCTTCATAATAAAATAATCATGCATGGCATGTCCATGTCTTCCACAATAAAAGCATGAGATTTTCTTTCTAGATGTATGTGTGTGTGTGGCAGAAGTATGTTTAACATGCATAGTGGTCCTAGCAGCATTTTTAGATTTTTGATGCAAATTGATTTTCTGGTTTTTATTTTCTTTTTGAATCTCTTGAACAGAAGACTGCTTTGGAGGTGAAGTAGAGGTACTGGCTGTACTCGAACTTTGAACAAACGAGGTATAAACCTTATTCACAAAAGACTTCTTTTTTACAGGATTGTAGCCAAGGCCTTCCCTTTGAAAATTAACTTTCATGCCCAAAAGTTTATCCAGATTATCTTGTCCCTCCACAAATTTGGACAGCGAATTGTTCAAGTCCTGGATTTCAGATTGAAGAGATGAAATGTGCAATTGAGTGTTGGCGAGCTCTTCTTCACAAGTAGCAAGACTGACATTCAAAACATTATTGGTTTTCCTAAGACATTCAACTTCTTGTTTTATTTTCTCCACATCTTCACGCTCATCTAAAACCACAGATTTTCCTTTTTCTAGAACCAACAATCTTCAGAAATGGCCGTGTTCAATTCCTTCAGTTTCTCATTTTCTCTTGCAAGCTTTTGATCATGAACAAATTCATTTTGACCATTGTCCATTAGACTTATTCTCTCTCTCAGCTCTTTATTTTCATTTCTCAGGGAGGAGATTTGATCCTTGTGAAATTCAACATCAAACACATGAGCCTCAATCAATTCCTCTAAATGTGAGCATTTTTTACAAGAGGAATTACAGTTGTTTTGTTCAGCATTCTTTTTCAATTTTTTGTTTTCCGATTTTAACTTCTTGTAGTTATCAGCAAGCTCATCATATGCAACCAATAGATCATCAAGAGATATGCTTTCAGAGTCTGAATTTACCTCTAAGGATGATCCATTCTTATCACTCCCTTGATCACTCGTGCCTGCCACAAGGCATCTGTCTTCATGCTCTTGTTGGAAACCGGCTAAGCCATCCAATATATCCTTTGCAGAGCTGCAATGGGAGACAAAGGGAAAATGATTAGAATTAACTACAGCAGAAAATAACCTTAGAACCAAGCAATTTTGATCATGTTTGAGCTTATAATCTTCAGTCCAGACGGCTTTGTCTTGAGGCAATTCATAGGGACCATGTGAAAGAAGCTTCCATAGCTTAGGATCGTATGAATTAACTAGACTGAATATTCTTCCTAACCACAAATCAAAATTACAACCATCAAACACTGGTGGAGAATTCAAAGTGTACATTTTGGTAGTCATTGATCTGGATCACTCTAGATTGTTAAATCTATGAAAAATCGAGCCTTAGCTCTGATACCAATTGAAGTCCCGCGATCAATGACACCCAAGAGGGGGGGTGAATCGGGTGATAATAACTTTTAGGAAAACTTTGTCGATTCAAATACAAAACTTCTCACAGCGGAATTTAATACAACACGCAAGACAATTTGGCAAGATGAAGATTTACCGAGAGACAAGTTGATGCACTTTAAGAATCAAATGTGACTAAATGAATCAAACTCAACTTAGCCCTATGTGTGTATTCAAAATTAGATGTGTGAAGCAGTCTGATTATATCAAGTGTGTGTGTGATAGAGTCAATTTAAACATGTGAATAGAGATAGAGGAATGGACAATCACACAGGCATTCACAAAGACACAGTGATTTTTAAGGTGGTTCGGGACCATGCCGGGCTCCCTACGTCCACCCCTCACTCAACTGAATGAGGCTTCACTACTGGTAAACCAGCACGAGAATAAATCCCCCCACACACATGGAACCAAGTTCCAACACGCACGCAGGGCGACTCCTGCACACACATGGGGAACAACCCCCAACACACACACACACACACACGGGGAACAACCTCCCCACGAGGAGAACTCTCCTCACGCTGTAAATATAGCAACAACGGGGATGAACACTACATACACTGGATTCTAAATCCAGCAGTACACACACACACTGTGGATCTAAAATCCACCAGCTTAATCGCACAAACTGTAGATCTGAAAAGATCCACACACACAAACACACGAATCCGGATATATCCACACATACACGTGGATCTGAAGTCCACACACACACTGATGTTCACAAATATAGAACAAGCACACACTTGAAGCTCGAGATAAAATTGAAGAAGAATATGAGATAGAAGAGCTCAGATCTAGGTCCCCCCTTTGATGAAAGTTACAGATCTTGTATGAGGCATGCTTCTTCCCTTGAATGGAGATTGATAAGCTTCAGATGGAGCTTGAAGAGCGTGGAAATGGATGAAGAGTTCTTCCACGAACTACTGTTCATGGAGCTACAGTAGCCTTCCTTCTTCCCTTGGCAGCCTCTCCTTCGACCCTTCTTGCTTGCTTGCTTCTTCTCCTTTCTTCCTTGGGCAGCTTTCCCTTGAATCCTTGCTTGCTTGCTTCTTCACTTCATTGTAGGTTGTTGGCTTCAGATGAGCTTGAAGAGCTTGGGAATGGATGAAGAGTTCTTCCATGAACTACTATTCACGGAGCTACAATAGCCTTCCTTCTTCCCTTGGACAGCCTCCCCTTTGATCTCTTGAAGTTTTTTGGGTTTATGACCCCTTAGGTTGGTTTTATATCTCTTGAATGGTCAAGAGACATGTCCCAAACCAGATCCACAAAACATGGCTTAATTGGGGGCATTGGTTTTAAACAAATGGGAAGAAAGACCTCTTCACGAGCTTGAAACACAAAGTCAAACAAGGCTGCATCAGGTTGGCGGTCGACCAGTGGTCATGGGGCGGTCGACCGGAATTTTTCAGAAGGAGGGCTTTCGTTGCTGGGAAAACCGGTCGACCGACCCAATGCTGGCGGTCGACCGAAATCTGGAATTTTCAGATTTCCAACATTCAACCCCTTAAACTCATTTACAGTCCATGGGATCAAACTCCTTTGACCTTGAGGATTTGTACTGAGTATTTTGACCTGCAAGAACATAGATAATTGATTAGAACTATAGCTCAAACATCCATATGATGAATGCATGAACTTCATGTCCTCATTCATTCCATGCATTTTTGGGTTTGGTTTAACTTAGTTTATACAATTGGAAAGCTTAAACCATTTGAGCATTTGTCATTGATTGGAATGAGAGACTTATGCATTCAAACTGAACTGTTACGCTAGCAAGCCATGCGACCATTGTGAACCGCAATTACCAAGAGTGAAGTAGGCTAGAAACCTCTTGTAAAACCAACATTCTCAGCCAAGGGTCAAAACCATATTGCCATGCACTTGAGCAACATGTTTGAGCCTCAAGCCATTTGTCATCTCAATCATGAACATGGGCAATCAACCATTAAGTTTAGTTATCATCAAAAACATATGCAAGGCATATACAACAGTAGGCAGCCAGATATCTGAGTAAGAGAGTGATGTTCCAATCGAGTTCAAGCAATTGAGAATATGAGATAGTTTGGCAGATCACAAGATTGCGGTAGAGATGCCCATCAGACGAGGATGACCACAAATTATTCTGAAGATGAGAACAGAGAGAAGTGAACAAGGGCATCGATGCAGTCTTGAACACAGCACACATAGATTTTTTTTAAATAAAGCATTGTCAAGAAATATTTCCATTTTATATGCATGACAACTGAAAACCACACATCAAGAATATGCATTCAAACCTGCTATTTAAATTAGAATGGGACCCAAAAACAAATCATTGATCACAAAGCACATACTATCAAGAATGAACAATTTGTCATAAACAAATCAAACTCTCCCTGAGAATATGCAATTTCCTGGTGACTTCCCCTCGACAGAGCATGAATTTCAGGAGATTGTGTAGATGCAGAGAATGCCATTCATTACTCATAATACGTGCAAGCACAAGACATTTGTAATGGATCTTAAATGGAGAAGCAAGTTTGCAGACTCCCCCTTGGTCCAATGCCCATGGAAGTTAGGACAATCATGCAAAAGATTACATGTCCACATGAGTGATGAGTTGAAATGAAGGCAGCCATAACAGACATCAACAAAACTGATGGTGAGCAATGATAGACACGAAATTCATATATGGCTGCTAAACTAGAAGTGACAACACACTAATCCTCAAAAATGGAAGTTCTTAGCAGCAGCTTATCAATGTCTCAAAACCATTATCATGATAAGTTCTTCATGGGTTAAGCATCTGAATTCTCTGACTTCTGGTACAGGGAGGAGGTGTAGATCTGAGATCCTGCTCACGCATAGTGAGAGTTCCGAGCAAGTTTGACTTGTCTTTCTACACTACACCATTTCATATACCAGGGTCAGGCAAGGTGTAAGCAAGTAATTTATCATAGATGTTTATCTTACACCATGGGGGTTGTTTCAACATTTCAAGGAAGCAAATTTTGTTTCTAGAATTTGATTGGCAACATGATAGACTTGAAATGCAATATTTACATAGCTAACTAAACATACATGCTAGCACAAAATGAGAGGTTTATTTACATACCTGTGCCTTGAACTTTTATTTCCGGATGATCCTCAGCTCAGCTCCAAGGCACTCCTGCAGCCAAAATTTTCATTCAGAATATTTAGGTACCCAAGCTTTCTTTGGTCCCAGAGGATTAGTGAGATTTTTAACCAAGGAGCTCTTTTTTATCAAGACATTCAAATCATCTTTCATCATTTTATGATAGTCATGTACTTTATGTCCTACCATCCCACAATAAGGGCAGTACACAGGGGATCTCTCATTCCTCTCACCACCAAGTGTGACGAGTTTTTGTGGGAGACTGTGAATTCTCATAGCTTTGACATGAGGATTGTCCTTCCTCCTTCTTTGCCAACAGTTTTTGACTGTGTGGCTGTGCTCTTTGCAACAATAAAACTGAACAACAGATTTCATACCCTTCAACTCCCAGCAATTTGACATATTGTGTCCAAACCTCCCACAGTTGTGGTAGTAGGAGAGCTGCCCGCCCTTGGCTGACCTCTTATAGTGACTGAAATCAAAATTAGACTTGCAGGCTATCAGTTCATCATTTTTCATGTCATAGTACTTATGCAACAAGTGACCTTGTTGATCATAAAAGGAACATGAAGCAAGCTTTTTCTGGAAGTCATGGTGTCTGTTATTCTTATCAGAACACACAAACTCATTTTTCTATTTTTGCTTTAATGTTTTCTTTTTCAAGTTTCTTCTCTGATTTTGATTTTCTTGGCACTGACCAGATTTCAACATAGATCTTTTCAGATCTTGAATTTCATTTTCAAGAAGTAGGATGTGCTGTTCCGAGTTACCTAAATATTTCTCACAAGCGGCAAGCTGCTCATTTAGCATTTTATTAACGGTTTTGCAGTAATCAAATTCTTGTTGAAGGCTGCTCATTTTTTCTGAGTCATCACCACTCACACCCTTACCTTTCAAATAGGCTTGAAGCTTGGCAAGTAACACATTGTTCTGTTTCTTTAAATTTTCATTTTCTTTAATAGAAGCCTTGTTTCCAGTCAAGTCTTTGTTGTTTGACAAGGACTTGGATTCATCTTGAAGCTATCTAACAGTAACTTCTAATCTAGTGATTTCAACAAGCAAGATTTTATTTTCATCCTTTAAGCAAGCAATGTGTTCTTTATGTGTATCTATGTCAATCATGAGAGTTTCATTCACTTTCTCAAGATCAGATAATTTTTTACAGGGAGAGCTATCCGCATGATTGTTTTCAAGCTTCTTTCTCAATTTTTTGTTTTCGGACTTAAGCTTCTTGTGTTGCTTAGCCAACTCATCATATGCATTAATAAGTTCATCATAGGTAAAGTCCTCAGGATCAGAGTTTACCTGAGATGAAGATGAAATGCTTGGCTGATCTGGGCTGTCCGCCATTAGACAGTGATTCCCATTTCCTTCTTTGTGGATACTGGCCAGTCCATCAAGAATCTCCTTGGCAGTGTTGCAGCTGGAAACAAATGAAAACATGGTGATGTCTACTCCAACTTTTATCAGATTGAAGGCAGCATGGTTATCAATATTTTTGGTCCTTTGATCAGCTGACCATACATCTGTATTTAATGGCAGCTCATGAGGACCATTGTATATAAGAGTCCACAGCTGTGGATCTATGGAGTTAACATAAAAGAACATTTTCCCTAGCCATGTAGAAAAATCTGAACCATCATAAATGGGCAGAGAAGCCATCGAAGCATGTGTAGCAGATAAAGTCATTTTAAAAGAAATGAACCAAGATCTTTCCCTGCAGATCGTTGGATCTGAGAATGGCAGAGCTTGGCTCTGATACCAATTGTTAGGTCTGATAGGGTGCAACAGGATCTAGAAGGGGGGGGGGGGGGGGGTTGAATAGATCCTTTCTAAAACATGCCCAATTAAAAACTTAACACATTAAGGAACAGTCAAGGGACAAAATGCACATGAGATGCTTAGACATAGTGCACAACGGAATTAGTAGGAAACAACTAAAGAGGGAGTTGCAGAATCACAGTGTCAAGTGTTGAGGTTGCCACACACTTAAGCACAGACGGTTCAGCAAGATAGCATGCGTTTAATCAACCTGCAAACCTGTGAATGAGGATAGAGGATAGGGATTAAACACAAACCATTGCACAAGGATTTTTAAGGTGGTTCGGTTGCCAACCCGCAACCTACGTCCACCCCTCACCAAACCGATGAGGCTTTACCACACGAGGATGAAAACCTCTCTACACACACACACGGGACGAGTCCCACAGAATGGAGAGCCCTCCGTCTATCTTCCTACACACAAACTGATAGGGACGATTCTCCACAGACCGGAGCACGCCTCCGTCTCTCTTCCTACACACAAACTAGTAGGGTCGGTTCCAGATGAAATGAGAGAAATGAAAAACACAAAAGGAAACACTGCAAGTGCAGTAGAAAAAATAACTCTCCTGATATGCAGATGAGTCAAGGAAGTGACAAACAGAAAAGGATAACTAGATGGTGGCTTCAGATTTTGCTCTTGAAGCACCTTTGGACAGATCTGGACACAAGTCCGATCTGGCTTCTTCTTAGGCTCAGTCTGGACGTGAGAAGGGCTGCTCTCCTCACTTAGCTACTTTTTTTCTTCTACTCTCTCTTGTTTCTTTCTATCAGCACTGGTCGGTTTCGGACCAAGACTAGGCTGCTCTTTTTCTTTATTTTTCTTTCACAGATTTTCTCTTGAAGGCTCACGCATATTCTTCTCTCTTGGACAACAGCTTCAGTAGCATTTTCAACATATATGGGCTGCCTCTTTTATAGACGCAATCACCCCTCTCAGAAGAGGTTCTAGGCTGAATGTGATTGGCTCTTCATAAATAATCATTTGTCTTTAAGGACCTTTTATCTTGGCAGCTTCTGGTTGGCCAGGGAGGTAGCAGAGAAATTTTCTTCCATTTTGTGCTTTGGTTGTCCTGAGAAGGTGTGAGAGGAGCCTCCCAAGAAGGATCTGTAGTATCTCCTTTTTCTGCAGGTAGGATAGTCCAGGACGTCCTTTTTGTCCAGTGCCATCTCAGTGATAGAGCAATTGATTGGGTGGAGGCAAAAAGGTGGGTACCAGGATTGGTGACTATTCCTAGAAATGGTAGCTTACTTTTTCATGGACCAAAAAGACTGATATAGAAGTCCAATGATGACAGGAAGGTTGACTGAGCAAAGGTACCTTTCCAAACCTTAAAAGATGTGAATTTTGGCATTTACAGTTCCTATTTATGCTATCTGAATCCAATTCAAAAAATGCTGCAAGTTTACTAAGAATGGCCTTGGGAGCCGCTCAGTGAGGCATTTCGTCGAACAAGTGCTCTTCTTCATGAGGTCGGTGCAGATTGGCTTCTTCAGTTGAGGTCGGTGCACATTTGAAGCTTCTGCCGAAGACTGCCCTTCAAGGTTGATGTAGCCTTATGCATGCGTCGATGCTAGTATCATCTGGGTCTTCAAAGGTCGATGCACATTGTTGTTCCATCATGTGCAGGTCGAGGCATATTCCTATTGAAGCATACAGAGGTCGATGCACATATTCTATTTCCATTAGAAGGTCGAGGCACATCACATACTCTGAACATTTAAGGTCGGTGCACATTCCATAACAAGGTCGATGCACATCACATTCTGTGAACATTCAAGGTCGGTGCACATTTCAATGTCGGTGCACATTTCATAACAAGGTCGATGCATGTCTTCTGTTGAATCATAGAGGTTGATGCATGTTTCAAGGTCGGTGCACATTACTGTTCCAACACATACAGGTCGATGCACATCACTGTTTGAAGCACATAGGTCGGTGCACATCACTGTTTGAAGCAGATGTAGGTCGATACACATCTGGTCCTTGCATCAGTAAGGTCGATGCACATTTGCTATCAACACTCTAAGGTCGGTGCAACTTTTTGAACCTCCTCAGTAAGGTCGGTGCACATTGAGGAATAGGGTCGGTGCACATTTTGAACTTCCTCAGAACCTTTTGCCAATCTTTCTGCCCAGTTGTTTCTTGCATCTTGGAGCAATGACCCTTGGTGAGATCTACCTTGATTTTTGTGCAACCTCATGCCTCGATTTCTATGTAGTCAACTTGTCTTGATTTCTGTGCGTTTGCAACTTGGCCTGACACTTATACATGGAGGCATCATCAAGAGCAATTAAGACTCACAAATGAGTCATGGTTAGACATCATCAAAACTTATAGTTAGACATCATCAAAACAACATATATCCAACACTAATATGGTAGTCTCAGAATATGAAGCATTTAAGATGAAACCTGATGAGTGTATATCTGAGATGTACGCCAGACTGATAGTGCTCACTAATAGCTTGAGGAGTCTAGGTAAGGTTTACAGTGAGTACGAACTTGTTAGAAAAATTCTTAGGTCCCTAACACCAATCTGGCACACCAAGGCCACGGTTATGGAAGAGTCTATGAACCTTGATACTACCATAGTAGACGAACTCATCGATTCTCTCATGACATGGAGCTGAATCTCAAGAGGGTCGATGAGTCTGAGAAGAAGAAAAGGCCCCTAGCACTTAAAGTGACTTCGAGTAGCAAAGGGTCGTCAAGTGAGCACAGTTCTTCTAGTTCAGATGATGACCCAGATGAATTTGCAATGATTACTAGAAAATTTAAGAAGTTCCTAAGGAAGGAAGGGAAGGGGTTCAGAAGAAAGTATTTTTCAGGGAAGAGGCAGTCAAAATACAAAACTGAAACTGCCAAGAAATCTGATGGTATTATTTGCGATAATTGCAGGAAAGCTGGACACCTAAAAGCAGACTGCCCTGAGCTGCAGAAGGTGAAACAACTCAGGTGGAAGAACAAGAAAGGAAAAGCCATGGTAAGCACCTGGAGTGATGAAGATGAAGGCAGTCAGAGCAGCACATCTGATAGCGAGGAAGAAGACAAGCTCTACCTGATGGCCGAAGAAGAAGAAAAGGAAGATGATGAAGAGGTAACTTCCCCTTTCGAGAATTTTACACATAGTGACTGGGAAGAAGCCTATGCAGAGATTTTAGATAAATATGATAATATGCATAGAGAGAATAGGCATCTGAAAAGAAAGATAAATTCTTTAGTGAATGATACATCATTGAATGACAAAATTGCATGCCTAGAAATAGAAGATTGTAGTTTGAAGAATTCTCTTGTTGAATGTGAAAATTTCAAAACTGTCTTGAATGACATGAAGTATGAAAATGAACAATTGAAAAACACCTTTGATGAATTAAAAATCAGAACGCAAAAATTTGAGGAAGAAACCAGAATTGTAAATGAAAAATATGATGCTGTCAATGGTGTGAATAAAGAATTGAAAAAGACAATTGAGAATTTAGAAAAAGAAAACAAGGATAAACAACATTCTCTTGAAGGCATGACACAAGGAACTGAAAATTTGAATGCTATTTTGGGAACAAAGGTAAACTTTAGAAGGGAAGGATTGGGTTCTAACCTAACAAATATAAAAAGGTTTGATGTGAAGACTATTTCCTTTGTTGCTGAAAAAGGAACATGCAAATCCAAACCTTTAATAAAAATGAACTCTGAAGAAAACAGAAACAAAGAATCTGTTAAAAATAATGGTCATAACAAGCCCGATGCCAAGGACAAGGGCAAAGAGAAGGTAGATTTGTCTAGTGGATCCTACACACACACTACCGCACCTCAGACTAAGGGACAAGTTAGGGGTCAAGCATCTAAAGCTCAAGTCCAAGGAAATCCCAAAATGAAGGTAACACAGTCTCAACAGAAAGGTCGATGCAACCACCAACCTACATCGACGCATACTACTTCTGGGTCTAGGTCCTTTAGAAATCAAGGTCAGAGCATGGGCACCTCAGGTCGATGCTACTACCTTAGTGCACCGACCTATCCATCATTCCAAAACTCCTATCATTACCACTCTGATAGGAAAGGTCGAGGTAGCCTCAACATGAGGTCGATGGAACATAATATCCGGAACCCACATCCTAGACAGATGGATTACCCTTGGAATGGCTCTGTGCAACCCAGGCTCAACAATTTTAGAAACCAGAACTCATATGGCTTTGTCCATTATATGTATGTTTAGCCTAGGATCTACAGTGCACACACTCTTCCAAATGCCCATTGGACCAATCACTGGCGCAAAAACTCTCAGGCCTTTAAGAATAAGAATGTCACACCACAGAAAAGGCCAACCAAAACTCAGAATGTTAACAAGAGACAGGACAAACAGAAAATTGAGAAATCCACAACTCAAGTAAAGACACAAAAACAAATGTGGATAGCAAAACAGTTACTATCTTGTCTACATGATTTAACTGCAGTTATGGGACCCAAATAGTCTTGGGTTCCAAAATTTTCTACTTGATTCTGTTTGCAGGTATGCCTGGCAGCCAATCACAACAGGTGGTATCTTGATAGTGGCTGTTCCAGGCACATGACCGGGGATAAAGGAAAGTTTTGCATGCTGGTAGAAAACGATGCTGGTCATGTTACCTTTGGAGGTAATACAAAAGAAAAAATCAAAGGAACTGGTAAGGTTGGTAAGTGCTCTTCCTGCTATATAGAAGAAGTTTTACTAGTTAAAGGGCTTGCTTACAATTTGCTTAGTATTAGTCAGTTGTGTGATAAAGGCCATAAAGTTGTTTTTGACTCTCTTGTATACACTATCTTTGAACCTAATTCTGAAACTGTGAAGTCACTGGTAAAAGAGTCAATAACATATATATGGTAGATTTAGATGATGCAACACACACTAACTTGTGTTTAACTGTTAATAAGAATGACTTAGCCTGTCTTTGGCATCACAAGTTAAGTCATGCTAGTTATAATGTGCTGCATAAGTTGAATAAATATAGCATGATAAGAGGTTTACCTGAAATATCTTTTAAGAAGGACAATAAAATATGTGAGGCATGCAGCCAATGTAAACAAACTAAAAGTCATTTAAATCTAGAACTGAAAACATGTCTTCTAAACATTTTGAGCTGATCCACATAGATTTATTTGGACCATGTAGATCAGCTAGCTTATCTGGTAGAAGTTATGGATATGTCTTAGTAGATGACTTTTCTATATTTACGTGGGTATTCTTTCTGACTCACAAAAATGATGCATTTGAAGAATTTCAGGAATTTTACTACAGAATAAAACAGACTGGTGAGCAGTCTATTTCTAATATTTTGTCTGACCATGGTGGTGAGTTTGAAAACTCATAGTTTGATGAATTTTGCAAGGAAAATGGGATCAACCATAGATTCTCTTCACCAAGGACTCCAGAGCAGAATGGAGTGGTTGAAAGGAGGAATAGAACTTTGGTGGAGATGGCTCGGACTATGCTAGTTGAAGGCAACTTGCCTAGAAGGCTTTGGGCTGAGGTAGTAAATACCTCCTGTTACATTATCAACAGAGCCCTGGTAAGACCTTCTACTCAAAAGACTCCCTATGAGATATTTAAAGGTAAGAAACCTTCACTAGCACATTTCAAGGTTTTTGGTTGCAAATGTTTTATCCACGTTAACTCTAAAAGAGACCTTGATAAATTTGAACCTAAAAGTGAACCTGAAATTTTTCTAGGTTACTCTGAAAAGTCTAGAGCCTATAGGATCTACAACATTAATTCTCAAACTGTTGAGGAATCACCACACATTGTCTTTGATGAATCTTCTAATAAAATTAAAACTGGTTTATGCAGGAACAAAGTTGATGGAGAAATCCTAGAAAACAAAGAAGAGCAGAATGCAGAACCAGTAGAAGAAGGTGAGACTGAAGGATCTGGAGTTCAGGGGGCTAGGAGGTAATTAAAAATTCAGGTAATCAGCTTACCAACATTAGAGTTCTTAGAGATCATCCTCTAGAGAATGTGATTGGTAATCTAAATGAACCCCCTAGGACTAGATCACATTTTAGGATAGAAAATGAACAGAATTCTTTTGCACTTGTCTCACAAGTAGAACCTAAGAACATAGAATGTGCCTTAAAGGATGAGCATTGGATAAATGCCATGCATGATGAATTGAATCAATTTGAAAGGAACAAGGTATGGCACCTAGTTCCTAAACCCTCACATAGCTCAGTTATAGGCACTAAATGAGTGTTTAGAAATAAATCCGATGAGCAGGGAAAGGTAGTCAGAAATAAGACTAGGTTTGTAGCACAAGGGTACAATCAGGAATTTGGAGTAGACTTTAAGGAATATTTTACCCCTGTAGCTAGACTAGAAGCCATTAGGATACTTCTAGCTTTTTCTTGCAGCCTAGGAATAAAACTTCAGCAGATGGATGTGAAATCTACTTTCTTAAATGGTTTAATAAAAGAGGATGTTTTTGTCAAACAACCTCCTGGATTTGAATGCATTGACTTTCCTGATTATGTTTATAAACTTGATAAGGCATTATATGGGCTGAAGCAAGCTCCCAGGGCCTGGTATGATAGGCTGAGCTCCTTCCTCACAGGTAAAGGTTATTCAAGAGTTGAGGTTGACCAAACTCTATTTACCAAGGTAAACAATAAAGATATCCTTGTTGTTCAAATCTATGTAGATGATATAGTGTTTGGGTCAACTAATCCTTCTATGTGCGAGGAATTGTCTAAGTTAATGACTGATGAATTTGAAATGAGCTTAATGGGAGAACTGAAGTTTTTCCTTGGATTGCAGGTTAATCAAACTTTAGAGGGAAGCTTCATCACCCAGTCAAAATACATCAGGGATCTGCTGAAGAAATACAAGTTGGAAAACCTCAAAGAGATCACTGCACCTATGGGCACATCAACTAGTCTTGATGCTGACCCAAAAGGTAAATTGGTTGATACCAAACTATACCGAGGTATGATCGGATCCCTTTTATATGTTATTGCATCTCGAACAGATATACAATTTTCAGTGTGTTTATGTGTTAGATTTCAGGTTAGTCCTAAGGAATCTCATATGAGTTTAGTAAAGAGGATTTTTAGGTATCTATCAGGCACCCTTGACTTACGACTGTGGTATCCTGCTAGGTGTGAGTTTGAACTTGTAGCTTACACCGATGCAGACTATGCAGTGTGTAGGATTGATAGAAAGAGCACTAGTGGGTATTGTCAATACTTAGGTGGTTGTCTAGTGTTTTGGGCTTCTAAGAAGCAACACACAGTTGCTCTCTCCACTGCTAAGGCTGAGTATGTTGCAACAGGGAATTTTGCAGCCCAATGCTCTTGATAAAACACCAGCTCATTGACTATAACATAAAATTAGGATGCATTCGTATTCTGTGTGATAATACCAGTGCTATTTCCTTGACTAAAAATCATGTTCATCACTCTAGGACTAAGCATATTGAAATAAAACACAACTTCTTGAGAGATGAAGTAAGTAAGAATGAAATTGAGCTGAATTTTGTTACATCAAAAAAACAAATTGCTGATATATTTATTAAACCTCTTGGGAATGACAAGTTTAAATTCTTAAGAAGAGAACTATGTTTATGTAAATTTCAGCATGATGATTGATTCTTTAAGTTCATTCTTGTCTAGAATAAATGCTTTCTCTATAATATTTTTATGTGCCCATGATTCAGTCTATCACATGGTTTCAGTGGCTGTCATTGCATACAATGTCTTTCATTGTGTCCATCTTGATCTTAAGGGTATATCAAATGGTTTGTTGGAAGAAGGGCATATCTTTTCTATCTGGAAACCCAAACTATGTGTAGAGGCTGGTCCTCCGCCAAGTACCTTGAGTCAAGATTTTGTCCGAGTCTTGCATTTCATTATTAAGATCTAAATAATAATGCACATAGTCAGGGGGAGTCAGTGTTCAAAAACATTTCAAGTCTAACCTCTCGTGCATGTTGATAGGGGGAGTTCAATAGCACATTGCTTGGTATCAGGTTCTCTTGGCACCCTCATCTATTTCCAGATATTGATATCAAACTCTGATAAAGTCCTTGCACTTCCTATGACTCTGAAATACTGACAATCTGATAATCAGTTCATTACTCTAAGCTACTAAAACCATAAATATTCTCTTATAAGAATCTGTAATGCTCCATGAATGAACTGATGGTTTAAACTTAATAATTTTTAGAGTCTAAAGACTGAACTCAATGAACATGATGTTGATCACAATTAATAGCTCTCAACTATTTCTCACATATCATGTCTGATAAAGTCTTCCAGAATCTGAAAGTTCTTGAATTAATGACTTTTTGGTTGAGGAACTTGGAGTGTGTATTATTTTGAAACAAGTCTTTCTATAAAACCAAAGGGCAGCTACAATGAGTCAACATGATTGTAGGCAGAGCAATGACTGAATGCACGTAGAAACATGGTACTTCATCAACGAAATGGAGAAAAACCCATGTCATGAAGTGGTTCAAGTTATCTTTGTTCAAAAGTCAAAATAGAATGGTTAGCTTCACTGAGTAACTAGGGTTACTGACGTCTAATCAACGTGTACCCTTACGTAAAAAGGTGTAAACTACTCCTAATGTTTTGATACATGAAATAGAATGGGAAATTCTGCTGAGTAACTAGAGGTACTCGCATCTAATCAACGTGTACCCTTACGACAAAAGGCATGGATGATACCTAACTGTTCCGAACTCTTTAAACAAAAAGGAAATGAAAAATCTTGTTGTAACCCTAAGGTGAAAAAAAATCAGAATTGTCAAATTGTTTAACCTCAATACATATCCTAGTCACTCCTAAAAAAATTCACTGATTTTTTGGATGATTAGGATAAAGTAAGACTAAAATCCTTCATGATTCATATGGTTCTGGTTTATTGCTATTAAGGGTTACTATAAACTTAGTCAGAGAGTACTGTTGATAAACTCTAACATTTATTACTCTTAAACCAGAATTCTATCAAGACTGCATTATATAGACTCTTATCCCTGAAGAATTTGAGCTTTGTATGCTTACTTCATGAAAGATAAATTAGTTTGTTAATCTGATCTCTCCTGCACTTTCACCACTTTGATATTGTCATCTCACTCTTTGTCACTTCAATGATAAGATCCAATTCTTTGTTCGCTGATGGCAAAGGGAGAGACTTTTTTATGGCAAAGTTTCTGATGGCTAGGGATAGCTGGCAAAGGGGGAGAGATTGTCTTGTTTGTCTGTCTATGTCTATGCATGTTGTGTCTATCCATATCTGTCTTCTACTGCACTTGACTATGACCTTTGCATATTCTGACTCATAATATAATACATGTTACCATCAAAGTATAGCAGTGTTGCCATCATCAAAAAGGGGGAGAATATTGTGTCTCCTCTGGAATTGATGTCTAGTTTTGATGCTGGCAACAATGTGTTAGACCTTAATTTGACTCTGGCAACATTGTTATTTTAAAGTCTTTACATTAGTCAGAATTAGTTCTTGTTTAATTCAAGGTCGATGCATGTTCAAACTATTGCATTTCAAGGTCGATGCATGTTCATGCTGTTGCATATGAAGGTCGGTGCATATATGGATTTCGGTTCAGAAGGTCAGCGCATATGCAAGAGTGTGGTATAATAAGGTCGAAGCATATTCATGCATTTGAGCAGGTAAGGTCGGTGCATATATCCACTTCTGATCTGAAGGTCTATGCATGTGCTGAATTGTTGCATTGAAAGGTTGGTGCACATTTGCATACTAAATCTTAAGGTCGGTGCACAGTCGTCTATAAGTCTGAAGGTCGGTGCACATTCGCATACAAGTCTAAAGGTCGGTGCACATGAAGAAATCCTACACTATTAAGGTCGGTGCACATACACATTATAGTCTGTCAGGTCGGTGCATACATTCATTCCAGTCCTGAAGGTCTGTGCACATGTAGAAGGCTTGCACCAGAAGGTCGATGCATATGTAGAAGTGATTGCTTCATAAGGTCTGTGTATATTTGGATTCTAGAGAAAGGTTGATGCTAGTGAGCTAGCGTCGGCAGCATAGGTCAATGCATGTTATAGAAGGGTCGATGCTAGTAAGTCATCATTCTCAAGGTCGATGCACCTTGTGCATTCACTATAAAGACAGGTCGATGCACCTTCATTACAGAGTCAGTCAGTCTGGCATATAAGGTCTACCTGTATGACTCTAAGGTCGATGTTTCTATTCTAACCTGTTGTATGTGTTAGCTATACAGGCTGATGTACCTCGTTTATGCATCGATGCTTTTGAGGAATTTTGTGCATACACTTATATGAACTATCTGACCTTGTGTAGCATCTGAAATTGCATTTGCTAATAACTTTTACATGCTTCACAAGTCTCATAAATATTTGATTCTATTTTGAACAGAAAAGTATGAACAACCCAGACTCATGCTCGAACACCTGGGTTACATAAAGACAGACCACATTACTCTCACGTGGAACTTAAAGTGAAGCGGATTAAGAGCACGTGATCCAAGATAGGAAGCTGAACTAACATCCTGCCACGTGGATCATCTCATCCTCTACTCCTGACACGTGGCTCTCGAAGTGCGCTTTCTGGATAAAGTTATTGGGCGGGAGT